>CM038793.1:284590961-285190961 GCA_021764765.1 Vicia sativa | reverse complement strand
ACATAAAGTTATGATTCTTATATAATATATTTATCAAGAGTTTTCATTAATATATAGAGATTGAATAGAATAAATTTTTAGTAGAAATTTCGTGTTTCCGGCTAAGTGATCAACGATTCAACATTTCAACATTATCATAGAATAAATGAATCAATTTTTTCCAGTAAAAAGAAAATCAATTTTCAAAATTATGATATCATGCAATATTGCATATGTGCACTATCAACGGTGTAATTATGAGGTCAATAAACCAACAGATCAACCTTAAGTGGTAAGCATCATTGGGCATATTATATAATATCTTGATTACAAAAGAAAAATTATTGAGCACATTTTGAATGATTATCTTGGTAAAACATTAATTGATCCAGAGAAAAAAAAAGAGAAAGAGAAAGACAAATGCACACATGCACCCGTACACACCTCCCCCTCCCACTAAATAGAGATTGGAGCTACTGTGAAAAGTTTTAACTCTCCGCACCTTACTGCACCTTACTCTAATGTCATTGCGGTATGATCATATGCTAGCTAGAATGCTTCCAAACATCTATTTATCATTTACAAAGTCATAAATGTATTCAGTGCGTAATTGTGACCTAGATATCAATGAGACATAATTTGACACAACAAAAATATGTGAAGGAAGAAAAAGGATTGTCCCAACAACACGCGTATTAGAACAAAAATTAATACGACCGATAAAATAGTAAGATTATGTGATATATGTCGTCAGCCCTAACACACACGGATACATTGTCCCAATGTTGCAACAAACTCTGCATGAATTTATTTATTTTTGTTTAAATTTTTGTAACATTGACATTTAATATATAAATATATATATATATATATATATAACAACTTTTGATTACATCAAAATTAACATAAACATGACTATAAAAACATGCACAGATATAAACAAACCTAAAACAACAACATAAACAACAAATTATAAATGTATGAGAAATTTCAACAATTAAAAGAATATCTTCTGGCGCATACATCATATCTCTAACAAAATTTACATCATTAACTCGCATTTATATGCATTGCATATCATTATTTTCATCTTCAATTGAGATGTACGAAACAAACACCACCTCGATACTTCTAATTTTTTGCCATCTTTAATCTCTCTGTATAACCAATACTTTGAATTCCTTTCAAGTGTTTCAAAAAGACATCTTCATCGTAGGCTTAGTGCTAAAAACATGCATGTCAATTTCTTTTACCATTATGATAAAGCTAGTGAAGAAAAGATAAGAAGAATGTGATAATAGGTATGGAGTAAACGTTAGAAAGCACTTCTATTTATACTAAAATAATATTTACACATAGTAGCATGATGAATTGGAGCCTCCACTTTGATTTTGTACACATGCGTCCGACGAATTGACACTTACTCTTAGACAATGTTAGACAATGAACATTATCGTCAATTGAATTGGTTAGACCATATGTATTTAATTGGCGACACCTCTTAATTTTTAAATATAGACGTCAATTTATCTAACATGTGCTCTACGTTTCAATTATTTTTTTGTTCGAAAATAAATTAGTTGAAAAAATTGATTATTTAAATTTTTTTAAATATGATTATTTGAATAAAAAATCATTTTTTTATTCTTTACATGCGGCACTTAAAATTTTTTAAGCAGTTTCCAGTTATGCAGTTGTATCTGTCTGTCAAAGAGTATATGGAGTTTGAGGTCGCATATCGGTCAAATGTTTGAGTGTTGTGAGTTGCTAGTATAGCTTCATTCTGGACAGTCCTTTAGTTTATCTATTGTTTTGGTTTGTTGTCGTGGTATAGCTGGTGGCCATTACGTTTTGGTTCTTGGATGCTGTTTGTATTTATTTCTGTGTGTAATTTCACTGCTGCATAAGATCTTAGTCTCGGTGCTGGTGTGTGTATGATGTTTCTGCAGCATCTATTTGTACTGTTTTATAAAAAATTATCAATCCGAATATTTTTTGTCGATTCAGTGTTTTATTAAGTAGGATATCAGAACACTTTTTAAAAGTATTCTAGTTTAAAGAAATCAGTTAAAAAATTTTAACAACGGTTCAAAATGATTTGTTTTTTGAAACAAAATATCATATTGAAATATTTTTTGAAAGTATTTCGATTTTTAAAATTATTAAAAGCGTTTTAACATTAGTTTAAAACCGTAGTTAAAACTGATTTTTTTAAATAATTATTCATAAAAATTATTAAATGAATTAAGGTTTTAAACTGGCATTAAAAGTAAAAAAAATATTATTTTTTTAAAAAAAATATCAAACCGAAACACTTTTTAAGTGTTTTAGAAAACAAATGTAGAGATGCAAAATATAATTTTTAATAAATAATAAAAAATAAAATAATTATAATTAAAGACTAAAATTGATATTTTTTAAAAATCGTAGAGGTTGAAATTCAATTTTAAAGAGGACTTAGAAAAAGTCTTAAATCCGTATGACACTGACGTATGAATAATTGAAAAGTTCGGCAAAACAAATTCTTGACATTTCACGCGGTTGAAATTCATTAGGCCTATGAGCCTATCAGTCAAACTCAATGAACATGGGTTGCATTCTAGTGTTTTTTATCTTCGACCCTATCTACTATTACCAAACCAATTACATAACATATTTTAAGTAAAAAATAGATGACAGAGAAACATTTCATATCATGCAGAATTATTAATCTTATTGAGTATTTATGATAAAATTTAATAAAATAAATAAGTTTAGAAAAAATACGTACTCACAATATAAAATAATTTTATATCGTCAATCAATCACTATAATGTGTCAATTCATTTAAATATTTTTAAGTTAATTGGATGATATGACAAAGTAAAGAATTTTTATTGATTAATAATATAAGATAAGTGTACTATTTTTAATTTCATAAGTTCTAAACTAAAAATATTTGTTAGATATCGATAGATCTATTTTTCCGTTCCACTACTCTATTTTTAAGAGGAGTACTTGGAGTAGGAAAAAATATGTTCATTTCTATCTCATTACTATAGTTTTTGAAATATATGTTTTAAAATTCACCGTCATGATTACTTCGAATGTATGTAATAATTAGTCTTTTCCTTTTTGAATAGTGTGAGTAGTGTCAATGTATAGTGAGAGTGGTTGTTCACATTTACAAAGACATAGCAATTCCCTTAAATTCTCGGGACTCTAGATGAGACTAAAAAAATCACATGTAACAATTATAAAAGGTTTATTTGTAAAAACGAACATTTTTAAATTTAAAAGAGGAGTTTGACAAATATATTACTCCTACTAAATTTTGGAAGACCAACTTATTCAAATGATCCATTTGGATATAAACGGCTCTCTTATGACATAGGAGAGATTCATCCTCATTACTAAAAAAACATGCATCGTGTGAAGAGATTTTGTAAACCATTATAGTGTAAAAACAATTTCCACTTCTAGAACTGGAAAGTAGAATTTGATTTGACTTAAATTGTATAACTGTACATCTAAAAAAATCAAATGTTATATTATCTTTGTCACATAATTGTCTAACACTTAGTCGATTATACTTCAAATTATCAACTAAAAGAACTTCTCCAATAATTGATGAACTTACCAACGCTACATGTACCAATGACCTTTCCTTTATTGTTGTCACCATAAGAGACATTTCTTAGGAGTAAAGGAATAGAAAAGAGATTTATCTCCCGTCATATATTTTGAACAACCGATATCAATGTACTACTCCGTCCCATATTATAAGCAAATTTTACTTTTTTTAGTTCATTGAATAATTAATGTATCTAATGTGTAGATCAGATACATTAATTATTCAATGAATCTAAAAAGTAAACTTGCTTATAATATGAGACGGAGGGAGTACTACTTAGTGTTTGATACTATAAAGTCTTCATGCATTATAAACTTAGATCTTAATTTTTGGTACATAAATCATTTTGGGTTCTCCATTGTTAGTGAGATAAATATTTTCACTAGATTTCTCATGAAGGTCATAATTACATCAATATGATGAAACATGCATGATTCTCATTTTGCGTTCATGACTTTCTTTATAAAAATGTAAAGGGGAAAATAATGTTTACTTTCACGAGTTTTCTTAATAAAGCAAAATAGAGCAACATGGTCACTTATTATAATAATTACGTCTGAGAGCTTTGCGTTGCATTGTCAAGCTTGATAAGCTTGACATAGCTCACTGATGTTTTTATTGTTATTCTTATGTTCATGACCTAAACCACATTGATTATACGAGGCTCTTTGATTTCTTGAAAAGAAGACTCAAATTATCTATTCATTTATTAAACTTAACAAGTGTGTTTTGCAAATTATCATTTAAAATTTTTAAAGTATTGCATTAATCACACATGATAGGTTCAAGAAGAGGAAACACTTTAAATTAAAATATTATATATATATATATATATATATATATATATATATATATATATATATATATATATATATATATATTCTAATAAGTTTTACTTTCTATTTCAATACATATTTTAATTTACTTGTTTCCTTATGCAATTTCATAATATGTGAAATAAATCATCATAAGTGAAATGTGAAGTTATTCCATCTTCTTCGTGATTTTCCAATTATCATCCCAAGTGATGTAGGATTTCTTATCTTTTCTTTGAGGTTTCTTCATCTTTGATTCTTATTTTGGTTTATTCTTTTACTCTTCTTATGAAGGAAATTTGGTTTTATGTGTCATTTATTTTCCCATTGGTACCATGTAGGAACAAGTTATGATCTTTATTCATTTTTTATTTTTGAAGTTTCAAATAAGTAATGTCATATCTTTATCATAGTCATAATAGCTTTCTTCTTTGGTCTTGAAAGGTAGTTTTTTTTCTTCTTCTTGTCATATTTTTCATCATCATCTATCCTTTTCATCTCCATCTTGTGTTCTTGAGATTTACCAGATAAAGTATTCAAATCCATACAAGATAAATTCTTAAATTCATAAATAGTTGTGAATAACACCAAATCCTTATTTTGAAATACTTTTTCAAGAGTTCTCGTGTGATTCACAATATGAATGAATTGATTTTGCATATTCTTTATGGTTTCTTCAAGATTCATTTTGAAGAGTTCGTACTCACAGTTTAATGTGTTGATCCAATACTTCTTTTTATCTAAGTTGCTCCTTCATGGATAACATGAATAATTTTTCACATTTCTTTTGTATTATCACATTGAAAAACACATAATAACTCATTAGGGCCAAAAGGGGTAGTGACGATAGTTTTAACTTTAAAACTGTGTTGCACTTCCTCTCTTTTTTCTTTAGTCAATCATATAAATTCTTGTTTACTACAACACCATCAACTTGACGCGTCTGAATAAAATGAAATTTTTTATCACCCTTCTAAATATCACAATACACCCCTCTATAAAGATTCTTATATTCTTTTTCCATAAAGCATAACCTTTCCCAAAGAAAGAATGAGACCTATTTAGTGAATCATTTAAATTCATTTCTTTTTCTTAGGACAATTAGTCTTATAACAAAAGTTAGGCTCTGATACCATTTGTTGACCAAGTGACTCCAAACATAAGAGGAGGGCTGAATTGTAATATTAAAAAAATTGATAAATTTATTAAAAAAACATTAACTTAAAAAACATTTATGTTATAGGATATAAGTGAGATATAAAAAGGATAGAGACGATGAGGGATACATGATAACCCAAATATGTATCGAATATTTGGATCAATTTACATGAATTTTATCCGCATTTTAATTAATTAAATTACATTTTATTCGTATTATGCCGTTATTTTCTATGTTTTCAGGAATTTGATGTTTACAAGGCATGTGCGAAGAAAGTCGAGAAAAGTCAAGCAAATCGTACTTAAAATCCACAAAAGAAGAGCAATTATGTAATTGTGGGGTGTATGACAAAATAGGGTGCATTACAAGTAAAAAAGCTTTGGAAAATAAAGAATTAAGAAGAGCAAGCCCAACCCATTTCCAATGCGCGCAGCAAGCCAAACCCAGGAGTCCACGCAAGGGTAACGATTGTTACACCTTGTCACGCGTGCCCTAATGGTCGGGATGACTTAGAAAGCAAAGCTTCCTCCAAGCCTTTTGACGACCGTCACACTCAGCCAACTGTTCGTAGCGATCGCTACGGAGGCGAATCCGGAGGAGAAAAATCCTTAACGTCCTATTTGTTTCAAGCGACCTCCAAGTCTATAAATAGGGCCTCAATCCTCATTTTCTCACACGCTTTGTTTTTCACTTACCTTACTATTACTCTGCCGAATTTTCTCAATACCATTTATTTTCAGTTTTATTTTACTAATTCCGGTTTAGGTTATTTAGTAGTTTCTGCTTCTATTTTCTCGTAGCAATTTCCATACTGGAGATTGTTGTGAATCTTCTTGATTCTAACCTTACATTATAATCGTGCTTTTTTATTTTTCTTCATCACATTTATTTTTTGGAGCAACAAAAGGTAGATCTCACCGACCTGTGGGAGACACCTAATCATATTGTCAAAGCAAGAAGGGATGGAAGGTACAACCAGATGGTGAAGCACAGGGTCATTTCAAGCATTATTCTGCCAAATCCGAATATAAAAAGAATTGACGCCGCTGCAAATTGGATTTATGATCTTCAAGCACCAGCCCCTAGAGCGAATGTGCAGCATAATCAAACAGGAGTAGGTAATGTAATACCAGAAGTGGATCAACAACTACCCCAACTAGATGTCTCGGCACAAGAAGAACAAGCAGGAAATAATCCTCAGCCAACCACCATTAAATCAATCTATGCGTCTCTTTTACTTCAAGATTAGCGTCAACAAGAACTGATGCAGATGATGCAAGAGCTACAGTGCGATCAATGTGACACCGCCTATTGGAACCATCACGATATTTCAGACATGACTGATGAAATGCGCTACTTGTCATTCCGTGTTGAGGGCCTGCATGCTTATGCTTACAAAACTAGTGAGGAACCTCATAGACCCAGAAGAGGTGGAGTGAGGACACGCGGTGGAGGAAAGGCACAAGGTGAAGCATCGAGTAGCACAAACGCCAGAGCCAATGATGAGGAGTGATTCATGTTTTCTTGTTTCCTTGTATTTTTATTTTCTTAAGTTTCCTGTTAGTTTTCTTTTCTCACTTCTTTGTCGCATTGGAGACAATGCTCAGTTTAAGTGTAGGGGAGGATATCTTTGTTTTTCAATTTCCTAGTAAGTTAGATTTGAATTTTCGTTATTTCCCTTTCCATTCAATAAAAAAGTTTTTCTTGTCAGATTGATTTCAATCGAGCAATCATTTTCGTAAGTTATTCGTACTTCCATACTTTTCTTGAACCATAACAAAAATTTTAATTTTTATTCGACGCATTAGCTCGGTACATTCGAAAAGTATATGGGTTGCTCACAATCAGGCTATGTTGGAATTTTTGAAAAAGATTCGACAAAAATAATATCGCCTTGACACCTAAATCTTCTAGATCATACGAGATCAGTTTGAGTACTTATGATACCGAAACTTTAAGTTTTAGTTTTAGATCAACCCCGAGTAGTATATACTAGCAGTCGACATTGTCTTATCCACAACCTATGTAGGGAGCCGATGAATATAAGTGACTGGTCCTAATAAGAAATTTGTTAAGCATAATGATATAATAGGAAATGCGTTAATTAAGTTAGGTGACCCTCACCAAGTCATTTAATCCAACAGTTGCGGAACCTACAAAAACTAATGTAACAACCAGTTGTAAGCTTGTTCAGTGGTATGTTGTGCTGAACTTGGTAGGACGAACTAAGGTTCGATCCCCCGAGACTAATAATCCGGGAAAGAAAAAGGGTTATCAACCTGTGTACCAGAACCCCGTGCATAAATGACCAGAATCACTAACCGGCTACTCTACTATATGCGTGCGAAAGAAAAAAGGGCTTAATGTGATTGCACTAGAATGAAAGGGGTTGATTTCGAACGAGAAGAATTAGGTTGAGCTATGATAGCATGATTCGGAATGGTTTGCATAGGGTGGAGGATTTTTACAATGTTCTATGGTTTCGTGTCATTTTTGTATCATTAGTGTAAGAACCTAGTTCCATCTTTCTAATGTAACGCCCTTCAACCACGTACGATTCGAGTCGTGTCGTGCGATTGTGTCGGAGAATTTGCGTTAAACGATTTTTACTCTACATTTAATTAATTAAATTACTCTTTATTCGTATCATGTCGGTATTTTCTAATTTTTTAGGAATTTGATGCTTACAAGGCATGTGCGAAGAAAGTCGAGAAAAGTCAAGCAAATCATACTTAAAATCCACAAAAGAAGAGCAATTATGCATTTGTGGGGTGTATGGCAAAATAGGATGCATTACAAGTAAAAAGCTTTGGAAAATAAAGAATTAAGAAGAGCAAGCCCAACCCATTTCCAACGCGCGCAGCAAGCCAAACCCAGGAGTTCACGCAAGGTTAACGATCTTTACACCTTCCCACGCGTGCCCTAACGGTCGCGATGACTTAGGAAGCGCCTCTCCAAGCCTCGTGACGACCGTCACACTCAACCAACTATCTGTAGCGATCGCTACAGAGGCGAATCCGGAGGAGAAAAATCCTCAACTTCCTATTTGTTTCAAGCGACCTCCAAGTCTATAAATAGGGCATCAATCCTCATTTTTCACACGCTTTCTTTTTCACTTACCTTACTGTTACTCTGCCGAATTTTCTCAATACCATTTATTTTCAGTTTTATTTTACCGATTCCGGTTTAGGTTATTTAGTAGTTTCTTCTTCTATTTTAATTTTCACATCGGGGATTGCTGCGAACCTTTGTTGATTCTAACCTTATGTTATAATCGTGCTTTTTTATTTTTCTTCATCGCATTTATTTTTCAGAGCAACAAAAGGAAGATCTCACCGACCTGTGGGAGACACCTAAAGTTAGCCAAATATTCTGCAATATTATTTTCAGGTTTAATTTAATTGTTTTTATTTATTAATGCCAAAATATTCTGAAATGCTTGGGTTATTTAAATTATCTGATGTTATTTATTTTTGTTGCGCTATTATTGAATCATATAACATGCTAGGCTAAATTTATTTATCGGTATGTAAGGTCATATAGCCGACGGGGTTTAGCAATGCCATTTGATCTGTTCATTTTAAAAGAATAATTTTCTGATTTCAATTACTAGTTTTAAATATCAACTATTTTGTTACAAGAGTAAAATACAGATAGAAGTTAGGATCAATAAAACGAGAGTTTGAGATAATAGTTGGACAACAGTAATTGTGCATCAACTTAAAATACAGCGAGATCACTTTTAAGTTGATTATGTCTTATTTGCTTTCAAAAACTATTTTTAAACTCTAATTGATACAGCGAGAGCGCTCACTTAGGTTTGATTGTAGGATTTGAATCAATAAACACGAGAGTGTGAAAAGAGGATTTTCAAACAAATATTTTCTACTGAAAACTATTTTAATAATCTGAGTTGAGTCAATGAGTTGTTAAATCCCCGAAGTCCAACCATTACATACCGATATTCCCCGTTGAATCTAAACTAGATTATAATCAGTTAGGTTCCCTAACCCCAAATCAAATACATTATTAGCCTTAGATTTACGTAGTAACCTAAGATAATGATAGGTTGACATTTAGTCCCTTGGGATTCGATAATCTTTAAAGCTACACACGATAGGACTGTATACTTGCGGTCTAGATTCTTTAAGACACACAAAGTCATGATCAATACACAATAGAAAAAAATCAACATAAGATAAAGACAGAAGAGTTAGAGAGTACACCATAAATTTATACAGGTTCAACCTAACCATTTAGCCTACTCATGTCCCAAATAATTTCCTATTGAGATTTATATTAAAATCAAACTTCATCTTTTACAAGATTAGCCCATGAACCTTCAACATCAAACATATAAAAAATTTATAGAGTCTTATCTCTAGAACCTTCACCCAAATGTTTTGCATGTATAGCATGCAACTTATAAAGATTGAACATGTATTATAAAAGATTGAACATGTTGATAAAGAATTACATTCTTGAATAAAATGTTTATAATGTTCATAAAGATTGAACATGTATTATAAAAGATAATTGATAGTTTTTTCATGCTGGAGACTTCAACTCATAATTTAGGCATATTTTTTTATCAATATTGGCAATGATGGGAGCATGTAGAGGAATATATTCATGATTAAATATATAAGTCAAGTAAAACAAACAAATATATATAAAATTATCTTATGAAACTAAAGCAACAAAATTTAGATAATTAACATATTCAACAACATAACTAATAATAAGGTTTCTATAATAAAATCTAGTGCAAATGAAATGAGGAGAAGAGACCTTTATATAGAAAAAATATGGATAAAGAAAGGAAATGATCCATGGACCAATTAATTGATTAAATTATGTGTTAATCGATTAACATAGTTTTTATATATTCGATATTACTACCTATAATTCTAATACACTGATTTAAATGTAGTTGAATTTTGAATTTACTGATGACTCAAAGTTGAAAAAAAATTGATCTCTTATGTCGGTTCTCGATTGAGGGGATTTAAGTCACATCTCACAGATGAATATATTAGGAAGCCTAAGAGAGGTCTTGATCGTCCATGGAAAAGATATAGTTTTATATCGAAGAAGGTTTAGAAAAGGTTTGTGAAGATACATCGTTTTGAGGAATTCAAGGTTAGTACTAGTCTTATTTAACCGATGATGTTATTCTAATGAGTTATATATACTAAATCATATGTATTTTTAAATATGTGAATAACAAGCTAAAATCTAAGTAGGAATACAAAATAAGACGAAGAACATTCACCCTCATAGATTATCTCATGGGGATTATAAGAAACTTGAGAAAATAATCATGCTTGAAAAACAACCACAAATAGGAGATAATCGCATCCCATCTCCACCGTAAATACATGAGAAATGGAAGAGGGTTTGATTAAGGCCAAATGAAGAGTACACCTCCGAGGTGTCAAGAGTAGTTGTTGAGAAATTTGTAAGCATGATTTTTTGCTTATGTTATTTGTTATTTAAATGCATTGGTAACAACATATGTAATAACTCATGTTGTGTAAGATAAGTTGGTTGAGGCAGCTGTGAAGGTGCATTTGTTCGAAGCATGACTTGACATATTAGTAGAAGAAATCGGAACATATGAGAATGGTAGGTGTGTTTGTGGTGTTGGAGAAGGTGTCGACTGAGGTTATTCTTTGGGTCTAAAAAGATACCGAAAGCTTGGAATTTAATGCGCAAATACAAAAGATTGAGAATGTTGAGAAGCAATTAGAAGAACAAAGGAGGATGTTTGAAGAGGAGAGGGAAAAGGGAGAAAGATATGGAAAGGTTTCAAGAGTTATATTCGGTATGTGTTGAACTTGATATTTTAGTGTTTTATCATAAATGTATGATATATATATATATATATATATATATATATATATATATATATATATATATATGCTTATTTTTGTTCTAACTGAATATTATGATGTAGAGGTTAAGTGAAAACCTCAAACAATGTACAAATGAAGATCAATGTTATGTTGGTGGTGATGATGATCCTGATCATGATCAAAGTCCAAGTAGAAGTGTTGTACGTCGTGCTTCTACAAAAGGAAGTAATTGTTCAGCCCCTTCCCCCCTCCAACTAACCGCAATGAGTTATTGAACTCGGACTCAAATGAAATCACCATAATATACTTGAACGTTGCAATGATAAATTATGCGCAACCTCTCCCGCTAGAACATTGTCCATATGTGAAGTTATTCTCTTACAATCCTGAAGATGTAAAGGATTTTCTCTATGGATATAAGTGTTTGGACGTAGGGATATTGCAAGTTCGATGCACGTAAGTATATAGTTGAATATACATGTCACTATAGAACATTATCAATTTTATTTTTTGTATTTCCTCAATTAATTTATTCATTTTGTTTAACCATTTAGGTACATTCATCTGGTTTGTATAGAGTTGAATAAATTGAGTACTTATGGAATCTTGCATCCGCCTTTTATTAGATGGGCGTATAGTAAACCAAAAGACATTCAAGATTACTTGGAAAAAAGACGGTTAAATGAGGGAGGAAAAAAATGTTACTTAACATCATTTCTTTGTTGGTACGTATTTTTGTAAATGATCTTTATGTATTCTATATTTAGTTTTGTTTTAGCAAATACTAATAATATATATGCTCATGTTTATTCAGTGTTCATTATCAATTGATCATAATATCATTTAAGACAAATACAATAATTGTATTGGGTTTCTTGCATGGTCCACTCGGCAAGAAAATGAAATACATTATTAATTTGTAACTGTATTTTTAATTCATTTTCTTTGATATTGTAAGTAGTTCATAATGTAACATGTTTAATTCATATTCAATGTACAGTGTTGTGGAGCAAGTGTATATGATGAACAATGTTAGAAGAAAACCCTCGTCGATCTCTCCTAAAGTAAGTGGCCCAATTAACTGTTTCTTTCATTTACATTCATGTGTGGTTATATTCATGTGTGGTTATATTCATGTGTGGTTACATTCATGTGTGATTACATTCATTTTTAGACGAGGAGACAACCCGAGAAATACAAGTGGGGGTATTATGTCATGAAACACATGTTAAATATTGTCCTTTCCGGTATTGTTGATTCATGAGATAAGGTATATATGTCATAATATGTTTAGATATATTAATATATAAGTTGGCATATATTTTAAACATTTTTTTGTTCTTTCTTATGTAGATGTTTAACGACATAACCCCATTTCCTGTTGAGGACTCTGTCGATCTTCGTAAACGTTGGGCGTATATCTACAATGTGTTTAAGGGTCTTGCTATTTGATTTATTGAGATGTGATAATGAATTATTTTATGTATATGATGGGGTGAATATTACTTTTGACTTAAACATATCGTACATGTTTAAATGTTAATTTTGACTTTTGATGCACAATGTTAGCTGTTTTTTATGCTCTTTATGCATTGTTAAAAAATACTGATTGTTGTAAATTCTCTTATATGATTATAATAGTTGCAGGATAAAAAAAATGGGAAGAATTTTTTAGAAGCAAAAAATTGCATATTTAAAACATAGGAAGTTTTGACAATGGTTATAAAACCTAACCGTGATTGTATGTTGAACGGTGACCAGAATAATATAAATTACAAAATGTTGATGCTGAGAATCGAACATGGGACCTTTAGTTATAGCACAACAGTATGATTAAAGAATCATTGTGATATGGAGCGTGCTTCCTAGAATACAACAACGGTCCCAGGACCGTGATTGTAAGTACCGCATATACAACCACGCGCTTCCCAACCGATATTAAATGTATTTTCCGTAGTAGTGTGATGAGCGAGATATATTTTTCTTGATCATATACCATTATTCGAAGATACTCGTCTCTTGATATCAACTCCACCTTTGAATGTTGTCGTAAAGAACTCTCAATATCCAAAAGTCATTTGACTTATGGAGTTGTCATCTCAAATCCAACTAATGGTTTGTACATGCAAGGTCATATATCCACATTCAATGCCAATAAGACTATATTTGACTGGATCATGGGTAAAGGTTTCTCTTTTAACCAGAGATTGATTTCTTTCAACCGAACTAGGATTGTTGACCTATGTTGGGAAAACTTATCTAATAACACGTGTTAGAACTCCTAAAGAATATAAGTAGAGAATAAAAAATTTACTTCGTCGATGATTGCAAATGAAACAAGTACAATGCTTATAAAAGAATGTTTAGATCTTAACAATTTTCACATTGTTAACCTTGTTGAATCAAATAGACTATCAAAGATACCTAACTAAGAAACATTTGAAAAAATTAATGAATACTTTAAAATATAAAAATAGTTAAAGACATGTTAGAAGAAACTTTTATAGACAATTATAAATTTAAAAGTTTAGTTGTCAATCACATGATGATTAACATGCCACATTAGCATTGTTATCACCGTTGAATTAATTAGTCTAAGAGCATCTTTAGCACATGGTTCTTTATTACCCCCTCTGATCCTATTTATAAAAAAAAGTTTGTTTTTTAAATACATTAAATAATCAATGTATTTAGATAATATATCGGTCAGATGATGGGTGAATTATGCAAATACATATACCTATCGAAGCAATATAAAAAATTGTCGAACCCACATATTATCGTTACTAATTGTTACGGTGTTTATCTAAGGCGGTTTAATTAAGAATAAGAATGATGAAGTAAATAAATTTTAATAAATTCAGGTGAATGACAATAAAGGAATGTAATTTTCATTAATAAACAATACTTTAATTGTCTCTAATAAGATTATTTACGGGCCAATATTTTCTACTTTTAAAATAATCAATTTAACAGGAATTGTCGCTTTTGCGTATTAAGAATTAGATTTTACTCTCTAATCTTTATTGTCCATTGTCGTGGTGGAAGGTGATTATCATGTTAAAGTAGTAAACCTATTATTAAGAAATTAAACTCTTAACTCAGTTGAAACATGGTTTTTATCGGAAGGTGTAACTTAAAAGGGTTCCAAGCTTTCGCTCAGGTAACCGGATGCTAAACCTATAAACAGCACGCTTTTAAATATTTTTAAATTCACTTTCTAGAAATATTAGACTCCCTAATTAATTAACAAAGTGCTTTCGTGGTATTTGATAATAAAAAACAAACCAATTTTAGTCTTTAGTGTCAGACGACTTTAGTTCTTACCCGACATTTTCACTGCCTCACTTTCGTAGAGACAAATTAAAATAACTTCAGAAAAACGCATTTAAAATAAAATAGCCCACAAACATAATGCTAAAGAGACAACATCTAGAGCACCGTAACGATCCTCACATCTCAACACTAATAAATTATTCGGACATGTTTAAGTTTGAAAGAGAAATAAGACGGAGAGAAAATAAGACAAGAATGTAAAGGTAAGATAAATAAAGACAGGAAAGCAAAGGCAAGATAAATAAAGCTTAAATGCGGAATAAATTAAGAACCTGCTCCAAATGGAGACTTGAATCTGGTACAACGAGAAATAACTTGAAGTAAAGCTTTGAAAAAATGTAAATAGAAGAAATAAACTTCGACGGAATGTAAATGTGGAAAGATAAATAATTTCAAAGTAAATGATCCAAACTCGATAGAACAAAAATTTCTATAACCCCCCTCCCGATGTGACAGATTATAGCTTTCAAATTGTGAAGTATATGTCTTAGATTTTACTAAGCTTGGATGAACTGGAAAATGGCATGAAAGGGGTATTCATAGGAGTCTAAAACCCTAAAAATCAATAAGGCATTGCACTAAGGACCTGAGGTAGTACAAAATTCTCTATAGGTGACCTTACTTGTATACAACTTGCACTACACTAAGCATGACATGACACTTGATGAACTAAAATTTAGTTTTCGCCATATACAGAAGAAATGTTAGCTATCCAATTTCAAACGTACAATACTATTATTTTATATCATTAAAAATATACATAATAACCCAACTGCATTAAACCCAACGATTATATGTTTTCTGAAAATAATAACGGCAATATTAACATTTTCACATTTCTATTAATATTATAGTAGTAACTTTATTTTTTCACACACAATTTTACTTTCTATTTTTTTCTTTTAATTTCCTATCATATTTAATTTATCAAAAGGATCTCAACCAATGGAATCCTTACTATAATTATTTACAAACCCTCACCGGTGACAATTTTCAAAATTTTCAAATGTGTCCACGACCATCGCTCCTTATTGGTGTCAGTTCTCAAAATCCCCAAACTTTTGTTTCAATTACCACCATTACTACCAACAACAATTCTCAATACCCCTGGCCTTTTACATTTCAACCACCACCAACCAATATCACTAGCCAATATATGCATTCAATGGGTACCAACAATGTTGTATAGTCTCCTAATGTTAAATCAGAATAACCAATTGGGTCCATTACATATTCTCAAGTGTCAGTGTTCTCCACTCAGGAGCCACTAAGGATGGTCTAGAAAATATTACTTTTATGGAGGAAAAAGAATGTTCAACCAAAAAAGTAGTGTGTCGAGTTCTTAAAAGAAGAGATAAATTGCCCATTCAAACATGACTCAACATTTCCAAAGATTCAATTGCTGGAATTTATCAAAAAGCATATAGTTTTTGGGGTAGAATCAAAGATGACTATAACAACTATAGTGAACCACTTAGAGCGAGAGAGTGGTCTACACTCAAATCTTGATGGCATATATTGAATAAACATAGTCAATGGTTTTGCAACATCTACAAACTAAATGGTGCTAACTAGGAAAATGAATAGTCCAAGACTGATGTCGTGGATGAGGAACATGACGTTTTGTACAAGTACGTCATCAACGTTTCACAATCGAACACACATGGAGGTTGTTGAATAATTGTCCTAAACAGAAGGGACAAGAAATGAAAAACTCCTCAAAGAGATCAAAGATATCCTCTACCAAGACATATTCTTCAACATCTAATCCATAAAATCCCATAGATTGTTCAGAATACAACACTACAACTTAGATCGACCTCTGAACTGAAGAAAAGGCAGAAAAAAGGAAGGGCAAGGGAAAACCATTTTCATCTATAACATCCATAATGGATTTGAATGGCATGAAAAATGCCTCAAAAAATAAATTAGTTATCTATGGTAAAATATATGAAGCATGGTTTGTAGAGAGCATACTCGTGTTGTATGAAATTCTCATAAAGGACAAATCAACAATGGATGATGAGCAACGTCGAGATTGTGAGATTTAAGATCGAATTCTAGTATCTCGATAGAGATAACTTCTTGGTTTAACATAGTTTAAGAATGTTGTCGAAATATGTTCGCGTGCTGATGTCGAAGTCTTACATGTTGTAGTCAAAGTATGCTCAAGCCTGCAATATTCGAAATGCTAAGATTGTTAGTATATCGAATTAGGCCTGTTTGTTTAGCTCAATTGTTTAAGTTAACTTGTAGCTTAAGTTAGCTTAGTAGTATATAAATATACTAGTTATCTTAGGTTGTTAAGAGAGGTTGATTATTGTTATTCACTTGTAATATGTAAACCCTAATAGAGAAAGTGAATAGAAATATAGTTACAACCAATCCTAGTATTTCTCCTTATTCTTCCCTCTTTTATCTCTTTTGTGAAAAACTAATAGGGTTTCTTGTGTTTGTTCAAGAAACTCAATCTTTCTCATAGTTTTTATTTGTTCTTGACGACACTTTGTTACAACAAACTTGTGTAGTGACCATGGAGAAGAAGATGTCGTCAACTAAGTATGAGATTGAGAAATTTTTCGGTGTGAATGGTTTCGGTTTGTGGCGCTTGAAGATGCAGCCATTTTGATCCATCAGGGTTTTCTGGAAGTGTTTAAAGGAGTCGCGAGCTTGGATGTTGCGCTAACGGAGATGGAGAAAACGACGATGATAGAGAAAACCCACAATATTATGGTAACAGGTTTATCTTATTTTGTGTTTCGATTAAAGTGTAATTTGTTACTTATTGTCGTATACCCCCCGTCTCATATTATTTGTCGTAATGAATCATTTCACACATATTAAGAAACATTAATAAATGAAAGAGAGAGAATAGTAACTTAACCAAATTAGTCTGATTAATCATTAATGTATTCAAATTAGCATTAATCTTAAGTGAAAAAATAATAAATTAATAGTATTTATTAGAGGGTACAGTTGAAAGATTAAATATAAAATTGTACTGGTAATCTAAAGTGACAAGTATTTTAGAATAATTTTTTTTTTAAATGTGTCATTTATTGTGGGACGGAGGGAGTATTATTTTATATTCTTATGAAAGTGTAATATTTTTTTTATGTATTATTGTTGTGCATTATGTGTCATTTTTAATTTTATAATTTTATATATTTATTATTATTATTTACAACTTTTTTTAGTAAAATTTAATAAAATACTGTTTTCGCAACTTTAATAATTAATATTTTTTGTCAAAAATAATTAATATTTTTTGTCAAAAATAATTAATATTTTTTATGTGTTTTAATTAAAATAATTAGATTAATATTAATTTAAATCAAAAAATTACAAATAAGAAAGTATAAAATATAAGATTTTGCTTATAAACAACCATCATTAAAATAAAAATTAATCAAATTATTATAAACTTTTTAAATTCTACAATCACTTTGAACCCTTAGTTTATTATTTAAATTACTCCTCTAGAAAAGATGCTCTAAAAGAGAGATTAAATTGAAAAAACATTTGACACAAAAAAGATAAATTAAAATATTAATAAAATTAAACATATTTGAGAGCATCATATTACTCATATAGATAAAGGACTAACTCAATAGTTTACCTTACAATTTATCTAACTTATCTATTTAAGTTTTTGTAAAATTTATATTCAAACTTAAAACCAACAATTTCTTTTCGTGAGCTTTAGTTTTTAATATGGAATGATGTGACCTTTTATGGGATTGTCCTACATGCCATGTACAACTAGAAAAACTTTACCCATTAATTATAATCACCTTTTTAGATAGTCCATTTATAAGAAAAATGTTTATCTTAAATAGTCAAGTCGGTGAAATTGATATTGGATGTAGATGTAGTCTAGCTATATAAATTGGAAATCCATTTAAATTCAACTAATAAGAACTGATTATAAATAAAAAACATAAAATATAATATATAAAATGCTATATGAGACACAAGGTGTGTCAAAGATTAAAAAATTACATTTCAAAATATAGTTAACCAAAACAAAAACTTACTCAAATATGAAATAATTCCACACCAAAACAAAACTTAACAATAGTAGAAATAAATCATATCTCTCAAACCACGTACCTTTACTTTAGGACAAGATAAGATTTGTCTACCAATGATATGACTTAACCTTCAAAGATTTCGCCGATATTTACTTCCACATTTGTAGCATCTAGAAATAATTTTAAATGCTTAAAATTGTGTTTGAAATATGGTTAAATATTTTTTTAATTTTTATAAATATACGATTCTGTAATTTTGGTCTCTATAAAATTAAAGAATAGTTCTTGTAAAATTATTATATATATTTTAGTCTCTACAATTAAACTGATATATATTTTTGAATATTAATTTCACTGACGTGTGTAGAACGTTATAAAAAATTTCTCGAAAAAAAAAAAACTCAAAATTTGATTTTTAATTGAGATTTTCATTGTTTTCATCAATATTTTTTAAAATTTCAAAAATTCATATTTAATTCTTCTTATTTTAAAAAATTCTAAAATTTAGTAAATAAATATTGTATAGTATTTTGAACACATAAGAAAAAAATTATTTGAAAACTTAAAAATTTAAAGGTAATTAAACCGTTTTAAAAATTTTAAAAAATAACAAGAGCTAAAGCGGCTTAAAAAAAGGTTTACGAGGACCATTATTCGATGAAAAAAAATTTAAAGAAACTAAAATTGCAGAATCGCATATTTATAAAGATTAAAAACATATTTATCCCTTTGAAATATTTGGTTACTATCGAATGTAGAGTTTGATTTTATATTCTAACTTAAAAATAAAAGCTACAGTTTTCGAAAAATAATATAATTTTAGACTAAAATTTTGTTGTTTAATTTATTTTTTAAATATATTAAAAAATAAATTATTTTATATTTAATTACTTTTAATCAATATCAATTTTACGTAATCAATTAATTTAATAAATATATTTAAAAAAAGTTATTATATATTTAATTTATTTTTAATCAATATCAATTTTACTTAATCAATTAATTTAAAAATAAAATTTATCAACGTAAAATCAAACACTCGCTTAGTAATACTATTAGCACAATAATTTAATATATTCAAATATAGTAGTAGTAATGCTATAACATTTTTTAAATATAAATTAACTATTGAAAAAACTTACATTTAAGTGTAAGTAGGTTTGAAAATTTTAATTTTTTTAGAGTTCTCAAATTTAATGGTCATTATATTGGATATTAATGGCGTTTTTTAACTCTAAAATCAAGTCTATAAATAATTTTTAGTCTTAAATCTGGCTCTCATTTAATTATTCAGAATATACACCACCTATATAATAAAGAGTAAAAGCTTGAAAAACTCAAAGATGACGCATTCACAATAATATTGTAACAATGACAGAAGATAAACTTACATAATTGTTATGAAATTAAATAAAATAATATAAGAGAAAAAAGAGAATAATAGAGTGTATTGTATTATTTTGTTATTGTCTGTTTTAAATATAATATCAGTCCTATTTATATGACACGAATCATGAATGGAGAATCTATATGAAATCCTCTAATTAATCATCATACATAATCATTTCATTTATAATACTCTTTAAAATTTTGACACTTTAAAATAAGTAAATATTGATGTCTTATCATCAAAACACAATGACAATACATTTTGCGGCAATTGTTGACATATAGAACTTAATATATCAAAATTGTAACTTATGCAGAATTAAATTGTAGAATGATAAATAACTCAACTGATTGTTAACCCAGTTCGGTGCAACGTCACATACTTTGGAGACTATCAAGTCAGGAAAGAAATTTACTATGACAACATTAGTTCAAAGCCTAAATAATCCCAGTTTACAACTTCTTGCCTAATCACTACCTTGTGCAACTTATACCTAGAAACATTCTAGATATGAGACCCCCTCTCACTTTCTACCAATCACCTCAGTACTAAATACATTCACAAACCAATGACAAGAATTAAAACAAAAGATTACAGTTCTAATAAAATACTCAGTTTTGCTTAAAAACTTTTTACTGGGAACAATGAACAATACTCAACTTTTTCCTTAAAAGTTTCAAGAGTGACATCTTGATAAACAATCAAGTAACAATCAGTTAACCTCACTGTATCAAAAGATACTTCGGTAACTTACAAAAACACAAGAGACTTTCAAAACATAATACTCTACATTTTCCCTAATTTTACAATCGTGAAAAGCTAAATTACATTAAGTTTATGTTTCTCTTTATATACTCGATAGTACTCCATGGGCTTCGAAATCTTCACCCAAATATTTCTTGATCCACAAGCTTAGGGCTGCACCAATTTTGTAGAAAAATCTTCTTAAATCTTGGAAAAAAAACATCAAACTTCTTAAATTGTCTCAACATCCAATTTTAGAAACTTATGTACAACTGGAGATCAAATCAAATGTTCCAGATTAAATCTTCTTGACCTGGGAAAATATATGAGATATATGCAAAAGGAATATCATAGAATCAAATCAAATTTGTCAAGAATAAAACAACCTATAATGATGTTCTGGTACAACATATCACAATATCTTTCAGAACATCTGTCTTCAATGAACCTGGCCATCTTGTTAGAATATCTTCCATAACATCTTGATGTGAACCATGTTTTATCAAAATTATTGTCAATCCTAAAACCATGGATCTAACAATCCCCCCATTGAATTTTTTTGGCTAAAACAACCTTAGCACAATCAAACTAGAGATAGGAATAAAACCATAACCATAAAACACAAGCTATATGAAAACATGTAAGGTTTGTACAAACTGCAAACAGAAAAATATGTCTGAGATTACATGCAGTTACAAGAATATCTTTACAAACCTCCAGGAACCAAATGTCATGACATGTGGTTTAACATTACAACAATACAACATCCAAGTTCAGACGTGACCAGTACTTCCCTTGTCACATATAATGAATACTCCCCCTCAAGGAGAAAACTCAAATCACAAGAAAACCATACCTGAAGTTCAAGGGGGAAACCTAAATATCAAGAAACACAGACTTGAAGTATTCAAGTTCACACATTAGAAGAGCGTGTAGCAGAAGTCTCACAAATAACTCATAGCATTAGATCAATAGATTATCAAAGAGTAACATGGGTCTTCCATAAACACATCAGGCAGGATGTAAGAACATGTGGTTTGACATTATTACACATAGACAACCAGCAACATAAGCACCAACAAGCATAAAAGACAATCATACTCCTCTAAATAGTTGCACACAACAAACAAACACAATAGACTACTCTCCCATAAGCAGTAATACATTTGTTATGACATCAAGACAAACTAAAATACTAACTCTTTACTTCCCCTTTTAGCTAAAAATTGACAAAAATAGAGTAAATATAAAAACAATTATATTGCATACAGGAAATAAAAACAAATGGAATCACACACCAAAAATAGATCCAAACAATTTTAAGGGAAACAAACTGATGGAAACACCATAGCAAACTGATGGAAACAAACTTAAACAACAAACATATGGAAGAAAACAATGTTAGGAAATTATTACAGATCCCCTAACAAAGAACAGAAGAATGTAAATGTCTTTATTAAAACCTATTATTCAAACGAACCACTAAGTTAACATAAGCCTCCCAATCTTCATCAACATCTGAGAAGGTAATATAGTTGAGCACAACCTTTCTTGCAGGACCTCATCTTTGTTACAAACTTTTTACCTGTCCTAGATGCTTCAGTAGATGATCCACCAGATGTTTCCACCTTTGATTCAACCTTCTTTGGATCAATAATCTTATCTTTCTTCCCTGACTTGGCTTCTAGAAAATCCACCTTTTTAGCATCAACATGTTTGGAAGATTACTTCATTATTAAAACACAACTTGAAAGAAGGGAGATGCAGTAAGGTTTTGATTTTAACAGAGAATGACGACCTTGCTTGTTACGCTTGACCAACCAATGAGACATTTTTGGAATAAGTATAATCATTCTCATTATCAGTGCACCACTTATAATAGGAGATAGACAATTTATTGTTCTTCTTTTTTTCTAAGCTTTGGCTGCTAGAGATTCTCACACCATTTAAACTGACTTTAACTTGGTTAGAGATAACCTCATCCCTAATTTGTAAATTCTCTCATTCGTCAGCAGTATAACTCCAAAAACACCCCTCGAATTTTAATATGATTAGCATTAATAGATTCTCAGAAATCCCAAGCATGGGAGAAACATTATTTCTTGTAGTAAGACCCCTGACAGGGAGATGACCTATATTAAAAATCTTTGTCCTTCTATTTAAACTAATATCCTTGAATATACAGAGTGAAACCAACTTACCACAATACAATGTCATGACATCTTGTTGGACATTGTAAACTTTTAGCAACCAAATCGATTAAGAGCAAGAACTTCCTTCAATATTATACTTAACCTTAGATAAAGACTAGGATACATAAATTGACTTATTGTTGATCCAAGAGACAAGATTGTTTCCCAAGAAGAAACACAAACTCCAACATTTTTTTTTTCTTGCACGTCAATTTTGTGCCAATAACTTTACTCCAAAATTCATCAGACAAGATCTCAATTAATTTGAATAGAAGACTTGACATAAACCCATAATTAGTCATCACACCTCAGAAATTAATGGTGATATATTCATAAAAGAATTAATGAATCCCGATTTTAATAGCTAATTATTAATTATCATTATATATTATATTATGTGATAATTAATATAATTGGGCGATTTAAATGAATATTTGAATTATTTGAATATGTGTGTTATTTAATTAATTGGGTTTTATGAGTAGAATTGTGGTTATTTGGTATTGAGCCTAAGTTTATGAATAGAAGTAATAGGGAGGTGTTAAGTATTAAGCCCAATAAGACATTACTAGTTAGTAAAGGTTAGAAAGAAAAAGAAGAGAAGAGAAGAGGAGAAGAAGAGAAAAGAAGGTGAAACCCTAGGAAGTCAAATCTTCAAGAGGTAAGGGGGAGAATCTTCGTTATTATGCATTTGTATGTTGTTGGGTAGTGATTAGTAACATGCTATAGGATTGGGGATATCTATTTCTAGGTTTTTTATTCTCAAATTGAAGTTGTAATTTGGGGATTTTGATGATTAGAACTAGTTTTGATGATATAAATAGGTTCCCTATGATGTATACATGTTAGTTTATGCTTAAATGGTGATAAATTAACATTAGGATCTGTTTTAGTTGTGGAATTCGTAGGCTGAAATGAACTGTCTATAGCAGATTTTTCTGCATAAGAGCAAGGGCGTTGAGCGCGTGGGGTGGCGCTAAGCGCGACTTACTGAACGCAGAAAAATAATAATTCGGTTTTATGCATGAATGGCTTAGTGGATTGCTTGATTATGGTTTATCCTTAATTTACATAATTTCTAATAATTGTATTGATGAGTTTTGGATCATGTTTGGATGCGATTTTATCGATTACATGCTACTTGAATTAGTGTATGTATGTTATGTTTTGGATGGATTGTTGAGAATAATATGTATTGGATTGAATACTATATGTTATTTCTGATGTGTGATGATAGTATATGCTATGTGCATTGCTTGTTGTTGATGAAACATGATGTTGTGCAATTGGTGGATAATTCACATGAGTTGAATTATGGTGACATGCTTGAATAATTAAGGTTGGTGGATAATCTTAATTTGCATATGTTGCTTGATGAATTGCACATGCATGCATTGGTTGACCTTGAAAATTGAGGTGGTGAAACTTTGAGCATTCTCTGAAGATTTGTTACATACACTATATTTTTAACAGAGTAATCAAAACTAGACCGGACATCGAACCAATATATCTATGGGTTCAAGGTTTTTATAATCTTTTATTTTTAATAAATTAGATAGATAAGCACAAAACATTCATTTTAATAACAATAATAATAAATAATCTAATAACATTATCAATTGTTCGCTCACGACATTGTCTGATCATTTTTTATATGTTGAACTATATTTTATCATATTTATCTATATATATTATTATACAAACTTCACTTTTATTCATCAAATGAATAGAGAATAATCAAAGAATTTAAAATAGTTTATTTTGATTTTTCTATGATAATGTGTACTAGAGTGATTGGAGAAGGAAAAAGAAAATTAAATCATCCATTATTTTATTTGACACTAAAAATTCGATTTGACACTAAAAATTGTCTAAAATGTGTGTTTTATGATGTTTGATCGATTTTTCGGTTTAAACTTTGGTTCTTCTGTGTGCCTGTTTGTAGGTCCAAACAGTTCGGTTAGAGTTTCGATTTCAGATCTAATCGGTTGAACTGGTCGGTCCAGTCTGGTTTTGATTACCATTATTTTTAATATTTTGGGTAAACAATATAACCATTTAAAAAACATTAATCTAACCCCTCGATTTTATTCTAGAGGATGGTAGAGTGTTATTTTCACTATTTCCAACGGCCTTAAACAAATCTTTGTCGTCCATTTAATGGTTATCAACACTCAAGAATCAATCATTAGTGATTCGTGTAAAACCTAAGAGACATAGGTTATATAAGTTATCTTACATATTGAAAATCTAACCTAAATGAAATATATGAAGCACTTGAAACCTAAGGACGCTTGGAAAAGTTCTCTACAATGGATTGCAAAAGCAGAAAATCATATGGGTTCAAGGTTTATTTTATTAAGTTTTTATTTGTACCAAAAAAATGTTTGATTATTGATATTAATTATCATACCCTTTTTTTTTCAACAGAGACAATTGCATGCAAGATCCGTAGAGATTATTCTTGCACCCAACATTTGATCTTCACCTAGATTCAATAATTTGAAGATCTAATAAAGTCTACATTTTAAGGAAATTTGATTTTTATCTAAATCCCTAGAAAAATTGATTTTTATTTTAATTTTAATATTCTGGGTAAACAATATAATGTTATGGGTAAACAATAGAACAATTTAAAAAATAATAAAAATCATACCCTCAGCTACTTTGATATATTGAGGTAAAATATATGCTAGTTTTGAAAATAATAAAATTTGGTGCTCCCGGAGTTCGAACCCATTCAGCAATAAAATTATACCTCGGTGTTTTAAACATCAAGGTGATAAGTCTTTACTTATTATAACAACCTTATTTATCTCGTTTCTTTTGTCGAGGTAAAACACATTTTGTGTCCGACGTTAGAAGTGTTATTTCTAGTAATGTCAACAAAGGATCTGATTGAAATAGATGCAACTATTCAAAGATCATCATACGGTATTATAAGAATGTTGCACCGATCTGAACTACATGCTTTCAGTAACATGTAATATTAAATTTATAATATTTATCTATATGATATTTATTTTGACGCTAATTTAAGTTATGTGATTTGTGACACCCCAAATTAATTCAATTATTAAATAATTAGATATTTAATTATTAATTTAATTAAAGGTTTAGTTATTGGCATTTTTTAATTAATAGATTTAATCGATTAATTAAATAATGGGAATGTTGGGGGTGTAAAGTGGAATTGGGAGGTGTTAGAGTAAAAGGCTCTAATTATTCCAATTATTCTAATTTGGTTATTTTATTATTTGGAAAATAAAAAGGAATAAATAAAGGAATTGAGGAATAAGAGAAGGATTGGAGAAAATTAGGATTTCATTCTACGTGAGATTGGAGAAGAGAAGAGAAAAGAGGAGAAAGCCAATTCGTCAGAATTCGAAGATTCATCGCGAGGTAAGGGGTGATTGAATCCGATTATTATTCCTTATAGGTTTTAATGATCAGTAGAATAATTCAATCCGTTAGGAATCTCGAATTAGGATGTTTAGGTTGTGCCCTAACTTTATGATCCGACGTAAAACCTTGATTGGAATTGTTATGAACGATGAATTTATGTCAGGTGATTGGAATTGTTATGAACGATGAATTTATGTAAGGTGATCATAGGCTAATTAGAAAACAAAATTCTTTGGTCAATTGAATGTAAAAATACATGAATTAATTCTGTTTTGTGATAATATGAAGTTTAGTAATGAATGGAATCAATGGGCATTGGAAAACAGTGAGAAGAACTGGTTTTTGGTGAAAATCACGTGTTATGCATCGACCCATAGGGTTATGAATCGATGCAAGCAGTTAAAATTTGGAAAAAAACAGAAACTGGAATAAGCTATGCATCGACTCATAGGGTGAAAATTAAGGCTATGCATCGACACATACGTGTTATGCATCGACACATACTGAACTGATTTTTAAAAATGCAGAATTTTAACTGGTATGCATCGATGCATACGACTTATGGATCGACACAAGCATTCTATGTGTTGACACATGAGATTTTGGATCGATACATCTGTATAGAAACAGAACATGATTTCCTGAAAACGGTTTCGGTCATATCTTTTCGACCGTAACTCTGATTTAGGCGTAGTTGGTATCGTTGGAAAGCTTAGAACGAGTACTATCTATTTAAAAAAATTTCAAAACCAGTAATTGAGATCTGGAGGAATTAATATGGTTTCCGTAGTAAGAATACGTTGTAATTTTGTAGTTATTCGTTGCGTATACTTGCTGTATGTTAATTCCATGTATTGTGATTAACGTTATGTTCATGATTTCGCTGTTAGCATGTCTCTGTTATTGATCATGAATGAAATAATGTTGTATGACCATATTCCGTATTTGAATTGTTGCATGCTTCTGATGTGCATGCATAAGCATTTTGTTGAAGGTTCATTCCCATTGTGTGGAATTGAACTTGTAGGGCCAATAACCGTACCCAATGGATAGTGGTGGTGAGGCTAGATTCTTGACGCAGTGGTGTATGGGAGAATCATTGATTGACGCTGTTTTCCGAGGTGTAAGCGGAACAGGGTATGGACTTGGTTCACGTTTGGTACCACATGCATTTGAGTCTGCATTGCATATGTAATTATAACATGTTAGGATGGTTTCCAGTGTTATAATTGCATTGATTGTTGTAGTATGCATAATGATCTGTGTGAATTGTATTTGTGAATCGTATTCTGATGAGGCTAATAAGGGTGGAATAATGAATTGATTGTTTTATTGTTTTAAAGAAACGTATAATGCATTTTAATCTTGATGAAATCCCACCCTTACTTTAATGATTTCAGATTGAAGTGAATAGCTGCTCGGGAATTGGTGAGGACAGCTTATAGAGCTGTGCTACTTAGTTAGTTCGCGTGTCAGTGTCATCCTCTGGTAGTTGTAACACTAGGGAACGATCGTTTGGAATTTTATGGATTTTAAATTGGTTTCTTTTGGTTTATGTTTTGGAATAGTTGTGATTTGAATTATTCCGGATTCTTATGTTATCTCCGCTGTATAAAACATAATCCTTGGTTTTGCTTTATTTAATAAGTTCTTCAGTAAAAGCATGATCACTATTTTGTTGTTTTAAAATTTTTAAAATTGTGACGCCCTTGTTGTTATGTTTAAAACTATGATTAATTATATAAATCGCGGGGAAATTAGAAGGGGTGTTACAATAGTGATATCAGAGCATAGTCGGTCGTGTCTTAGAGTCTTTATCCCTTTCGTATGCGACAAGTGCAAGGTAACAATGTGTCATACCCAAAATTTGCCCTCCTACTTCTCAAAACATTTCATACATCTATACTCAAGGATTCCTCAAGGGTTGATCAGACAAACCCTCTCCTAGACAGTCAACCAAAACTAGGGTTTGGTAATTCTCAGATTAAGACAGACTTCCAACATATCCAATGGTCATCATGCCTCCTAATATGCTTCAAAGATTCTCCATGTCAAGTTTCAAGCCTTACAAGTCAAATTTCCTCAGACAATTGCTCAGATGGTTGAAAATCAGTTGTATTGGACAAAAGTCAACTATGGTCAACATACAGTCAAACTTCAAGATTTTTGGTCAACATCCTCATTTTGAAGTCACATTCATCATTTGATCAAGGGTTGATCATGATTCATCAAGAAAACTCAAGATTTGCTCAAAAGTCAAACTTTCCAAATTAGGGTTTCCTAGAGAAAAGTCAACTGAACTTTGACTGAGCATAACTTCTTCATACTTTCTTAGAAATTTTTCCACCACCTCTCATTTTGAAGGAAATTCAATTCTCTACAGCTTCATGTCTCACAAGCATGGTCAAAAAATGCTTCATTTTGAAGATATGGATCAAAACATTACAGGTCCTTCTCAAAGTCAACAAAAAGTCAACTTTTTGTAATGAAGTTTTATTGAGCATGGAAACTTCAATTGAGATGAAACCAAAGAGTTTGTTTAGAGGACATATAGAGCTTTCTAAAAAGTCCAAGAACATTCAAAAATGTGGAAAATTGAGCAAAATACACCTTGCACAATTTGAGCATTTTTGAAGAGGTGCACAAAGAGAAATACTTGTCAAAACCCAAAATTTTGCAAATGGGCCTAGTTTTTCTTGGTTTAAACTTGTTCCTTATCTTATTTGGAACCTTCAAGCCCAATTCCACGAATTTTGTCTTTATTTTTCTATTTAATTTGGATTTTATTCATTTAAAAACAAATTAAATTAAAAAATAAGGTATAAAATCAAAATTAAATGCAAAGTTGATTTTTCTCTCATTCTTGAGATCCAAGCAACTCATACAAGCTGGCAAATTTCGAAATTTGCATTGATTTGGCAAGAAATTGATTGAAATTGGATCAAAAAAGGAAGATTTGATTTTGTACAAAATCAAATAATTTTTGCATTGATTGATCAATATTTCTTCTTCAATTCAGCCCAAAATCCATCCATTATAAATATACAATGCATACAACATGAAAAAGGTATTTGCAGCCCTAGTTCCAGTGGATTTCAGTTGATTTTGAGCATTCCATCACATTCCTTAGAGTCTTTAGAGTCGATCCAGACCTTTACAAGTTGCAAAACCATCAAGAAACACGAAATTCAGAATTCGGTTTGTCAACTTTTTTCCAAAATCGATTTTTGATTATCATGCATTTTTAACATGTTTTGATGTTTGTTTTGTGTTTAGAACAAAGTTTGCAAGCTTTCTGGATAGCTCAATTGCATTTTCGTGGCCTGAAACGTGATTCACCATAGTTAGGGTTTTCTGAACCGATTTAGGGTTTCTCTAAATACGAAAATTTGGACGAAACCGATACCACCATCGTGCTTAGAACGATGTTTCCAATCGAACCATGGCTTTGAATCTCATTTATATTGCTTGTATTGGATTTTTGATATTTGCAGGGGCCATAGCGTCGAACTCAGCCGACGCTAATTTTTCAAAAATTCAAACGAAGAAGATGAAGATCTTCGCGCGTGTTCTTGGTTCCCAGAATTCAAATCTATTCAAAAACGCTTCGTTTCATTTATATGACACCAAACGCGCGTTGGCTCAGTGGCAAAGGCAAGGGAGCGTGAGTTGTTGCCAGATGGTCACGAGTTCAAGCCTGGGCAGGACCACTTATTTTTTACAAGTTTGCAAAACTAATTCTTATTTTTCTATTTTCTTTAATATTTTTCATCTAATTTAATTTATCTTTAATATTTTTTATCATGCATCTAAAAAACTCCAAAAATATTTCTTTTTTGCATAATCATCAGAAAAATACTTATTTAATTTTTAATATAAAAATTATTATTTTTGCATGCATATTTTATTTAATTATTAATTAATCATTAATTTGACTTTTAATTGTTTTTAAATATCGAAAACGATCCAGAAAATTACCAAAAACTTATCTTATCATATTAATGTCATTACTAATCAAAAACCTTTTTCCTCATTCAAAAATATTTCTTTTTACTAACATTTTCCTCTTATGCAATTTCTCTTGTTTTTCTGATTATGTAACAGTTTCATTAGGACTTTTATTTTACGAACTCTTATTATGTAACTGCCCCAAAGCCATGTAATAGCGTAGGACTTTATCTTTCCGCATTTTACATTTCCGCAATTTACTTTCTGCACCCTATAAACTGCTAGAAATTAGGCGCGTATGGCAAGATAAAATTGGACATAGATCACTCATAATTTCAAGATAAAATATCTGAATCGACACACTTTTTACACATGCACCCCTTAGGGTAATTCTCTCTCGTTGCCTTTACGAATACAAATGGTCAAGTCCCTCGAACGTAGAGGTATCCTAGCACCGTTGCCTACAAACATATCATCATAGTCCCTTCGATACAAAGATCATAGACCCACGATGTCGCCTACAAATACATGATCTTGACCCTCGATTGTTGCCTACGAAAAGTGATGATCGTCCCTTCGAATGTGCTAGGATACTTCCTACAAGTTGCCTTCTATGACAATCCGTTGTCCCTTCGAATATCCCTTCTACATCCAACGAATAGGGTTACCTACCAACTAATGGTATGGATAGCACTATTCTAAAGGAACGTAAAACAACGCGAAAACGACCATTCTGAGTAGGTAATAAGACTTTTAGTTGCTTGCTCTATCAAAATACTTTTTACACCTCACACTTTTGTCAAAGTTCAACCTCTTTTCAAAACAAAACATTTCCAAACACTTTGTATACATTCCTACATGAATCATTACAAAGTCAAAGAGAAATGCCTTTTTCAAAACATTTTTGTCAAACACATAGAAATCACTTTTTTTTTTAAAATGATCTAAGAGCAACTAAGAGCCCGTAGATAACTACGGATGGAAAGGGGTGCTAATACCTTCCCTTTTCATAACCTTCTTGTCATACCCCAAAATTTGCCCTCCATCTACTCAAGAGATTTCATACATCTATGCTCAAGGATTCCTCAAGAGTTGATCAAACAAACTCTCTCCTAGACAATCAACCCAAACTAGGGTTTGATATCTCTCAAGTCAAGATGAACTTCCAACATCTCCAATGGCCTTCATGCCTCCTCATATGATTCAAAGATTCTCCATGTCAAGTTTCAAGCTTCACAAGTCAAGACAATTGCTCAGATGGTTGAAAATCAGTTGTATTGGACAAAAAGTCAACTGTGGTCAACATACAGTCAAAATTCATAATTTTTGGTCAACATCCTCATTTTGAAGTTACATTCATCATTTGATCAAGGGTTGATCATGATTCATCAAGAAAACTCAAGATTTGCTCAAAAGTCAAACTTTCTAAATTAGGGTTTCTAGGTGAAAAGTCAACTGAACTTTGACTGATCATAACTTTCTCATACTTTCTTAGAAATTTTTCCACCACATCTTGTTTTGAAGGAAATTCAATTCCCTACAACTTCATGTCTCACAAGAATGTCCAAAAAATGCTTCATTTGAGAGGTATGGCTCAAAACATTACAGGTCATTTTCAAAGTCAACAAAAAGTCAACTTTTTGTTTTGAAGATATATTGAGCATGGTAACTCCAATTGAGATTAGACAAAAGAGGTTGGTTAGAGGACTCTTAGAGCTTTCCAAAAAGTCCAAGAACACTCAAAAATGTGGAAAATTGAGCAAGTTACACCATTCACAAGTTGGGCAATTTTGAAAGAATGCACAAAGAGAGATACTTCCAAAAATCAAATCTTTTGCAAATGGGCTTACTTTTTCTTCATCCAAACTTATTCCTCATGCAATTAGGAATATCCAAGCCCAATGCCACGAATTTTTGATTTATTTTTCTATTTAATTTTGAATTTATTCATTTAAATACAAATTAAATTTTAAAATAAATTATAAAATCAAAATTAATTGAAAGATTGATTTTATTCCTTCCTTGAGGTTCAAGAAATTCATTAAAAGCCAGCAATTTCGAAATTGGATCAAAAAAGGCAAGATTGGATTGAAATTGATCAAGTTTTGAAAATTTGATTTTCATGAAAAAATCAAATTTGATTATCATTGATTATTGATCAAATCTTTCCCAAAACAATGCCAAATCCTTCCAGTACTTATACTTGATGCATACCAATTGCAAGAGGACGAAAAAATTGCCTTGGAAACCCTAACCTAAAAGCCAAAAAATCGTGTTCTTGAAGCAATTTGCAACCCTAGTTCCTGCTGTTTTCAATCGATTCTAAGGTGTCTATTGCATTCCTTGATACCTCTTGAGTCGATCCAGACCCTCACATTGCTCAAAACCATCCAGAATCAAGAAATCACGAATCGGTTTGTTCTTGTTTTTTTCAAAATCGTGTTTCAATCATCATGCATTATTAACCTGTTTTGTGTTTGTTTTTGTGATTAGTGATGAGTTTACAAGCTTTCTGGGCACTTTGATTGAGTTTCCATGACTGAAAACGCGATATGCCATGATTAGGGTTCCTATGCCGTTTTAGGGTTTCTCTTATTAGGAAAAATTGGACCATAAGACCCATACCAGTGTGTTCGGAATGCTTCAAGGAATCAAACCATGCCTTTAGAATTCATTTATATTATGTATGCTGCGTTTTGATTTTTGCCAGGACTTGTAGCGTCGAAAGAAGGTCGACGCAGGCTTTTGAATATTTGAAACGAAGAAGACGATGAATTGGCGCGAGCGGGATGAAGGCAGAGAGCGACGCGTGTTTAACCCACTCACTCCGGATCTCAAACAGTGAAACACACATGGCGTAGTGGTAAAGGCGTGTACTGTTGTTGGATGCTCTCACATGTCTCCAGTTCGATCCCTGGCCATGACATTTCTTTTACAAGTTTGCAAATCTCAATTATTTTCATATTTTCATGTTTTTTTAATATTTTGCATTGTTTTAATTTCATTTCAATATTTTATTTCTGCATTAAAAAATTATCAAAAAATATTTTTCTTTTTACAGTATTTTCATAAAATGTTTATTTAATTTATAAAATTAAAAAATATAATTTTGCATGCATATTTATTTTTATTCATAATTTTGCATTTAATTCACTTTTAATTGCATTTTAATTATTAAATCTTTTCCAAAAAATCCCAAAAAATTATTTTAGCATATTTATATTATTTCCAGCATGTAATAATTTTCTCATATTAAAATTTGCATTTTTCTAATATTTTTTCTCTTGTTCGATTCATATTGCATTTTCCGATTTCTTCTTTTTGTACAGGTTGATCCGATTCAGACGATTTTCTCTTTATCATTTTATCATATTATTTTCCAATAATGTAACTGTCTATGGGATGTAATAGTTTAATTTAGGGTTTTATTTTCCGCATTTTTAATTATGTATCTGCCCCAAAGCCTTGTAATAGCGTAGGACATTTACCTTTCCGCATCTTTACATTCCGCATTTTAATTTTCGCACCCTATCAATTGCTAGTAATTAGGCGTGTATGGCAAGACTAAAATTGAACTTAGCCCACTAATTTGTAAGATAAAATATATGAAATTAACACACCTCTCTCACACACGCACCCCTTAGGGTAATTCTCTCTCGATGCCTTTCGATTCAAACAATGGTCATGTCCCTCGAACGTAGAGGTATTCTAGCACCGTTGCCTTCCAAACAAATCATCATAGTCCCTTCGATACAAAGATCATAGACCCACGATGTCGCCTACGAATACATGATCTTGACCCTCGATTGTCGCCTACGAAAAATGATGATAGTCCCTTCGAATGTGCTAGGATACTTCCTACAAGTTGCTTTCTATGACCATCCGATGTCCCTTCGAATGTCCCGCTTACATCCAACGAATGGAGCTACCTACTAACTAATGGTATGGCTAGCGCTATTCTAAAGGAATGTAGAAGTACAACAAAACGACCAATTCTGAGTGGGTAAATGAGACTTTTAGTTGCTTGCTCTATCAAATGCTTTTCACACCACACACTTTTTTCAAAGTTCAAACTCTTTTCAAAACAAAACATTTCCGAACACTTTGTATACATTCCTATATGAATCATTACAAAGTCAAAGCGAAATGCCTTTTTTTCAAAACATCTTTGTCAAACACACAGAAAGCAATTTTAAAAGTGATCTAGAGCAACTAAGAGCCCGTAGATAACTACGGATGGAAAGGGGTGCTAATACCTTCCCTTTTCATAACCATTCTCCGAACTCGAATCTAACGAAGGTCTTTTTCTGTTACTTTTACCTTCCCTTAATTGGATAAAAATAAAAGTCGGTGGCGACTCTTGCTATCCGCACATTTGGATACAAAAATCCTACAAAGTCAGTTCACCGTATCACACTTCTCCCTTACTCATAATCTAACGAAGGTCTTTTCCTGTTCTTTTCACCTTCCCTTAATTGGATAAAAGAAAAGTCGGTGGCAACTCTTGCTATCCGCACATTTGCGATACAAAAATCTCAAAGTCAGTTCACCATATTACACACTGTTGATACTTGTGTGGTGATGTGATGGTTTTGTAATGTTACAGAACAATGGCCGGAAGAGGTAACGAAAGAGACGATGCTGCTATTGCTGAAGCCTTGGGAATGTCGGCTGGTGTGCTTGGAGGGAATCAGCTGGGAGCTAGTATTGGTGCTGATAGGCAATTGGGAAACTTCCAGAGGAACAATCCTCCCTTGTTAAAAGGCACTCATGATCCCGAAGGTGCACAAAGATGGTTGAAGGAGATCGAAAGGATCTTCAGAATAATTGATTATGCTGAGGAACTGAAGGTGAAGTATGGAACTCACATGTTGGCAGAGGAAGCAAATGACTGGTGGGTTGTGTCATACCCTAAAATTTTCCCTCTTACTTCTCCAGACATTTCATACATCCATACTCAAGGATTCCTCAAGGGTTGATCAGACAAACCCTCTCCTAGACAATCAACCCAAACTAGGGTTTGGCAATTCTCTAATCCAGATAGACTTCCAACATCACCAGTGATCATCATGCCTCCTCATATGCTTCAAAGAATCTCCATGAAAATTTTCAAACCTTACAAGTCAAGTTTCCTCAGACAATTGCTCAGATGGTTGAAAATCAGTTGTATTGGACAAAAAGTCAACTGTGGTCAACATACAGTCAAACTTCATGATTTTTGGTCAACATCCTCATTTTGAAGTTACATTCATCATTTGATTAAGGGTTGATCATGATTCATCAAGAAAACTCAAGATTTGCTCAAAAGTCAAACTTTCCAAATTAGGGTTTCCTAGAGAAAAGTCAACTGAACTTTGACTGAGCATAACTTCTTCATACTTTCTCAAAAATTTTTCCACCACCTCTCATTTTGAAGGAAATTCAATTCTCTACAGCTTCATGTCTCACAAGCATGGTCAAAAAATGCTTCATTTTGAAGATATGAATGAAAACATTACAGGTCCTTCTCAAAGTCAACAAAAAGTCAACTTTTTGTAATGAAGTTTTATTGAGCATGGAAACTCCAATTGAGATGAAACAAAAGAGGTTGTTTAGAGGACATCTAGAGCTTTCTAAAAAGTCTAAGAACATTCAAAAATGTGGAAAATTAAGCAAAGTACACCTTGCACAAGTTGGGCATTTTTGAAGCGGTGCACAAAGATAAATACTTGTCAAAATCCAAAATTTTGCAAATGGGCCTAACTTTTCTTGATTCAAACTTGTTCCTCAGCTTATTTGGAACCTCCAAGCCCAATGCCATGAATTTTATCTTTATTTTTCTATTTAATTTGGATTTTATTTATTTAAAAACAAATTAAATTAAAAATAAAGGTAGAAAATCAAAATTAAATGCAAAATTGATTTTTCTCTCATTCTTGAGGTCCAAGTAACTCATAAAGGCTGGAAAATTTCGAAATTAACATTGATTGGCAAGAGAATTGATGAAAATTGGATCAAAAAAGAAAGATTTGATTTCATACCAAATCAAATTTTTTACATTGATTGATTCATATTTTCCTCTTGAATTCAGACCTAAATCCATCCATTATAAATATACAATGCATACAACATGAGATAGAACGGAAAAATTGCTTGAAAGAACCCTAACCAAAAGTCAAAAAACCATGTTCTTGAAGCAACTTGCAACCCTAGTTCCAGTTGGTTTCAGTCGATTTTGAGCATTCCATTACATTCCTTGGAGTCTTTAGAGTCAATCCAGACCTTTACAAACCACAAAACCATTCAGAATCGAGCAATCCCGATTTCGGTTTGTTCTTCTTTTTCCAAAATCGATTTTCAATTTTCATGCATATTTAATGTGTTTTGTTGTTTGTTTTGTGTTTAGAACGAATTTTGGAAACTTTCTGCATAGCTTGATTGCATTTTAGTGGCCTGAATCGAAATCCACCATGGCTAGGGTTTTCTGTATCGATTTAGGGCTTCCTTAAATAGGTAAAATTGGACCGAACCAAGGCCATCAGGATGATCAGTGGACAAAAACGAATTGAACCATGGTTTCATATTGCATTTATATTACTTGTACTGGATTTTTGATTTTTGCAGGGGCTATAGCGTCGAACTAAGCCGATGCTATGTGTTTGAAAATTCAAACGAAGAAGATGAAGATCTTCGCGCGTGTTCTGGGAATCAGGATCCGATTTCGCTTATAACGTTTTTGTTTCATTGTTTGAACACGTATACACTCCAGCTCAGTTGGTCAAGGCAACGCGCGTGTGAAGCTATGGACTCCGGTTCGATCCCTGGCAAGACCATATATTTTTTACCACTTACAAGAACTTACTTCTAACACTATTTTTTTTTTTTAATATTTTCATGCTATTTTAATTTATCTTTAATTAATTTTCTCAGGCATTTAAAAAACTCCAAAAATATTTTCCTTTTGCATTATTATCAGAAAAATGTTTATTTAATTTTTAACATTAAAATTAATATTTTTGCATGCATATTTTATTTAATTGCTAATTAATCATTAATTTGACTTTTAATTGCTTTTAAATATCAAAAACGACCCAGAAAATTATCAAAAAATTATCTTATCATCTTAATGTCATTACTAATCAAAAACTTTTTTCCTCATTCAAAAATCATGTTTTTACTAACATTTTTCCTTTTATGCAATTTTCTCGTATTTTCCGATTATGTATCTGTTTACAGGTTGTAACTTTTCGGACGATTTTTCTCGCTTTTCTTTTGAATATTATGTAACTGTCTATGGGATGTAATAGTTTAATTAGGGCTTTTACTTTCCGCACTCCTATATTATGTAACTGCCCCAAAGCCATGTAATAGCGTAGGACTTTATCTTTTCCGCATTTTACATTTCCGCACCCTATAATATGCTAGTAATTAGGCGTGTATGGCAAGATAAAAATTGGACATAGATCACTCATAATTCTCAAGATAACATACATTTTGAATTGACACACTCTTTTCACACATGCACCCCTTAGGGTAATTCTCTCTCGTTGCCTTTACGAATACAAATGGTCAAGTCCCTCGAACGTAGAGGTATCCTAGCACCGTTGCCTTCAAACAAATCATCATAGTCCCTTCGATACAAAGATCATAGACCCACGATGTCGCCTACGAATACATGATCTTGACCCTCGATTGTCGCCTACGAAAAATGATGATAGTCCCTTCGAATGTGCTAGGATACTTCCTACAAGTTGCCTTCTATGACCATCCGATGTCCCTTTACATCCAACGAATAGGGTTACCTACCAACTAATGGTATGGATAGAACTATTCTAAAGGAACGTAAAATAACACGAAAATGACCATTCTGAGTAGGTAATAAGACTTTTAGTTGCTTGCTCTATCAAAATACTTTTCACACCACACACTTTTGTCAAAGTTCAAACTCTTTTCAAAAACGAAACATTTCTGAACACTTTGTATACATTCCTACATGAATCATTACAAAGTCAAAGCGAAATGCCTTTTTCAAAACATTTTTATCAAACACACAGAAAACACAATTTTAAAGTGATCTAAGAGCAACTAAGAGTCCGTAGATAACTACGAATGGAAAGGGGTGCTAATACCTTCCCTTTTCATAACCTTCTCCCTTACTCAAAATCTAACGAAGGTCTTTTCCTGTTCTTTTCACCTTCCCTTAATCGGATAAAAGAAAAGTCGGTGGCGACTCTTGCTATCCACACATTTGCGATACAAAATTCTCAAAGTCAGTTCACCGTATTACAGGTTGTTACCAGGACTGAAATGGAACAAGATGGTATTGCATTAACTTGGGTTGTGCTCGGGAGACCTTTTCTGAGGAGGTACTTTCCTGAAGACATTCGGGGCAAGAAGGAGATTGAGTTTCTGGAGCTCAAGAAGACAACAAGTCTGTGAGTGAGTATGCTTCGAAGTTTATTGAGTTAGCAAAGTACTATGCTCATTATACTAACGATGCAGATGGAGAATTTTCGAAATGTATCAAGTTTGAGAATGGTCTTCGTGATGAGATCAAGCAGGGTATCAGGTATCAGCGCATCAGGAGGTTTTCTGATTTAGTAGACTGTAGTAGGATTCTAGAAGAGGATCTTGCTAGTACTAAGACAAATGCTCAAGGACATGTTGATCGTAAAGGAAATAAACAGATGGATCGTGGGAAACCTTATGATAAGAATAACCAGAGATCCGGTGGTTGGAAGAAGCCTAGTGGGGGAGATTCTAGTGCTCCTATTAAGTGCTACAGGTGTGGTGAAATGGGGCATCGAGCTAATGAATGCAATAATGATGCGAAGAAGTGCAGAAACTGTGGAAAGTTTGGTCATGTAACTGCTGAGTGCAGAGCAAGAAAGGTAACTTGTTACAACTGTGGCGAAGAGGGTCATACTCGTCCACAGTGTACTAAGCCAAAGAAAGAACAAGCTGGTGGAAAAGTGTTCGCTTTGTCAGGATCAGAGACTAAGTCAGAATTCGAAGATTCATCGCGAGGTAAGGGGTGATTGAATCCGATTATTATGCCTTATAGGTTTTGATGATCAGTAGAATAATTCAATCCGTTAGGAATCTCGAATTAGGATGTTTAGGTTGTGCCCTAATGTTATGATCCGACGTAAAACCTTGATTGGAATTGTTATGAACGATGAATTTATGTAAGGTGATTGTAATTGTTATGAACGATGAATTTATGTAAGGTGATCATAGGCTAATTAGAAAACAAAATTTTGTGGTCAATTGAATGTAAAAATACATGAATTAATTTTGTTTTGTGAAAATATGAAGTTTGGTAATGAGTGGAATCAATGGGCATTGGAAAACAATGAGAAGAACTGGTTTTTGGTGAAAATCACGTGTTATGCATCGACCCATAGGGTTATGAATCGATGCAAGCAGTTAAAATTTGGAAAAAACAGAAACTGGAATAAGCTATGCATCGACACATAACTCTATGCATCGACTCATAGGGTGAAAATTAAGGCTATGCATCGACACATACGTGTTATGCATCGACACATACTGAACTGATTTTTAAAAATGCAGAATTTTAACTGGTATGCATCGATGCATACGACTTATGGATCGACACAAGCATTCTATGTGTTGACACATGAGATTTTGGATCGATACATGCTGTATAGAAACAGAACATGATTTCCTGAAAACGGTTTCGGTCATATCTTTTCGACCGTAACTCTGATTTAGGCGTAGTTGGTATCGTTGGAAAGCTTAGAACGAGTACTATCTATTTAAAAAAATTTCAAAACCAGTAATTGAGATCTGGAGGAATTAATATGGTTTCCTTAGTAAGAATACGTTGTAATTTTGTAGTTATTCGTTGCGTATACTTGTTGTATGTTAATTCCATGTATTGTGATTAACGTTATGTTCATGATTTCGCTGTTAGCATGTGTTGTTGATGTTATTGATCATGAATGGAATAATGTTGTATGACCATATTCCGTATTTGAATTATTGCATGCTTCTGATGTGCATGCATAAGCATTTTGTTGAAGGTTCATTCCCATTGTGTGAAATTGAACTTGCAGGGCCAATAACCGTACCCAATGGATAGTGGTGGTGAGGCTAGATTCTTAACCCAGTGGTGTATGGGCGAATCATTGATTGACGCTGTTTTCCGAGGTGTAAGCGGAACAGGGTGTGAACTTGGTTCACGTTTGGTACCACATGCATTTGAGTCTGCATTGCATATGTAATTATAACATGTTAGGATGGTTTCCAGTGTTATAATTGCATTGATTGTTGTAGTATGCATAATGATCTGTGTGAATTGTATTTGTGAATCGTATTCTGATGAGGCTAATAAGGGTGGAATAATGAATTGATTGTTTTATTGTTTTAAAGAAACGTATAATGCATTTTAATCTTGATGAAATCTCACCCTTACTTTAATGATTTCAGATTGAAGTGAATAGCTGCTCGGGAATTGGTGAGGACAGCTTATAGAGCTGTGCTACTTAGTTAGTTCGCGTGTCAGTGTCATCCTCTGGTAGTTGTAACACTAGGGAACGATCGTTTGGAATTTTATGGATTTTAAATTGGTTTCTTTTGGTTTATGTTTTGGAATAGTTGTGATTTGAATTATTCCGGATTCTTATGTTATCTCCGCTGTATAAAACATAATCCTTGGTTTTGCTTTATTTAATAAGTTCTTCAGTAAAAGCATGATCACTATTTTGTTGTTTTAAAATTTTTAAAATTGTGACGCCCTTGTTGTTATGTTTAAAACTCTGATTAATTATATAAATCGCGGGGAAATTAGAAGGGGTGTTACAATTTCCATTGTTGTTTCAGCTTGTTTGTGTTTTGATCAAATAGATCATATTTTGAAGATGTATCTCCGAAAAACTCATTAATTAATAAACTAAGGGATAACTCATAGATGCACCTCTCTATCAATCTTTCGTGCATACGGAGATATATCTATATCTGCAGATTAATCTTTTATAGAATAAGAGTTTTTCATCATCTTTACTTAAGTTGTGTGTAAAAGATATGTCAAAAAATATATTTTCTAATGTTATAAATATTTTAGTCTTTTTACCATGATCTCGGAGAACCCATACACAATATAACCAGCGTTTCCCTAATTTTATTATTTTATTAGTCCCTAACTAGGGTCTCTTTCTCTTTCTTTTTCTTTTTTTCTTTTTCTTTTTCCTTTTTTTAAATAAAAAGAAACCTTTTACCACTCACAAACTATAACAAAAAGAAAATGAAAGAAGAAGTGATAGAAGGAAGAGAAAACATCCGAATAAAATAAGAAAGAGAAAGAGGAAGTGTGATCACAATGTAAACAGAGTCAAAAGAGAAAGTGTGATCACAATGTAAATAGAGTCAACCTAGCTACCCTTTTTGGATGCATGTATTCTTTTGTAAGACTTTCAAGAGGACACATGTTCATGTTAACACTTATCTCTAGCTTCATTTTCTCTCTCTCACCCTTTCTCCCCAATTAAGGAATTCTTCTCTTCACATGCATTTATAGGAGAGACCAATACATGGATCCATTAATTGTATTGCTCTTTCAATTTGGTTCTACGTTTTACTTATTCTAATTTCTTTTATATATTTGGTTGAAACACTCGTTATATTTACTTATAAAAAACATTTTATTTTAATTTACTTTTTTTTTGTAAAAAATACTTTTGTTTGTTAGAAACAAATACAGTCCAACACGTGTCTTGTCTAAGTTTAACAAATTATTTAACTGATTAAGAGATGTGGTCCTGGTAAAGTGATAGTAAGAGATTTAAATGTTTTTAGCAAGTGAAATACCATCTTCTCACACTATTTTATTTCTATTAATGTTTCAATTAATCCATCCACATAAATTAAAAAATTTATTTATATTATATTTCCCATTTTGATAAACTTCCATTAGATTTTCTTAAAAATAATATCAATTAAAATATACAATTGAAAAACATAAGTAATATTATCTTATAAGTTATAAGAGATAAACCATTTTGAGAGGATATTTTTACAAAAATTAGTAATTATTTTGAAAAAGAGGAGAAAAAAACTTTTTGTTAGTTTAAAAAAGTTGTTAATGATTGTTCACCCAAGTATATAAGCCAGATTCTGAGGAACCCTATTCATTTCTCAAGATACCCTTTAGCTTATAAATTGTAGGATAAGAATAATCAATACCAAAAGAATCACTGACAAAGCTAAATCACTTGAAAAGAAAGCTAAAAGTTTCTAGTTTGATGAGTTTTGGTGGCAATAAACCAGGTTGTGCTGAAAGCGCTAAAATCATAGCAGAAACAGATATTAATTCTTTTAGCAACGGAAAAAAGCATAGCAACAACAACAACAATAGTATAATAATGCCTTCTGGTGCAATCTCACAACAACCTCGTTTATCATCTCCTACTTTGGTTAAATCCATGTTCAACTCACCTGGTCTATCTTTAGCACTTGTAAGAGATTCATCTTATTTTGTTCTTATGATACTGATAAGCTATTATTATTATTATTATTATTTTATTTTTTTCTTAACTTTTTGTTATGTTTTGTTTTTTGGGAAAACTGAATAATTACAGCAAACAAGTATTGGTTTGAGAAGGAGTAGAGAAGAAGAAGATGAACATGAAAGCAGATCTGGTGGTAGTGAGAACATGGATGGTGTTTCTGGTGATGACTTTGATGCTGCCGACAATCCACCAAGAAAAAAACGTTATCACCGACACACTCCTCAACAAATTCAAGAACTTGAATCGTACATATCATATTTCTCTTCATACAAAAAATCACTTTTTTGAATTAAAACATCATGATAATCTCTTTTTTGCTTTTTGCTTTTTTAGTATGTTTAAAGAGTGTCCTCATCCTGATGAAAAACAACGACTTGAACTCAGCAAAAGGCTTTGTTTGGAAACTAGACAAGTTAAATTTTGGTTCCAAAATAGAAGAACACAAATGAAGGTAACAAAAATTACTCTTTTTGTCCCGTTAAAGTCAGCCCAGTTGGTAGTTATGCAGTTGATAGCTATACAGAGACATCTGATATCTTATGCAACTATATGTGTTGTATGTTTCAGACTCAATTGGAACGCCATGATAATTCACTACTTAGGCAAGCAAATGATAAGCTAAGAGCTGAAAACATGTCAATAAGAGAAGCATTGAGGAATCCAATGTGTTCAAATTGTGGTGAACCAGCTATCATCAATGAAATATCACTTGAAGAACAACATCTAAGAATCGAAAACGCGAGATTAAAAGACGAACTCGACCGAGTTTGTACACTTGCTGGCAAGTTTCTAGGCCGTCCGATTACGTCGTTACCCAACTCAACTTTAGACACCGGTTTCGTTGGTTTGAACCATAATACTCTACCTTCAACATTACCTTTAGAACAAGATTTTGGTATATCAATGGAGAGATCTATGGTAACAAATAGTAGCAATGGAAATGGTTTTGATAGATCAATGGAGAGATCTATGTTTCTTGAACTTGCTTTATCTGCAATGGATGAGTTAGTGAAAATGGCTCAAACTAATGAGCCTCTTTGGATTACAAGTGATGAAAGTGGAAGACAAATTCTTAACCATGAGGAATATTCAAGAACAGTCAGCACTTCTTGCATTGGTTTGAAACCAAATGGTTTTGTTTCTGAGGCTTCTAGAGAAAGTGGTGTTGTTATCATAAACAGCTTGGCTCTTGTTGAAACTTTAATGGATTCAGTAAGCTTTTTTTTCAACCACCTATTAATTCAACTTCTTTTTTTCTTCATTTTATTATTTTGTATTAGAGATTTATTAGTTTCTATTTCTTTTATTGTACTTACAAAACTGATTTGATTTCTGTTCTAACAGAATCGATGGTCAGAGATGTTCCCTTGTGTGATTGCAAGAGCTTCCACAACTGAAGTTATATCTAATGGAATAAATGGAACCAGAAATGGTGCTCTTCAATTGGTATATATAAATTATATATAAAAGTAAAAATAATTACCAGCGTCTTTATAATTAACCTACGCAGTGGCTCTAAAAACTTAACCGACTCTGGTTAACTTGTTTGTTAATTAACAGATGCAAGCTGAACTGCAAGTACTTTCTCCATTGGTTCCAGTTAGAGAAGTGAATTTTCTACGTTTTTGCAAGCAACATGCAGAAGGGGTATGGGCAGTGGTTGATGTGTCAATAGATACCTTCAGAGAAGCTTCTTCTGGCGGTGCACCTACTTTTCATAACTGTAGGAGACTTCCTTCTGGTTGTGTGGTTCAAGATATGCCAAATGGTTACTCTAAGGTTGGTATTTTAACTTTAACCAGTTAATTTGTTTGTTATATTTTAACTTTAACCTATGCTAATGGCTATGCTACTATAAAATATTCATATGATGTTTCTATTCAATATTTCATACTATATTTTACTTGTTACCTATGAGAATATTATTTTAATTCATGAGATTGTGTGTGACCTGGTTCGGATATTATAAAACTTAGGTCAGTTAAATAAAAATATTTAATGTGGACCCTTTTAAGTCAAATAATAGACTCAATATTTTGTCTTTTTCTTATATGAGTGATTGGAATGAGTTCACCATACTCCAAAATATAGCAAATCTCCATGATTTCTTTTTATATTGTATGTGGCTTTTCTAAAATTCCGGATGATATGACTTTATGTAAGAGTACCATTATTTTATGTACTTGATTGACCTCAATAAGATACCTTTGTCTGTCGTTGAGCCTAATTGCCAGGCTTTTCCAAGATTTTCTGTCCATACATTTCCATGATTCCATCAATATTCATTCTTGGTCATCTTAAATGAACGGTAAAATGTCCTCCCATCATCATTCATTCCTGTTCTTCTTATATGATCGATAAAATGTCATCAAATATCAGCTCAGTTGGTAGATTCACGATAACAATAGAAGTGAAGCGGTTAAATGAAAAGATAATTTGTCTTTTTTTTCAAAAGAGAAAAATAGTAACATAACAACTAAAACACTAATCACTCAAAAAAAAAATCATATAAAAACAATGACCACAAAATTATTTTATCACTAATTCGGATTTATAACACATAGTAAATTATTTGATTCCTCTCTCATAGTATGATAATTTATAATTGAAGAATTAATGAGTCTAATATTTCATGAGTACAAAGCTAGTGAATGTTTAAAGTTTTTGTATTTTGCTATTAGTTAGCTTAGTGGCCAACATAAGCATGGTGTAACTAACATAGTGGTTTACATGAATATGATGTTGTAGGTGACATGGGTGGAACATGCTGAATATGAAGAAAACAATGTTCACCAGCTCTACAAGCCCTTGCTAAGCTTAGGCATGGGGTTTGGCGCGCAACGTTGGGTTGCAACCCTCCAACGCCAATGCGAATGTCTAGCCATCTTAATGTCATCAGCACTTCCCTCTAGAGAACAATCAGGTATACTTACTAAATACATACAAACGTTGAATCTCGACATAGGGTGAAGCCGTAGAGGATATTCAAGCACATCCTTAGCAAAAGTTAAAAGTGTAGTTCTAAGAGAGTTGTTTATATATTGTGCAGCAATAAGCGCGGGAGGAAGGCGTAGCATGCTAAAGCTAGCACAACGAATGACAAACAACTTTTGTGCCGGAGTTTGTGCATCAACAATACACAAATGGAACAAGCTAAACACAGGAAATGTGCACGAAAACATTAGAGTGATGACACGTAAGAGTGTCAATGATCCAGGTGAGCCATCGGGGGTTGTGCTAAGTGCATCAACCTCCGTTTGGCTACCAGTTTCTCCCCTAAGAGTCTTTAATTTTCTTCGCAACGATGGACTCAGAAGCGAATGGGACATACTCTCCAATGGCGGACCAATGCAAGAAATGGCTCACATTGCCAAAGGACATGACCATGGCAACAGTGTATCCCTCCTACGAGCTAGTGTATGAATATCTATCTCTTCCTTCTTGAATATTATTATTCTTTTATTATAATTTTTACTTAACAAATATGAAAATTTAATCTCTATATTCTACCAATTAGGTTTGAATGAATGCCATTATAGAAAGTTGAAATTTAGAAGTTAGAATGGTGTACTAGTACATTTTACTATTCTTGATTCTATTGTTGTGATGTGATACTGTTTTCAAGATAAGAAAAAACGTGAATCTAGCATTGTTGTTTAGCAATAGGATGAAAAGGTGAAATTGAGAATGACAGGGTTGAAAATATTTGGAACCATCTATGAGGACAACATGTAACAGAAATAGGACAGCGTTTGTTCAGTAAACTTTACAGAAAAGTCAAAATATCAAACTCTTGTCAACTTCCTATTTTTCTAACTACTCATCTCATTATTTTACTTTAAATTTTAAATTTAAGTTCATTTTGAAAAAAATACAAAAAAGTGGTACCATTGTTTGACTTATTTACTACTTCCCCAAACAGAACTTAACGAAAACGACAACAAATAAAATTTAATGTTTTTTTTTTATTGCAGGCTATTAATTCAAACCAGAGTAGCATGTTGATTTTACAGGAGACTTGTACAGACGCGTCGGGGTCGCTTGTTGTGTACGCGCCGGTGGATATTCCCGCAATGCATTTGGTAATGAACGGCGGCGACTCAGCTTACGTTGCGTTACTTCCGTCGGGTTTCGCCGTGTTGCCAGACGGACGTGTTGGCGGGAGTGATGGTCACGGCGGCGCGTCGCAGAGTGGATCACTTTTGACGGTTGCGTTTCAGATACTTGTGAATAGTCTTCCGACGGCGAAGCTGACGGTGGAATCGGTGGAGACGGTGAATAATCTGATTTCTTGTACTGTTCAGAAGATAAAAGCAGCACTTCAGTGTGAGAGTTGAAATGCACGCGACTTGGGTGGAGCGTGGGATGGAACGCGAGGGTGTGGAGTCAAGAACGAACCGCGCGTGGAAAAAACTCTTGGTGGTGGGGGTGAGGATCCGAATCCGAGACTTGGTTGGGTTTGGATCTTTAACGCAAAAGAAAGGGTGGTGGTTCGGGTATTGACTCGGGTTGACCCATTCAGGTAGTGAAATTTGGTTTATTGTAATAGTTTGTTGAATGTGATGAGATATGGTGAATTTGTTTTGTTTGTCTTTCTAGTTGATTTGTTTATGATAACGACTTTGGCTAATTGTTTTGCATTTCTGAGTTTTAGTTAAATGTCACATTCCTTTCAAAAGAAAGTAAAATGGGTCATTATTTAGCGTGTAATTTTTATTTTATGTAGTTTTTAGTTGTAATTCTATTTTATCAACAAAAGAAATTCTCCATGTTGGGGGTGTGAATATAGCAATAAAAATAATCTAAAGGAGAGTTTAGGGGTGAATAGACTTAAAAACAAAATTCAATCAATTATTCAAATAAAAATAATTGGATATTTTTCAAAGTTTACGCACGGGAAATTTGTAAAGCGAAAATTGAAATCATACTTAATTGACGATTAAATAGTAATTTAAATCACTTTACAAATATCGTAATGTCTAAATGAGGAACCACAACGTATGCAATTGTATCAATCGAATAAGTCACGAGATGCGACTAGGCAATTTATCAATAAGTTGAATTCTAAAAGCACGATGTTTCTTAAATTTTAATCACCACTAAAGCCTTTAATAGATTTCCAATTTCAACAAAACCTAAGCTTATTAAAGAAATCGATACTATATAAATTTAAGCATGTATGTTCTACGAAATTCAAATTAAAGAGTAAGAGATAGAGAGAAATGACACGATGATTTATAGTACTTCGACTCTTTCATCCTCGCGTGAGTCTACGTGCACGTTTTTGAAAGTACATACATAATTTCATTAGTTTGACAAATATACAAAGCGTTCATACAATCACTTATCCGCAATAATGTTGAAGACAATAAAACTTTGAATCTAGATCTTGACTTGTATATATGGCCAATTGTCAAACCCTTCCGCGCAATCTTCACTCGATTAAAACTTATGCTCTAAGCCTTCATGTGTAGCAATCAACGCCTTGATCATACCGATTCTTTAAGCTATGACATTTTCTAAAGATGTAAAAATAAATTTTCCTTATCCATAGCTTTTCATACAGTCACTATAAGGCAATTCTGGAGAGAAGACCTTTTTCTTTTCATTGGAATTTGTCGGCACCAGTGACAACAACCCCAATCTTGCAAGAACTTAATAATGTTTGAAAAAATCTTCAAGAACAGTTAGTTTCAAGACAGTGTCTTCCCTAATCAATTAGCATTCACTCATGATTAAGATGTGAAAAATAAATGAGGTTGAAGATGAAGGATTTTTTATGCAAGAGTTTCAAAAGAGGAGATTATTTTCACAAAAAATCATAAACAATTATGAAAAACTTTCACAATGATTTATGAATGTCTCGTATGAACAACTTGAACAAATGCTTATATATGTGGTTGAGATGAAGCACATAAAAAGAATGGAAATTTTTTGTTAGATTTGAATCAAAGTCAATGCATGTAATGAGTCAAATGAGCAAGAGAATGGAATAAAATAAATTTAGAATTTTTGACCCATTTGCAATTGATACGAATCAAGTGTAGGGTGTGAATCGAACCGTAACCTTCATGAGTCGAATTATGTGTAAATATTGATTTGAATCAAATGCTCCAGAGATCAAATGAAAATTAAAAAAGTTGTATGATTTGAATCATGTGCAAAGTATGATTAGAATCAATTTGCATAGAGGTGACAGGAAAATATTATATTCGAATCATGTGAATACCCAGATTCGAATCAAATGGTTTTAGAAAGACTTTGGTCACTTATGTTTGATTTGACTCGAATCAAATTTCATGAGTAAATGATTGATTCGAATCAAATAACTCAAAATCTGATTTTTCATGTTTTAAATTTTTTCTTTGCACGTGATTTAAAAAGACCACACAAAGTTTTCATTCCACAAACTCATACACTTGACTAATAAAATTTTGATCATATTCGAACATAACCAAAGGTTATACATGCTAAAAATATGTGAATCACGTGTGTGCAATCTATAAGAGAGACTTAACAAAGATAATAGACGAAAGCGATATGAAAAGCAATCAAAACACAATTGTATCGAGATTTCTATCCTGCATATGATAAGGATGTGCAACAATAACTCCCCTTGTGGGAGTACAACTACAATCTCTCCCTTTTTATGACTGGCAAACTTTCACTTGTAATTGAGTCAATATGAGCTTAAAGCAAAAATGCTCAAGCTCTCCCTGAAATAATGCACACAAACCTCATCATAAAACTCATAAAACCAATCATAGACTGATTACAAATTCTCCTCCTTTGACAACATCAAAAAGAGATAATCCAGTCACAAGTCTATGCCACAAATAGATAGCCTCTAAAAAGTTATTCCAGAAGAACAAATGAGCATAAGCAAGCTAAGAAGAATATACAAAAATTAAGAATATACAACAAAATGCAAGATAGACATGTAACAACCATTTTCAAAAGCAAAAAATAGTGATCAAGAGTCAAAATAAGGAAATGCATTAGATGATAAATAATGCATGATCAATTTTAAAAATGCTCAAATGTACATATTAACACTACGCGTTTAAAAGATTCAAATGCAAAGAAGAACAATCAAAGACATGTTGAAGAAATTAATGAACATAATAGAGAGATAGCAGACACACAAATGAATACATAGAACAAATACACTCAATGATAGAATCCAGATACATACCATTGTAATTAGCAAAGTAAAATTTGCAACAAAATAGTGTTAGTGGAAACAAGATATATAACAAATGAAACAAAGCAAAATACTTATTCTATTTGAAGCCTGATGAATCTAAGATTCCTAAATCCCTGTAGTTTTGTGAAGAGACTCCAATGATAATGGTTTTGTAAAAATGTCAGCAAGCTGACTTTTAGTGCCAATGTATTAAAAAAAGGTCCCCTTTTTCAACATGATTTCTAAAACGATAGTGTTTGATCTCAATGTGTTTAGTTCGTGAATGAAGTACCAGATTCATAGTGAAACTTATCACACTAGTACTATCACACTTAATAGAAATGCAATCAAGTTTTAAATCATAGTATAGAAATTATTACTTTAGCCATAATATTTGTGCACAACAACTACTAGCGGGTACATTCAGCTTCGGCGGTAGAAAGCGCAACATTATGCTGATTTTTACTATGCCAAAAATTAAACAGCTTCCAAATAAGTGACATGTACCATTAGTACTTTTCCTATCCGACTTGCACCCTACAAAATCTGAATTTGAATAGCCTACTAAGCTATAAGAACTATCTTTAGGATACCAAATACTGTGTTGTAAAGTTCTTTTAATATACATATCAAAATACGTTTTACGATCCTAAAATGTGATTCCTTATGTGATGCTTGATGTCTAGCACACGTACACACGCTAAACATGATATCTAGTATACTCACAATCAAATAAAATAAGGATCCAATTATACCTCTATACTTGGTAATGTCAAAACCCACTCCTTGTTCATCTTTGTCAATAAGCACGCTAAATGCCATGGGTGTATAGATACTCCTTGAGTCTTTCATATCGAAATTCATGGAAAGCTCTTGAAAATATTTGGTTTGACATATAAAGATGCCTTCCTCAATTTTCTAGATTTACAATCCCAATAAATAAGTCAGTTCTCGCATAAGAGACATCTCAAATTCTCCCTGTATTAAACTAGCAAATTCTCGACAAAGAGACTCGTCAATAGAACCAAATATGACATCATTCACATATATTTGAACTAAAAGAATATGATTAGCTTTTTTAAGTATAATAAATAAAGTGGTGTCGGCTTTTCCATGATTGAATCCTTGTTTAATAAATAAAAAAAACCACTTTATCTCTCATACCAAGCTTTAGGAGCTTGTTTGAGACCATAGAAGGCTCTCTTCAGTTTAAAAACATGGTTAGGATTTCTTGTGATCTTCAAAATCCGGGGGTTCAGAGACTGTTAAGGACCAAAATATGGATATTTTGTAAATCATTTTGTGGTCCTTTACAATGTCTTTTGATTAATTTCTAGTATTTAATATAGTATTTTGGTCTAATTATGTTTTTATTTAGTTTTTGTTTATAATATATTATTTAACTTAGTTTACATTTAAATTGTAGGTTTTTGATATTGATTCCCTCAAGCTTGGATTCAAGGAAACTTGAAGAGCTCTTGGGACTTTTTGAAGAAATTTTTGGAAGAAGAAGCAGGCTACATGTCGCGCTCAGCGCGGTTGCAGCATGTGCACGCTTAGCGCGGAAGAGCGGGCTTAGTGCGGTCTGCGATATTAGAAAAAGGACAGTGACCCATGCCTACATCTTTTGCTCACCAACTCTCTGATTTCACCCACTTTTTCTGTGCTAGAAAACCAGAACCACACTTCTTCTTCATAATTCATCATTGTTGTAATCTAAGAAAATAATTAGGAACTTGAATCTTCTTCTTCTTGATTTTTCTTCCATGTTCATCATCTTCTCCAAAAATCTTGCAAGCAAAGTCACCATGAGAATGAGTAGCTAAGCTCTTTTTGTGTCAAGATTAGAGGTAGTTGACCTAACTTTTATGTATTTCTTTTAATCTCTTGGTGTATGAACTTGGTTGATGATATATATATGTTGAATATCTTTGCTCTATTATCTCTTGATGCTTTGAATCATGATTGAAAAAGTATGTTTCAAAGTTGACCTAGGATATTCTTCCACTAATGAACAAATGTTATAAATAGATTTGTGTGTTAGTGTTTACTTGTATTGAACTTCATTATTATCATGTCAATAGTTGTAGTGAGAAATCATTTAAAGATTTACATGATAAAACTCACGATCTTGGTTTGAAATCAACAAGATTGAGAGGATACGTAATTATATCGTTCATCAACTAGTTCATCCACTTGGTTAATTGAATTTATATGAAATTAGGTTAATGAAACTAATCTTGACATGCTTCTATCATTTGAAAACAACTCAAAACTCTCTTGAATCCAAACATATCTCTCTTTGAAAAAGGAAACTAAAGTTGTTTGAGTGAAATTTATGATACTTGTAGTTAGGAAACAAAACCCTTGTGTTACCTCATCTTAAAATACGCGTTAACTATTGAACGACGACAATATCACATCAATCCCTGTGGAGACAATAATTGAAAATACTTGATTCATCAAATATACTAACAACAAAATGGCGTCGTTACCGGGGATTGGCGTTTGATATTGCAAGTATTGCAATAGTCTTTGTGTTTTAAGATAATTTTTCTACTAATCTCTCTTTGTTTCTTTTTGTGTGGCTATAATTTTTCATGATATAGTTTATGCGAGGAAGTGTTCCGGTCGATCAACTCCTATTCGATCCAGAAATTGAAAGGACAACAAGAAGACTTAATAGCAGTGCTAAACGAAGGAAAAGACTAGCTAGACAAAGACAAGCAAGAGGAAAATCATCTACTTCTTCTACACCACCCGTGTTAGGAGAAGTCATCATGGCGGATCAACCACCACCACCACCACCGAGAGGGCCTTGTGTAAATAGCCCTCATCACACCGCTCAATTTGGTCGCCTAGCCAATGCGAGGTTTACGGAGATGAAGACAGGATTGCTCTAACTTCTTTATGCAAATCCTTTTCATGGTCATGACCATGAAGATTCATACACCCACCTCACAAAGTTCTATGAAATTGCGGGTGCGGCCGGAGCTCCGGAAGCCGAAGAGGAGCAATATTTTCAAAGGCTTTTTCCTCCCTCTTTGGTAGGGAAAGAAAAGGCTTTAGACCAACCACAAGACACGATGACAAATTGGAATGTGTTGGAGGAGAAATTCCTTGAAAGATTTTTTCCTCAATCAAGATTCATGGAAGCAAAAACCGCGATTTCGATGTTCTCGCAAGGTGTTAATGAGCCTTTGAATAAGGCTTGGGAGAGATACAAATCTATGCTTAGAAAATGCCCTAGTCATGGTTTTGATGAACTCACTCAAATTCACATTTTCTGCAATGGTCTCCAACCTCAACATAAATTGTTGTTGGATGCTACGGCGGGAGGTTCTTTAATGGCGAAGACACCTTATGAAGCCATTCAAATCATTGAGAAGATGGGAAGAAATGACCACCAAGTTCAAAATGATCAAGGGAATATGCAAGTGAAAACGGGAGCTCTTGAAATTGGTTCTAGTCATGAAGCACTTGTGGCCCAAAACAAATTATTTGCAAATCAAGTTGAAGAATTGACCTAGCAAATGGCAAGGCTTCCACAACAAATCATGGAGATGCAAGGATCATCTAACAAACAAACTCAACAAATTGCTAGTTGTGAATTATGCAAGGGTGATCACAAGACCGGATTTTGTCCTTCGGAAAATGAAGAAGCAAATTACATGGCAAATCAAGGGCAAGGATACCAACAAAGACCTCCTTATCAAAATCAAAATCAAAATCAAGGCCAAGGTTACCAACAAAGAGGTAACCAAGGTTATCAAGGTGGATGGAGACAAGACAACAACAATCAAGCAAGACAAAATCCTTATCAAAGTGGAACTCAAAATCAAAATCAACCTCAAAATCAAGCTAGAACTTCAAACATTCAAGATACTGTCATACCCCAAAATTTGCCCTCCATCTTCTCAAAAGATTTCATACATCTATGCTCAAGGATTCCTCAAGAGTTTATCAGACAAACTCTCTCCTAGACAATCAACCCAAACTAGGGTTTGGTATCTCTCAAGTCAAGATGAGTTTCCAACACCTCCAATGGTCTTCATGCCTCCTCATATGCTCCAGAGATTCTCCATGTCAAGTTTCAAGCCTCACAAATCAAGTTTCCTCAGGCAATTGCTCAGATGGTTGAAAATCGGGTGTATTGGACAAAAAGTCAACTGTCGTCAACATACAGTCAAAGCTTCTGATTTTTGGTCAACATCCTCATTTTGAAATTACATTCATCATTTGATCAAGGGTTGATCATGATTCATCAAGAAAACTCAAGATTTGCTCAAAAGTCAAACTTTCTAAATTAGGGTTTCTAGGTGAAAAGTCAACTGAACTTTGACTGATCATAACTTTCTCATACTTTCTTAGAAATTTTTCCACCACATCTTGTTTTGAAGGAAATTCAATTCCCTACAACTTCATGTCTCACAAGAATGTCCAAAAAATGCTTCATTTGAGAGGTATGGCTCAAAACATTACAGGTCATTTTCAAAGTCAACAAAAAGTCAACTTTTTGTTTTGAAGATATATTGAGCATGGTAACTCCAATTGAGATTAGACAAAAGAGGTTGGTTAGAGGACTCTTAGAGCTTTCCAAAAAGTCCAAGAACACTCAAAAATGTGGAAAATTGAGCAAGTTACACCATTCACAAGTTGGGCAATTTTGGAAGAATGCACAAAGGGAGATACTTCAAAAAGTCAAATCTTTTGCAAATGGGCCTACTTTTTCTTCATCCTAACTTGTTCCTCATGCAATTAGGAATGTCCAAGCCCAATGCCACGAATTTTTGATTTATTTTTCTATTTAATTTGTAATTTATTTATTTAAATGCAAATTAAATCTTAAAATAAATTATAAAATCAAAATTAATTGGAAGATTGATTTTTATTGCTTTCTTGTGATCCAATCAACCCATAAATGCCAGCAATTTCGAAATTAGATCAAATTTGGCAAGATTGGATTGAAATTGGGCAAAATTTGAAAATTTGATTTCATGAGAATATCAAATTTGATTTCCATTGAATGTTGATCAATTCTTTCCAAATTCAATCCCAAATCCATCCAGTATAAATACATGATGCATACCTATCAAGAAAGAACGAAAAAATTGCTCCAAGAACCCTAACCTAAAGTCAAAATTTCGTGCACTTGAAGCAACTGGTAACCCTAGTTTTGCTTCGATTCAGCCAATTCCAAGCCTTCCATTGTGTTCCTTGAGGGTCTCAGAATCGATCCAGACCCTTACAACTCTCAAAAACATCAAGAATTGAGAGAACACGATTTCGGTTTGTCATACTTTTTCAAAATTCGATTTCTATCATTCATGCACTTTTAACATGTTTCGTGGTTTGTTTTGTGTTTAGATGGAAGTTTGCAAGCTTTCTGCATAGTTTGATAGAATTTTCATGGCCGGAATCAGAACTTACCATAGCTAGGGTTCCATGGTTCGAATTGGGATCTCATGAAATAGGACAAATTGGACAAAACGAATACCACCATCATGTTTAGAATGATGAATCCAATCGAACCATGCCTTTGAATTGAATTTATATTACGTGTGTTGCATTTTTGATGTTTGCCAGGGTCATAGCGTCGCTGAGGACGCAAAATGCCAATTCAAACAAGAACGATGAAGTTCTTGGCGAAGACGAACAATACGAAGGCGACGTGTGAAAATCCACTAAGTCCGTTTTCAAACACAGATGCGCGTATGGTGTAGTGGTCAGCGTGTTGGTTCTCAAGGTTTGAAGTCAGGGTCACGAGTTCGATCCTCATCAGACCACTTGGTTTTCCTTTTCACAAACTCAATATTTTCCATATTTTCATGTTTTTTTTAATATTTTGCATTATTTTTAATTTCATAAAAATCTTTATTTAATTTAATAAATTCAAAAACATATTTTTGCATGCATATTTATTTTTATTTATATTTTTGCATTTAATTCACTTTTAATTGCATTTTAATTATTAAATCTTTCCAAAAATCCCAAAAATTATTTTAATATATTTATCATATTTCCAGCATATATTAATTTTCTCATATTAAAATTTGCATTTTTCTAACATTCTTTCTTTTGTTCAATTCATATTGCATTTCCCGATTTTCTTATTCTTTCACAGGTTGCTCCGATTCGGACGTTTTTCTTTTATCGTTTTATTTTTCCAATAATGTAATTGCTCATGGGTTGTAATAGTTTAATCTAGGTTTTATTTTCCATAAGTTTAAATTATGTATCGCCTAAAGCCATGTAATAGCGTAGGTTTATCTTTCCGCATCTTTACATTCCGCATTTTAATTTCCGCACCCTATAAACTGTTAGTAACTAGGTGTGTATGGCAAGATAATAATTGGACATAGCTCACACTAATTTTCAAGATAATATATTCTGAATTCAATACACTCTTTCACACACGCACCCCTTAGGGTAATTCTCTCTCGTTGCCTTTTCGATTCAAAATGGTCATGTCCCTCGAACGTAGAGGTATTCTAGCACCGTTGCCTTCCAAACAAATCATCATAGTCCCTTCGATACAAAGATCATAGACCCACGACGTCGCCTCCGAATACATGATCTTGACCCTCGATTGTCGCCTACGAAAAATGATGATAGTCCCTTCGAATGTGCTAGGATACTTCCTACAAGTTGCTTTCTATGACCATCCGATGTCCCTTCGAATGTCCCGCTTACATCCAACGAATGGAGCTACCTACTAACTAATGGTATGGCTAGCGCTATTCTAAAGGAACGTAGAAGTACAACAAAATGACCAATTCTGAGTGGGTAAATAAGTCTTTTAGTTGCTTGCTCTATCAAATGCTTTTCACACACACTTTTTTCAAAGTTCAAATTCTTTTCAAAACAAAACATTTCCGAACACTTTGTATACACTCCTACATGAGTCATTGCAAAGTCAAAGCGAAATGCCTTTTCCAAACATTTTGTCAAACACACGAAAGCAATTTTAAAAAGTGATCTAGAGCAACTAAGAGCCCGTAGATAACTACGGATGGAAAGGGTGCTAATACCTTCCCTTTTCATAACCATTCTCCGAACTCGAGAATCTAACGAAGGTCTTTTTTACTTTTACCTTCCTTAATTGGATAAAAATAAAAGTCGGTGGCGACTCTTGCTATCCGCACATTTGGATACAAAATCCTACAAAGTCGGTTCACGTATTTGATGGCGACTCTGGGAAATGCTTAAAAGAGAATTGCCTTAGGGATTTCTAGATAACTTTTATTGCTTTTTGTTTGACTTGTATGCTTTATCTTTAAGGGTTGCTTGGGTATTATATTGTTGGGGGATCCTACACCCGGATCCGGGTTTCCTTTTAGGTAAGTAGCATTAGATCATTGCGACCGTTAGACGTATAACTACGCGGTCAACATGATGGCTACGTTAGCGTGACACTTTGGTTGTCCGATACTCTTCATTCCCAAGTTGAAGATAGTATTTGGCTTCTCGTGGTGTCATCAGCGCTAACTAAACTTTTAGAACCTTAATTGACCCATCTTGGCCATTAGAAGGTAGTGAGATGGCGGCTTTGTGTAGACCGAGGTTGGTTGATACTCGATGCTACGCTCATTGAGATTAGACTTTGGGACATTTTCGATCGACCACTTGGCCGTCGATTGAAATAAGCGCCTACGAGAAAGATCGTGATATGAGATTCCTAGAACCGGTTACTATTATAGGACAGATGAACCAACTCAAACTTTTGGTAGGGTAATCACCTATACCTCATGCAAGCCTTCACCCTAGGCTCATTGTGTGAATTGTTTGTGTGTGCTAAACATGACATCATGACATCATTCACATTGCATATCATTTCTAACTATTTCAAGGACCTAGGGATTTATCTTTGCTCTGTTTTGTAGGGATTATGGCTTCTAGAAAGACTATCCGAATCAACTTCATGGGTATCCCATCTCAACTCAAAGAATTGGTTTCAGAAATTCCCGACCATGCTCAGTTCATCAAAAGACATGGTTATCTGCTTGATTTGGTTATCTCCGGTTTTGAAGAAGATATGATGCATGTCCTATTCCAGTTCTTTGATCCGAAACACCATTGCTTTACATTTCCAGATTATCAGTTGGTTCCTACCTTGGAAGAATTCTCTAAGTTACTTGGGATACCTATTCTTGACCAAATGCCATTCACCGGTTTGGAAAAGGTTCCTAAGTTCGAAGACATCGCATCCGCCTTACATCTTAAGCGCTCAGACATTGAAGCCAATTGGGAAACTAGAAGTGGAGTTAAGGGTTTACTTGCCAAGTTCCTAATTAAGAAAGCCCGAGAATTCCTCAAAGTTATGAGTTTCCATGCATTTGAAAACATTGTGGCCTTGCTAATTTATGGTTTGGTTCTATTTCCTAACTCGGATCAGTTCATCGATATCAATGCCATCAAGTTGTTCCTTACCCGCAATCCAGTGCCTACTTTGCTTGGAGACATCCTGCATTCTCTCCACACTCGTACTACTAAGCGACAAGGAACTCTCATGTGTTGTATACCATTACTTTCAAGGTGGTTTATTTCGCACCTTCCTCCATCAGTTTTGAAGAATGAACAAAGGTTGAGATGGTCTCAAAGGCTAATGTCACTCTCTCATTCCGACATCCGTTGGAATCTTTTCTCTCAAAAGGACTTCACATTCATTGAGCGTTGTGGAGAATTCCATAATGTACCACTCCTTGGTATAAGGGGAGGTATTACTTATAACCCTTCCTTAGCTCTACGTCAGTTTGGTTTTGCTCGAAGAGATGGTCCACATGATATGCTTCTCCAAGATATTGTGTTCGATTACAATCACGATCTCCAGAATTACCGACGAAGGTTCATACATGCTTGGGGCATGGTAAAGAAGACCGATACCAAGACTTTGGGGCACCCGAACTCCATTCCTTGGGAACCTTACCTCAAATGGGTGCGAGCTCGAGCTCAAAACCTCATGATGCCATTCATGCCTGTTTTACCAGTAATTATGGAACCTGTTGCTATAGGTGACGTACCCTATGCTGTTCTCCATCCTGACATGCCTACTGATTTTGAAGACTTGAAGAGATCCTGGATTCAACTCAAAGAAGAAAGGGATACCTTTGAAGCTCAGTGTTACGCAAGCGAGAAGAAAGTGTTAGAGTTGACAAAGCTACTTCACGAGGAGCGAAACATCAACGCTTACATCGGCACCAAGAGGAAGCGCCCATGGGAGACTTAGAGCTTTAGGATGTTTACGTTTTCTTTTATTGCTTTGAACTATCTCTTGTACTTAAAAAGAAAAAGAATAATAAAAAGAGTACTAATAAATGTTTGTTTTTGTTTGTTTAACAAATTTAAATCTCTAAGGTCCTTGAAAACATTGCATTGCATTCGCATAAACATTGCATAGCATAGCATAACATTGCATCACAGGTACATTGGAGATTGGTTTTCTCATTTGCTCGCTATTTATTTTAGCATAAATGGCTCTTGAACAGACTGTCAAAGATCTCCGTGCTCGAATGCTGGTTTCAGAGATGTTCACCAACTTGGTCCAAGGCCAAGAAGATTTGAAGAAGCTCATCAACAAGAAGAAGGTTGTTGGTCTCCTCAACATGGGTAGACGTTTCAAAGGGGTCCTAAGGTGGTCACCGTATTGAGCTCTCAAGGAAGTGTCCATACCGAGGGAGTACCAAGGGTGATGAAGGTGAGCAGCGTGAACCAAAGAAAGGAGGAGAGGATCACTCGATTATAGCCAACACTGATGAAGATGACAAGTACAAGCAACTTGAAGACCGTCGAATCTTGTGGAAAACGAAAATGTCCTGAACTTTGATGATCCGAGTCTTGTTCCGTGTTGTGATTCCTCCCAAATTCAAAGTTCCTACTTTTGCCAAGTATGATGGTGTGTCTTGCCCTAAGCATTTGAAGTCCTATGTCGTAAGATCAATCCCCACCGATGTGTAAAGTTGTGGATGCACTATTTTCAAGAGAGTTTGTCCTAACCCAGTTGGAATGGTATTATCGACTAGAGAATGACCGTATCCGTATTGGGGTGATTTGGTGATGCTTTCTGGACAATATGAGTACAATCAATTGACACCCACTCGCATGCAACTACAAAGCATGTCTATGGGTCGTGATGAGAAGTTCAAGGAGTATGCTCAGAAATGGAGAGATCTAGCAGGCAGAGTTCAACCACCCTTGTCCAATAGGGAGTTGGTTGATATGTTTATGGGAACAACGACATGCCCATTCTTCAATCATCGATTGGAAATTCTTCATCCGGATTCACCGTGATATTTGCGCATTGAAGCTGGTATCAAGAGTGGGAAGATTCAGATAGAGTCATCTTCAAATGCTGCGAAGAGATCTTTTGGTGGTAAGAAGGAAGCCAATGTGTATGGTCGAAGAGCCGAGCCAAGACCGACCGCACTCAATCGTGAGGCGGTTGTGATCTCAATCCTACATCAAGACAACCTCGTGAGACAACGCGTGTGCGCCACGAAGATGGTTCTGAAGATCAACATGCCTTTGTCGCAAGCCTTGCAACACATGTTGAGCGAGTGATAACCCGAGGGATCCTCCTCGAATGTCAACACTTCCTCTCCAGTACAATCCTAATGCTAAGTGTGCTTACCATTCCAAAGGCATCGACAATTGTTGGGCTCAAGAACAAAATTCAAGATATGATTGAAGCTAAGATTGAGTTTGATCCTCCGCTGAGACTCGAATGTGATCAATGCGCCTATGCCTAACCATGACAAGAGTTCCAATGTTGTTGGGGATGATACTTATGTTTTCAACATAGATGACTTGACCATTCCTCGATGGATTAAGAAGAAATTGCAAGCCGGTGTCAATCCAGATGCCCGAGAATTGTCGTTGGTGCCCATCCGCACCGATGGTTGTGCTTGGTTGAGAAGACGTGTTCGATGCATGATGGACAACCGTGAGATACAATTTCAAACCACCGTGCGTGTGTGAAGAAATGTCTAAGTTGAAGATTGACAACGCGAACGAAACTGTACCATCGTGTGGGATACCTTGGGGCAGCCAAGTGGAAAGTATGATTACATGGTGAAGTACTGTCACGATAGTTACAAAATTCCTATTGAAGATGTTAAGGCAACCGGATGGGGTGACGATTTCCCAAGACTATCTTGATGTTAACACAATAAGAATTTCCTCTCGATCTCGTGCCTAGGGTGGCACCTCTCATTATCACTTCTCCAAGACCAGTTCCATATTCCTCGACAAGGCTATCCCTTGGAACTATGGAGTGATGTTTACTATCATGGCGTCAAGCAAGACCCTCGACCATTGAAGATCTTCTTGAAGCTACCATTCCCGACATCGACAACATCACGGATCGAAGGTGACCGAACGGAAGGGTATTCTCTCCAGATCTCTCCTCCAAAGACATGCGACTCACTCGCATTCCGATTACTCCACCAATATCCCCAGCTAGAGGGAAAGAATCATGGCTCATCCCTTTCAACCAGTACCAAAGGAAGTTATCAAGACACCTCCAAACAAGAAATGGAGGAAATTCAAGATCATCAAGAAGAGTGACTACAATGTTGTGGAAGTTAGGGACAGACTCCGTCCAAGATCTCCATGCTTGCTCGCTTTTGTGCTCGAGGCTCATGCTAATGCCTTGGTGAAGTTTCAAGAGTGCTCATGTGCCGCAAGACACTACCACCGATCAATTCGAAGTTTGTATTGCTAGCCTGCCAACAACGGCCTAGGCTTTTCGATGTCGATTTGACTCACGGAAAGAAACACAACAAAGCCTTGCACATCTCGTTGAATGCAAGGGCACTACACTGTCTCATGTCTTGGTTGACACCGGTTCTGCTTTGAATATCCTTCCGAAGGCTGCTTTTGATCGACTTGATGTCGAAGGGTTGGTTCTGAGACCCAGTGACATTATTGTAAGGGCTTTTGATGGTTCTAAGACGATTGCTTGGAGAGCTCACTCCTGTTAAAGTCGGTTCCCGACTTTTGATTCCACTTTCTTTGTCATGGACATTCGTATTCTTGCCTACTTGACGCCCTTGGATACATAGGCATTACCTCTACCTTACATCGAAGTACCGGTGAAAGGGAAGGTTGTTACATGGGGTGAAGAAAGTATATGGTCGGTCATCTACGTCATTCCGCTACCTTGAGATGGAAGGTGAATTCTTGAGACTCTGTCAAGCCTTTGAAACAATCCCAGTCATGCTGCTGACTCTCGTCCTCCGGTTGCTCAAGCTCCGCCTAGGATGACCTCATTGAAAGATGCTCGAGTCTGTTGAAGAAGGTAGTACTATTTGGGGTCGCTCACGATCTTCCTTTCAAATCGATAAGACGGTTTAGGCTTCACCATCAAGGGTCAAGATGATACCGCGACGTGACCAACTTCCTTCCGCATCGAGTGGAATCCATGCCATAGAAGACAACGACAACGGCTTCGACATCAAGTGGATCTTCCCAACTCCGATCATGGGCTCGAATCGGAAGATCAAGACGCGTCATACCAATCTCCTTTAGTCGGGAGTAATTGCTCTTGTTTTGTTTTGCTTTTATTTCTTTATGTTTTGAACAATAAACTTTGAAAGCCTAGTGCCTTGCCCGGCATCATGGCTCGCTTCGAGGGTTATTATATGTCGTTTGCGTATTTTCATTCAATAAATTCGTTGGACTTTTGCATTCGATTGTTTGTTTTCTTTCTTTACTTTATCACTTATTCAAAAGCTATGTGTTTCTTACACACACCACGTGATACAAGAATCACTCGAATCTCGTTAATAATATGCTAGTGCTAAATATGACTTGATAATCCGATCTACCAAGAAGACGAAAGTGAGGAAGATTGTGAAGTGCCGGAGAACTTGCGGATGCTACAGCAAGAAGAGCGAGTTATCTGACCACACAAGAGCGAGTTGAGGTTGTGAATTTGGGTCGACGAAGATGAAAAGAGATCAAGATAGGAGCGGGTCTTGAGCAGTGTTAAAGAAAGGTTGATTCAGATGCTACGAGACTATATTGAGGTTTTGCTTGGTCATACGAAGACATGCCGGTTTGGACATTGATATCGTGGTACACCGATTACCGACAAAGAAGGTTTTCTCAAAGAGAAGGTTTCGCATGCGTCCCGAGATGTCGAGAAAATCAAAGCGAAGTTATGAAGCGTTCAACGCGGTTTCCTAGCCGTTACTTCCTATCCCTGGGTTGCTAATGTGGTACCCGTGCCTAAGAAGGATGGTAAGGTGCGAATGTGTGTGGATTACGTAGATCCGAACAAAGCGAGTCCGAAAGATGATTTCCACTTCCTCATATTGATGTTCGTTGACAACACCGCAAAGATAAGGTTTTCTCCTTTATGGATGGTTTCTCCGGTTACAATCGATCAAAATGGCTCCGAAGACATGGAGAAGACTACTTTTGTTACGGTGGGGCACTTCGCTACAAGGTTATGCCGTTTGGACTAAAGAACGCAGCGCCACTTATCGTGCTATGGTGACATTATTTCATGACATGATTCATCACGAGATAGGTCTCGTCAACGATATGATAGCTCGATCACGATCAAGAAGAACATCTTGATCATTTGCGTAAACCATTTGATGATTGAAGAGTGCAGACTAAGACTTAATCCTAACAAGTGCACCTTTGGAGTCGGATCCAAAACTCCTAGGGTTTGTAGTCGAGAAAAGGTATTGAGGTTGACCGCCAAGGTTAAAGCTATTCAAGAGATGCCACTCCCCACCGAGAAGGAAGTCGAGGTTTCTTGGGCCGATTAAACTACATTGCATTCATTGCACACCTAATCGCTACTTGTGAGCCGATCTTCAAGTTACTTAAGAAAGATCAAGTAGTGGAATGGAACGACGATTGCGGATCGCTTTGACAAAATCAAGGAGTACCCAGAATCCTCCTATTCGATGCTGCCAAGGAAGACCTCTTATCATGTACTTGACGGTGTTAGAGAACTCAATGGGGTGTGTGTTGGGGCAACATGACGAGTCCGGTCGAAAAGAACATGCAATATACTACCTTAGCAAAAGTTTACCGATCGTGAAACAAGATACTCACACTCGAGAAAACTTGCAACGCTTTGGCTCGCCGACTAAGACAGATATGTTGACTCACACTACCTTGTTGATTTCCAAGATGGATCCGATAAAATACATCTTTGAGAAACCAGCTCTCTCGGAAGAATAGCAAGATGGCAAATGATCTTGACCGAATATGACATCCAAGACACTTCTCGAAAGCGATCAAAGGAAGTGTAGTAGCCGATCATTTGGCTCATCAAGCCGTAGATGACTATCGATCTATGCATTCAATTTCAGATGAAGATGTTTTACTAGTTACTGATTAGAAGAACCGGGCCCATACGAAGGACTGAACAAGGATCCCGATGGACTATGGTTTTGATGGAGCCTCAAACGCACTTGGCAATGGCATTGGCGCCATCATTACATCCCTAAGGACATACCCTTTCACCGCCAGATTATGTTTCAGTTGCACGAACAACATGGCCGAGTACGAAGCGTGCATCATGGGTCTTAAAGCTGCTATTGACTTAAGAATCAAGTTCTTACAAGTGTATGAAGACTCAACTTTAGTGATCAGTCAGATAAAAGGCGAGTGGGATACGAAGCATCCGAATCTCATTCCGTCTCGAGAGCATGTTCTGAGTTTGATTCCCTACTTCGAAGAGATTACTTTCAATCATATTCCGCGAGAAGAGAATCAGTTGGCTGACGCGTTAGCTACTATGTCATCTATGTTCAAGGTTAGATGGGACAACGAGGCTCCCCAGATCATCATTGAGAAGTTCGACGAACCAACGTATTGTTGTGAGCTTGACGCAGAAGAGAAACCTTGGTACTATGACGTGAAGAGGTATCTCGAGACTCAGGAATATCCCGCAGGGGCATCTGTCAATGATAAGAAATTCATGAGAAGATTCGCATCCAAATTCTTTCTCAGCAACGACATCTTACACAAGCGCAACCACGATTTGTGCTTACTCTATGTAGACCGGAAAAGAATGCGTATCATGGAAGAGTTACAAGGCGCATTTGGTACCCACTCCGTGGACACACCATGGCTAAGAAGATTTTGAGAACAGTTACTATTGGCCCACCATGGAAGCTGATTGTCACCACAATGCTCGATCTTGTCACAAGTGCCAGATTTATGCCGACAAAGTACACGTACCTCCAGTACCTCTGAATGTTTTAACTTCTCCGTGGCCTTTTGCAATGTGGGGCATTGACATGATAGGAGAAATCAAGCCTGACTTCCAATGGACATCGTTTCATCCTTGTAGCAATCGATTACTTTACCAAGTGGGTAGAAGCGACCTCGTATGCATCATTACCAAGAATATAGTGGCTCGATTCATCAAGCATAATCTTATCTGTCGGTATGGCACTCCTGAAAGGATTATCACAGATAATGGTTCCAATCTCAACAACAAGATGATTACCGAACTCTGCACGCAGTTCAAGATTAAGCATCACAATTCTTCTCCATATCGGCCTAAGATGAAGTAGCGATGGAAGCCGCCAACAAGAACATTAAGAAGATTATCGAAGATGATGGTGACTTACAAAGATTGGCATGAGATGTTACCATTCGCTCTTCATGGTTATCGCACTTCAATCGAACATCAACAGGGCAACCCCTTCTCTCGTATACGGTATGGAAGCCGTCTTACCCATCGAGGTTCAGATACCCTCAACCAGAGTCCTCCAAGAGGCAGAGTTAGGCGAAGATGATTGGGTCCAGACTCGCCTTGACCAGATTAACTTGATCGATGAGAAACGACTCGCGTCCATCCGCCATGGGACATTTATCGAGCGAATGATCGAGCATTTAACAAGAAGGTCAAGCACCGAGTCTACCAAGTCGGTGATCTAGTAGTCAAGCGCATCATTCTTCCACAAGGTGATCCCAGGGGCAAATGGACTCCCACCTACGAGGGACCATTTGTAGTCAAGACAGTATTCTCCGGAGGAGCTATGATACTTAGCACCATGGATGGTGAAGACTTCCCACACCCGTGAAGCAGACATAGTCAAAAATACTACGCATAAAAAGACCCGCTAGGTCGGCGAACCTAGGCAAAAATAAGGGCATCTGGCGAACCAAAGGTTCGGGCAAAATAAAGGATATATACAAAACATGTACACCGGCAAGTCGAAAACACGAAAAGGCGGCTTGGGCAAAAGGGTATCCCGATAGGTGAAAACACGAAAGGCGGTCTAGGCAAAAGTTAGGGATTTAAGCGTGCGACTATGTCTCTTCGGATCACCTTCACTACTATCAAGATTCAAGATTCAAATGGCGAAGATCACCTACTCACTTTCTACTGACAGCGAGGAGATGAGATAGTTGAAATATATGAGTACTAGCATAGTTGGGACTTAACGAGATTGTTTCCGCATAGCTTTTTACTTTTCTTGTGTACAAACTACTTGGCCATACGCCACCTTTCAAATAAACGCAAATTTCTTTCTCTTTACAATTTTTGTTGTTGTCGTTTGCAATAAGTCCAACGTTTGCTTTGAATGACTATACGCATTTGACAATAAGAACCTAATCACAAACATGCGAAAAGTAAACATACAAAAGTACTTACTACAGGCTCCAGGAATTGGGACGACGACGAAAGTCACCAAAACATTTCCCCAGAGCAAGATCCCTGCAAAAGTGTCACTCAGAACACAATTTCCCCACAGAGCATGATCCCCACAAAGGTGTCACTCACAACACACCATCCCCATCGGGGGATATGTTAATCCATAAGCAGTGATTCCACTCAATCGAGCAATGTTACATCAGTCTCCCAGCAGTAGCACCTCATCCCCAGTCAAGGTGTTCATCCCCAGCGGACGTGTCTCAATCCTCCCTCTTCTCCCCGGCAGCAGTATCCAGACTCAAAACTTGGTCAGATAGTGCATCGGAGGAACCTACACCTTTCATCCCCCAGCCAGAGATTACAACGGACTCCAGACTCTTCTAGCCCGGTCTCTCAGCGATTATCAAATGCTCTCCAGCGAGATCTACACTCAGGTCCCCAGTAGAGCACCTCCTAAATTTCCTCAGCAGAATATACATACAAGGACCCCAACGGATCGCCTCCCAGATTCTCCTCAGCAGGGTCTATGAGATCTCCAACAACGAACTTCTACCTTCCTCAACAGTATCTAGGCCCAAGACTTGGTCATATAGTGCATCGGAGGAATCCCGGATATCTTTCCTCTCCTTCAAAAGCAGGGACTTCCACCTACTCAATTCCCCAAGCAGAAGTCAGAAATCTTCAAACAGAGCATCCGCATCTTCTTCAAGATGGATATGTTTTGAAATATCACAACATCTATCATTCATACATTATTCAGGAAGTCATAATTCATGCATATGTCATTCATATACACTGTCATGCATCATACCTTGCATAAAGATAACGAATATTCTATCAAAGTTTCTCTTGTTTTCTCCAAAACAGGTGAAAGTCACCACGCAAACAGTCCGAGATTAAGCCCGAACCGACGAGAAAACTATCGAAAGACCTCCTTGGTTGTCCTCCGGACGGGTCGAGATTAAGCCCGAACCGACGGAAAACTATCGAAAGACCACCTACGGTTATCCTCCGATAAGGCAATGGATCAACACCGATGCAACGGAAGCTATCCACATTTTGCCAACTACAATCTCCTCGAGTAATCGGCACGAAGATTTATTCGACCTCTTCCTATCATCAATAGCAACTGAGTCTAGCGTACGATTCAGTTGCCCTGGATGGCACCTTAAGCCCGTCTCCGACTACTTGTCAACATTTCTTCACTTTCAAAATCTGCATATATGGTTAAAAATCAATACGGACCAATAACTTCATTCAAAGTGAACACGAAGTCTAACGTCGACTCCTTCGGATGGCATCTTAAGCCCATCTCCTCTCCTTCGAAACATCAGTCTAGCGACTCACTCCCCATCGCCCTTTCGGATGGCATCTTAAGCCCATCTCCGTCGCTCTTGACAACCTCGAGTCTAGCGTCGACTGGTTCCCCAAGTCTCCAACTTCTCCAAATGGCATCGTAAGCCCATTCCGCATCATCCACCAACAGTGCAAATTTTGGTGTACTCGGTGTTCAATCATCTTCTACCTCCGGTCACGAAAGACAAGCATGTCAATCTAACCCTTCCGTACAAGAAGATTGAGCAGGGGCATGTCATACCCCAAAATTTGCCCTCCATCTTCTCAAAAGATTTCATACATCTATGCTCAAGGATTCCTCAAGAGTTTATCGACAAACTCTCCTGACAATCAACCCAAACTAGGGTTTGGTATCTCTCAAGTCAAGATGAGTTTCCAACACCTCCAATGGTCTTCATGCCTCCTCATATGCTCAGAGATTCTCCATGTCAAGTTTCAAGCCTCACAAGTCAAGTTTCCTCGCAATTGCTCGGATGGTTGAAAATCGGGTATTGGACAAAAAGTCAATGTGGTCAACATCATCAAAACTTCGATTTTTGGTCAACATCCTCATTTTGAAGTTACATTCATCATTTGATCAAGGGTTGATCATGATTCATCAAGAAAACTCAAGTTTTGCTCAAAAGTCAAACTTTCTAAATTAGGGTTTCTAGGTGAAAAGTCAACGAACTTTGATGATCATAACTTTCTCATACTTTCTCGAAATTTTCCCACCAAAGCTCATTTTGAAGGAAATTCAATTCTCTACAACTTCATGTCTCACAATAATGTCCAAAAAAATGCTTCATTTGAGAGGTATAGCTCAAAACATTACAGGTCATTTTCAAAGTCAACAAAAAGTCAACTTTTTGTTTTGAAGATATATTGAGCATGGTAACTCCAAATGAGATGAGACCAAAGACATTGGTTAGAGGACTCTTAGAGCTTTCCAAAAAGTCCAAGAACACTCAAAAATGTGGAAAATTGAGCAAGTTACACCATTCACAAGTTGGGCAATTTTGGAAGAATGCACAAAGGGAGATACTTCAAAAAGTCAAATCTTTTGCAAATGGGCCTACTTTTTCTTCATCCTAACTTGTTCCTCATGCAATTAGGAATGTCCAAGCCCAATGCCACGAATTTTTGATTTATTTTTCTATTTAATTTGTAATTTATTTATTTAAATGCAAATTAAATCTTAAAATAAATTATAAAATCAAAATTAATTGGAAGATTGATTTTTATTGCTTTCTTGTGATCCAATCAACCCATAAATGCCAGCAATTTCGAAATTAGATCAAATTTGGCAAGATTGGATTGAAATTGGGCAAAATTTGAAAATTTGATTTCATGAGAATATCAAATTTGATTTCCATTGAATGTTGATCAATTCTTTCCAAATTCAATCCCAAATCCATCCAGTATAAATACATGATGCATACCTATCAAGAAAGAACGAAAAAATTGCTCCAAGAACCCTAACCTAAAGTCAAAATTTCGTGCACTTGAAGCAACTGGTAACCCTAGTTTTGCTTCGATTCAGCCAATTCCAAGCCTTCCATTGTGTTCCTTGAGGGTCTCAGAATCGATCCAGACCCTTACAACTCTCAAAAACATCAAGAATTGAGAGAACACGATTTCGGTTTGTCATACTTTTTCAAAATTCGATTTCTATCATTCATGCACTTTTAACATGTTTCGTGGTTTGTTTTGTGTTTAGATGGAAGTTTGCAAGCTTTACGCATAGTTTGATAGAATTTTCATGGCGGAATCGGAACTTACCATAGCTAGGGTTCCATGGTTCGAATTGGGATCTCATGAAATAGGACAAATTGGACAAAACGAATACCACCATCATGTTTAGAATGATGAATCCAATCGAACCATGCCTTTGAATTGAATTTATATTACGTGTGTTGCATTTTTGATGTTTGCCAGGGTCATAGCGTCGCTCTGAGGCCGACGCAAAATGCCCAGAATTCAAACAAGAACGATGAAGTTCTTGGCGCGAAGACGGAGCAATACGAAGGCGACGCGTGTGAAAATCCACTAAGTCCGTTTTCAAACACAGATGCGCGTATGGTGTAGTGGTCAGCGTGTTGGTTCTCAAGGTTTGAAGCCAGGGTCACGAGTTCGATCCTCATCAGGACCAGCTTGGTTTTTCCTTTTCACAAACTCAATATTTTCCATATTTTCATGTTTTTTTTAATATTTTGCATTATTTTTAATTTCTTTTCATATTTTTTATTTTGCATTAAAAAATTACTAAAAAATATTTTATTTTCACATTATTTTCATAAAAATCTTTATTTAATTTAATAAATTCAAAAACATATTTTTGCATGCATATTTATTTTTATTTATATTTTTGCATTTAATTCACTTTTAATTGCATTTTAATTATTAAATCTTTTCCAAAAAATCCCAAAAAATTATTTTAATATATTTATCATATTTCCAGCATATATTAATTTTCTCATATTAAAATTTGCATTTTTCTAACATTCTTTCTTTTGTTCAATTCATATTGCATTTCCCGATTTTCTTATTCTTTCACAGGTTGCTCCGATTCGGACGTTTTTCTTTTATCGTTTTATTTTTCCAATAATGTAATTGCTCATGGGTTGTAATAGTTTAATCTAGGTTTTTATTTTCCGCAAGTTTAAATTATGTATCTGCCCCAAAGCCATGTAATAGCGTAGGTTTATCTTTCCGCATCTTTACATTCCGCATTTTAATTTTCGCACCCTATAAACTGTTAGTAACTAGGTGTGTATGGCAAGATAATAATTGGACATAGCTCACACTAATTTTCAAGATAATATATTCTGAATTCAATACACTCTTTCACACACGCACCCCTTAGGGTAATTCTCTCTCGTTGCCTTTTCGATTCAAAATGGTCATGTCCCTCGAACGTAGAGGTATTCTAGCACCGTTGCCTTCCAAACAAATCATCATAGTCCCTTCGATACAAAGATCATAGACCCACGACGTCGCCTCCGAATACATGATCTTGACCCTCGATTGTCGCCTACGAAAAATGATGATAGTCCCTTCGAATGTGCTAGGATACTTCCTACAAGTTGCTTTCTATGACCATCCGATGTCCCTTCGAATGTCCCGCTTACATCCAACGAATGGAGCTACCTACTAACTAATGGTATGGCTAGCGCTATTCTAAAGGAACGTAGAAGTACAACAAAATGACCAATTCTGAGTGGGTAAATAAGTCTTTTAGTTGCTTGCTCTATCAAATGCTTTTCACACCACACACTTTTTTTCAAAGTTCAAATTCTTTTCAAAACAAAAACATTTCCGAACACTTTGTATACACTCCTACATGAGTCATTGCAAAGTCAAAGCGAAATGCCTTTTCCAAACATTTTTGTCAAACACACCAGAAAGCAATTTTAAAAAAGTGATCTAGAGCAACTAAGAGCCCGTAGATAACTACGGATGGAAAGGGGTGCTAATACCTTCCCCTTTTCATAACCATTCTCCCGAACCCAGAATCTAACGAAGGTCTTTTTCTGTTACTTTTACCTTCCCTTAATTGGATAAAAATAAAAGTCGGTGGCGACTCTTGCTATCCGCACATTTGGATACAAAAATCCTACAAAGTCAGTTCACCGTATTACAGATACACTTGCTCAATTCATGCAAGCTTCAATGGCAAACCAAAAGAGCACGGAGGCATCGATCAAGAATTTAGAAACTCAAATGGGGCAATTAGCAAAGCAAATTTCCGATCAAAGTGCCTCGACCTCATTTTCTCCAACTACTCAAGCAAATCCAAGGGAGCATTGTAAAACAATTACAACTAGGAGCGGTAGAGTTGTTGAAGAGAAAAATAAAAGAAGTGGAGGGAAAAGACCAAGTAGTGAATGATGAAGAAATTGATGAAGAAATAGTTGAGGAGGAAGTTTTAGTTGAAAAAGATGATGAGAATATTGTTGTGGGAGATGTTGTAGTCGAAAATGAAAATGTTGATAAAGGTGTAGTTGAAAAACAAAATGGTGAGGGAAGTAAAAAGAAAGAGAAGAATGCAAGGAAGAGTAAAAAGGGAAATAAAGAAGTAAGCACAATTCCCATTCAACATTTACCTTATCCGCATGCACCATCAAAAAAGGAGAAGGCAAGACAATTTGCTCGGTTTACGGATATATTTAAAGAACTTCATATAAATATTCCATTTTCTGAAGCATTGGAGCAAATGCCAAAATATGCTAAATTCATGAAGGATATGCTCACAAAGAAGAAGAGGTACAAGGATAAAGAGACAATTTTGCTTGATGCTAATTGTAGTGCCATAATCAAAAAAACTCTCCCAAGGAAGGAATTCGATCCGGGGCGAGTCACTTTGCCGGTAGCCATTAGAGATACCTACAATGGTAATGGCTTGATTGATCTGGGGTCTAGCATCAATTTAATCCCGTTATCCATTGTTAAAAGGTTTGGAAATGTTAAGATGGAATCTACAAAGATGACTTTGCAACTAGCCGGCAAGTCTACCATTTCACCATATGGAGTTGCTAAAGACATGGTAGTCAAGGTGGACAAATTCTTGTTTCCGGTGGATTTTGTGGTGGTTGACATGGAGGAGGATCATGATGTGCCATTAATTCTTGGAAGACCATTCATGAAGACTGCCCGAATGATGATTGATATTGATGATGGGATTATGAAAGTAAGAGTGCAAGATAAAGAGGTAACTTTCAATCTTTTTGAAGCCATAAAGCATCCCAAGGACAAACATGACACTTTCCGCATTGATGCTACCGAGGAGGAAATCATGGAGGTTTACCATGGTGGAGGAGTAAATCGTGACGTTGGTGTCATTCCTTTCATCGAGCCTTGAAGCACCGTTGAACCGTCGAGCTCGAAACGACGTTAAACAAAGCGTTGGTTGGGAGGCACCCCAACATTGTAAGTATTTAATGTTGTAGTCTTTTTGTTAGTGTCCTAATTAATTTTCTGGTTTTTCAAGCTGTTTTTGAAATTCTGCAGATCGCGCTTAGCGCGGTCTGAGCGCGATTTCTACCCCATCAAACAGAACATTTCGCGCTTAGCGCGATGGGGGCCGCGCTTAGCGCGATCTGTTCTAAAAAAATTTAAAAAAAAATTTTAAAAAAAAATTAAAAAATCAGTTTACCCAGGCCCAACTTGAGGCCTGGTTCGTTTTTTAAATAGAATAGGGTTTGTATTCTTTTTCTTTTTCCCATTCTCACTAAGAACACCATTCCTCTCTTCCTCTCAAAGAAAATTTCAAATCCTTTCTACCCCAAGTCAAATTTGTGCAAATTTTCTGTGTTTTCTACTCATTCAAGCATCAAGGCTTGTTTATCTTTCACTTTCCCTCTTTAATTTCGTGTTTTCTGCATTTGCATGTTAGGATTTAGGGTTTTAGGGTTAGGATTTTAGGGTTTTAATCTTAGAATTAGGATGTTGTGACTGTATATGATGTTTAGGATAGGATTTTCACTTTGCATAGGGTTAGATTCCTGGGCAAATTCTGCTTTTTGCAGAAATTTTTTTCTGGTATCGCAGACCGCGCTTAGCGCGATGAGCGGGCTTAGCGCGGTCTGTAGTATGCTGAAAAATTTTTTTGCTGTGTTTTTGTTATTCTGTTTAACCTTGATGCTTGGTTTGGATATTTTGCACTGATGTTTGCATGACTCAAGTCTAACGGACATTTCGGTGTTAAATTTTGTTAATTTTGGTGTTGTTTCAGATGCCTCCCAAGAGACAAAGAGTCGCGTCTGCCGGAGCTGGGTCCTCAAGACCTAATCCTTTTGATGGCACACGATTTCTAGGGCCTGAACAAGAGGCCAGGTACAAGGAGCTTGAGGAGAGAAACATTTGGTCTGAGAGAATCATTCTCCTGAGTGATCGTGGGCACTACTCTGGCTGTGATGTTATTCTGGATAATTATGGGTTGGGAGTTCTTTTTGAGCCTCAATCTAAGGTCAATGTAGAGCTTGTTCGAGAATTTTATGTGAATGCTATACCAAAGGAAGGGAGTCAATTCCAGTTTACCACCTTGGTTTAGGGTAAGGTTGTTTCTTTCTCTCGCCCCTCCATCAATAGCTTTTTGGGCATTAACTGGATAGCCCCTGAGGAGGAATTGGATATCTACCATGAGCACCTGGCTCGTGGTAATTGGGACTTTGAGATGTTGAGGAATAAAATATGTTTGACCGGGCATTCTTATGAATTGAATAGAGCTGGCCAACCATTAAAGTTCAACAGGTCAAGCCTAAAAACAGATGCACGGGTACTTATGTGTGTGGCCTTGTATAACTTGCAGCCCAGAAGCCACACCTCCTCAATACCAATGGAAACAGCTGGCCTTATTGCCTACATGCTTGATGAAGCCCAGATTGACTTTGGTCGGTTGATTGCGAATGAGTTGAAAAGGGTTGCATTAAGTTATACCTCCAGGGGGAGCGAATTAAATGTGCCCTTACTTATCCTAGGCTGATTATGGGACTCTGTAGGCGTGCTAGGGTTGTTTTTCCTGCTGTAGGACACCTGACAATAGACGGTGTCATTGATAACAGCTACTGTGACCATTATTGTAGGGCCTCTGACACTAACCCTGCAGCCCAGGTTGTCCCTGTTGTTGTTGCCCTTCCTCATGCCGGTCCAGGGGAAGAATGGAACCGACAGATGCATTTTGCCCATCAGAGAGTATTTATGTTTATGCATGAGAGCATGGAGCAGCTGGCGCTGCAGATTCGAGAGCCGGCAGTGGATCATTTCACTCGCACGAGTCAGCAGCTGAGAGCCTATGCCAATTGGCCCGGGGTCGGGCCAAATGCTGAGGACGAGGTAGGAGATGCTGATGCTGATGAGGATAAGGAGGATGATGATGATGGTGATGATGGTTCTAGTTTGGATACTCCAGGAGATTCCATTCTGGAGGCTTCTGACTGATTTCTTTTGTTTCCTTTGTTTTTATTTTAGTACTTTTGGTTTTAGTTTATGTTTTTGTTTTAGTTTCTTAAGACTTAGTTGTATTTTGTTGGTTGCCATCCTTTTTAGGATGTGTTTTGTAATTCCAAATTTTACATTTTAAGGCAATATGCCTAAGTACTTTTTATTTATTTTGCCTTATCTTTTTAAGTTATACCTTATTTATTTTAAATTGTATTTCTTTTAGTTTGTCCTGGTTTTACAATGGTGCTCGAAAGCAAGTAAGTGTGTTTTCACCAAAAAGTGATGGTGATGATATTATTCTCAACTTGATCCACAATTAAGGTACATTTTTAATCATTTTGTAGAATGTTAACATGTCTATGAAATTTGTGCTTTATGCAAAATATCTTGCCATGTACATAAAAAATTTGTGTTCATGTTTGAATCATTAGGACTTAAACCACAAAGGTGAGAAGCTTTCCACCTTATACCAAAAATTGAGAGTTCTAGTAGTTATGTTAACTCGTTTGACTCATGTTTAATCTTAATTTGTTTTTGACATTTTGGAAACTTAGAAAGGATCAAGGCAAATTTTTTGTGTACTATGAGAAAAACCATCAATTCCAAAAGGGCTTCAATTAACCGTGAGTGAGTGAATCTTAGTGAACTCTTTTGAGCTTAAAAATTGAATTTGTGGAATGAATCTATCAAAATCAACTAATTGTTAAGTAGGCCACTTAATAGTTGTTGATAATCTATGAAAATTCAATGATGATTCATTCTATAAATTTTTCTTGTTTGAAAAAACACCAACCCTATTGTTGATTAACCCTTTGAAGAGCATGTTCTGAAATAAAAAGGATTGATGAATTGAAAGTTTGGGAGGTTGATCAAAAAGAACCTTGAATTGATGACACGATGATCCTAAAGAAAAGAAGAAAAAACAGGGAGATTGAATAGAAAAATAATGTTTATGAAAAGATCTTGAAAAAGAAAAGAAAAGGAGGATCATTGTGTGAGAAATAGAAAGAAGTGGTTGTGATAAATAAGAAGGAAGTGGGAATGATGTTGTGAAATGCTCTTCATTATCTCTACCCAATTTTGTTTCAATGGCTTTGTACATAAATATCCTTTGTTTTAAACCCAAGCCAAGTTACAACCCTTGAAAGTCCTTAGTGATCTTTGTTTCCATTTTGCTCATTTAACTTGTTTTGATGAATGCATGAATTATTCCGGATGTGCATGATTACTAGTGAGAGTATTTAGTCCTATGTAAATATTACATTTTGTTCTTCAAGGTATATTGAAGAAATCTTTAAGTGATTCAAGTGTGAACATGTCTTTTGTTTTGTCTACATGTTTCGATATATTGTGTTTAGAACTTAATTTATATCCATGTTGTGTTTCGAAGAAGCAATTAATTTGTATATATGTCGGGTATGTTGAGTTTGAACCATCCTTCTTGTGTTGAGTTGCATGCTTAAATTTTGTTATCTTGTTTGCTTTTTGAGTTTTTGACTTTTGTTTGAGGACAAACAAAGAAGTAAGTTGGGGAGAGTTGTTAAGGACCAAAATATGGATATTTTGTAGATCATTTTATGGTCCTTTACAATGTCTTTTGATTAATTTCTAGTATTTAATATAGTATTTTGGTCTAATTATGTTTTTATTTAGTTTTTGTTTATAATATATTATTTAACTTAGTTTACATTTAAATTGTAGGTTTTTTATATTGATTCCCTCAAGCTTGGATTCAAGGAAACTTGAAGAGCTCTTGGGATTTTTTGAAGAAATTTTGGAAGAAGAAGCAGGCTACAGGTCGCGCTCAGCGCGGTTGCAGCATGAGCGCGCTTAGCGCGGAAGAGCGGGCTTAGCGCGGTCTGCGATATCAGAAAAAGGACAGTGACCCATGCCTACATCTTTTGCTCACCAACTCTCTGATTTCACCCACTTTTTCTGTGCTAGAAAACCAGAACCACACTTCTTCTTCATAATTCATCATTGTTGTAATCTAAGAAAAGAATTAGGAACTTGAATCTTCTTCTTCTTGATTTTTCTTCCATGTTCATCAATCTTCTCCAAAAATCTTGCAAGCCAAGCCACCATGAGAATGAGTAGCTAAGCTATTTTTGTGTCAAGATTAGAGGTAGTTGACCTAACTTTTATGTATTTCTTTTAATCTCTTGGTGTATGAACTTGGTTGATGATATATATATGTTGAATATCTTTGCTCTATTATCTCATGATGCTTTGAATCATGATTGAAAAAGTATGTTTCAAAGTTGACCTAGGATATTCTTCCACTAATGAACAAATGTTATAAATAGATTTGTGAGTTAGTATTTACTTGTATTGAACTTCATTATTATCATGTCAATAGTTGTAGTGAGAAATCATTTAAAAATTTACATGATAAAACTCACAATCTTGGTTTGAAATCAACAAGATTGAGAGGATACGTAATTATATCGTTCATCAACTAGTTCATCCACTTGGTTAATTGAATTTATATGAAATTAGGTTAATGAAACTAATCTTGACATGCTTCTATCATTTGAAAACAACTCAAAACTCTCTTGAATCCAAACATATCTCTCTTTGAAAAAGGAAACTAAAGTTGTTTGAGTGAAATTTATGATACTTGTAGTTAGGAAACAAAACCCTTGTGTTACCTCATCTTAAAATACGCGTTAACTATTGAACGACGACAATATCACATCAATCCCTGTGGAGACGATAATTGAAAATACTTGATTCATCAAATATACTAATAACAGAGACACATACCTATTTATTTATATGATTGTTAAGAAAAAAATATTTTACATTCATTTGATAAAGCTTAAAATCCAGGCAGCAAGCAAATACCAGAAGTAGTCTAATAGCTTATAGACGAACTACCAGAGCAAAAGTCTCCTTGTAGTCTATTCCTTCAACTTGGCTATATCCTTATGCCACTATTTCAACAATTAATATACAAATATTTTGATATAATGATCTATCATCAATCTGAACACTAATAACCATATTGCAGTAGCCAACAAATATCTCAAATGGTGATTCCTTCTTTTAAAGCAAATACTCAACTACTAATGCTCATGATACTCAATGATTTTGATCCACTGATCTTTCTAACCACAATAACATGCTCCAAGCTTCAACTTCCCTATCCTTTACTTGGACCTAATGCCTATTTTTCTAAGTGATTGTCATTAGCTAATAATGATTGGACACCTTCCAATTTTATTCTACAAAAACATTTACTTGTTTTCACCGAAATATTCAATGTAGTATCGTGATACTCTTTTCTCTTGTTGTATAACATACAACCAATATCCATGGCCAAGAAATGATTCTTCCACCCAATTCATCCACGAAAAATTTCAACAAATCATACACTCAATCTTTAGAGATGGAGATGCATAGTAATGACTCTTGATAAAATATTGAAGATGATAAATTGTATATGAAGAATATCACACTCACAACTAATTCTCATAGGATCTACTTTCTAGGAGGTTAATTACAAGATAATCGACAAGGAGATGTGTGTTGGAGAATTAATAACACACATTTGAGCTCTCTCTCAAGGTTCCTTGTAAAAATGGGTTTTTGGTTTTTGGTGAATATCTTGATACTGATCAATTCAATTCATGATTTATCAACTATCCTCTCTAGTTTTTGTTCAATAAAAACTACTTTTAAAAAAATATTGTTTCTCTCACATGTTATATATGATTTCCAAAAATAATATGAATAATAATGAGGATCTGGAGGGTAGGATCTCACAAAAAGACAATTGGGTTTTTTTTGTGGATAAAATCATGAGTTTATGATTCAAGTCACAATTTAATTCATGATTTGAGTCATCCATTACACATGATTTGAATCCAAACATGTTGTGATTTGAATCACCTATAACTTTTTATTTGATTCAAATGAGGTAGAGGAAAAATCTTACTTTTAGGAAAGGGTATGATTCAACTTACCGGCTACACATGATTCGAATCAAGCTTCACAATAACCTTGATTTAAGTATTTTAACTTATAATTCAAGCTACACTCAATACATTGAATTGAATCAAAATGCTATGCTAAGAAAGAAATCATTATCATGGATTTAACTATTAATTTATTGAACGAGGAGGATCTTAAAGGTTTAATACTAAACATTGACAAAGCATACGAAGAAGATGAATTAAATCAAATTACAAACACACGACAAATAAAAAAAATGCACATACACTTAAATTGACAAATCAACAAAACAAAAGGGATACCGATGACCGCAATTTCAATATTCCTCTTTTTGATGTTTGGCAAAATTGGAGATATTATTTGTTGATTTGATTTGAGAAATTATTTGAATTTGAAAGAGAACTGAAAATTTGTGTATCTAATTTTATTTATCAACACAACATATGGTAGTACAACTACAACACTTTGAGACTTGAGAAAACATCGGTTGACCTCTTATGCTCCCTCGCATGAAATACCCCGCATGAAACACTTAGTGCGCGTAATACATCCATAATATCTCGAATTCTTCTCCCCTTTGACAAATATCAAAAAGTGAAAAGAAAAAAAATATACGCAAATAGATAACCATGATAATCAAAAGCCAAAACTCAATGGCATACAATAGCAAACTAATCAAACACCTAAAACAATTGCAAATAAGCATGATAGAAATAGACAAAATTTCAGAAACATTGAAAGATAAGAGATAACATTTAAGATAACGAGCAGCAAAACAAAATTCTCAAAAATGGATAAAACCATGCCACGGAAAAATATCATTAAATAGCTTTCACCGAAAGCAATATTCAGAAACAACAAAAGATAATATTCAACAATATATAAATTAACTACAAAATAAAGTAAAATGCAAATGATGATAAGACATGTGATGCATCGTAAACTAAGGCTAATCAACGTAGGAAGGGTTAGGAGCAACAACATCATCAACTTCATAAACTTCAAGGTTAAAATGAATAGTAAAATCCTGAGGGTGAGTTATGACATCTTTCATAGAAGTGAGGTCAGCCAAAATATTTGCTTCACTCGTCTTCGCTCCTTCTCTAATATTTCCTTCTCTTTCTTTGTCTTCATTAGCAACCACATTTAGTGTATGTTTGATTCAGCAGTGGATAAAATTGAATTGAATTGAATTGATTTTACATAATTGAGTTGAAATTAAATTGATTTATGTTTGGATATAATAATGTAGAATGAATTATTGTCCATTTATCTTGTTTGGATAATTTTAAATAAAATTGCTTTTGAGTGGATAATTACCAATAAGGACATAGATATAAGACACATTATTATCTTATGAATTATGATTGCACTTGTTAACGCAATTGAAATAAAAATTATGAGTATAATAATTAATTACTAAAATGAATTTATATATTTATTTTATGTTAATTTGTTAAAAAATAATGTTAAACTATAAAAAATAAAAAGTACACCAGGCTTTTTGAGAAGTCCATCTATTTTAGCCCATCTATCTAATCTTCTTCAACTGAACAAATTAACACACTCTAGATGAAGGAAGAAAAAATTTCCGCACAAAATTGAAGAAGAGAGGTGAGAAAAAATTGAAGAATAAAACTGAAGAAGAAAGGTGAATGGGTTCTCTATAATCCATGCCACAACATCATTAAAATAGAAATTGGGATGAAGGGGCAAGTGAAATGGAAGAGTAAAAACAACACTTATGAAGGGACAAAACAGAAAGAATGATTGGAATTTTTTGTTAACAACAACAGAAGTGATTCTCTCAAACTGAAAAGCTAGGAATACCGGCTTCAAGTCAGACGCACATTTTGAGCCAAAAGCGCGTTGAAACGAAAAATGAAACTCGAAACCAAACATCACAAATGTGATTTTGATGAGTTTTGACGTGCGTTTGAGAGATCCAACGTGAAACCAAACACATATTTATATGATTATGAATGTGAGTTGTCTGGCTTAGGAGTATTCATCCAACGTGAAACCAAACACATACTTATATGATTATGAATGTGAGTTGTCTGGCTTAGGAGTATTCTAAGATCATTTTTAATAGGAGTGTTTAAAAATATGGTTCACTAAATTGTATATTTGAACTGAATTAAATTATAAAAAACTTAAACCATTTAAACCATTTAATTAAAATAATTAAAATTCAGTATAATTAAATTATTAAGAGTCTTAAACAAAAGGACTTGCATCCAACGATTTAAAGATTCGGAGTTCATTTTGCATAAGTATTTAAAAAATTGGTCTAACAACCAACGGTTTAAATACTCGGAATTCATTATGAAAAGATTTTGAAAAATTCACTCAATGTTGGGTCGAGGTTTGAAAAAGAATACTCGACGTTGGATCGAGAAAGTTTATTGAAAGTGTTTTAAATGCTTGGTGAATGGAGAAAGAATGAATCAGGTTATGATCAACCAAGCCATGAAACTGGATCAATCTCGAGAGAATAGTCAAGCCTACTCCCTAGTATGAAACCCTTATGGAAATGAGAAAACTTGGTATGTGGACCAAGGCGCGAGAGATGGAGGAGAAACGAATAATTGTGAGCAAATCAATAAATCGAGAAAAGCCCATACAAGATGGTCAACACAAGCATAAAGCAATTAAATTACATGTGTACTAGCAAAGTGAGCTAGTCTACTACGATGACCAATTGGAACAACTGATCGAAATAGGCTCACTGTAAGAAGGCCCAGGATCAAGCGTACATGTGTGCATGTGTGGTCATCGCGACGCTTCTAAGCTTTGTCGACTTACGGGTTTAAAATGATTCACAATTATTAGTTTAAAAATGATTTTTTTATTTGTGTAAGTGACGATTAAAATAAAATAAAATAAATGTGAACTACATAATTATTACAAGTCTTTGTGGGGAGAGTGATACATCAATTACAAATAGGGATTAACGAATAAAATAAAAATAGAAAGCGATAAATTATTTACAACGCAACAAGGGAGCGGGATACAATTTTTCGAATGGGGATGAAAAATAAATAAAGAGAAAACAATAAATTAATTACATCACAACGGGATACAAACAGAAAATCAATGTGGAGAAGCTAGTATCGATTATTGACCATTGCATTTTATAGATTAATTAGAATAGATTGTAGAAATTAATTCTAAGAACTCAAATAATATATTTGTGTTCAATACATATTCGAAAGTCGAATTGAATTCCAATTTCGAAATTGTAACAGAGGAGGATCATTATAATATAAATTACTTATTTACAAATGAATATAGTAAAGCATACAAATAAAAGTAATATGTATATAATATATATACAATACTAAATATAAGAATAAAAAATAATACTAAGTATTTTGTTATTTAAAAAAGTCAAAAATACATTACTAAATATTAAATCAAAATAATAATATAAATATTAAAATGCTAATGAGAAAAGTGTAGATGTGCTAAAAGAAATTAAATACTTTGATTAATCTTCGAATATCTTCACAAATAGCAAACATGTTAGTAGCATAAGTGTGGAATAAAAATTAAAACGAAATGAAATTGCAAGAAATCGAAAAATGGTTACTAAACAAGGTATAAAATCGAAATGCAATTAAATGAATACACATGAATAAGCAACCAATTACAATCGAAACCAGAGAAATCATGCACAAGTTATTATTTACAAAGTAGTAAAATTCACAAATGAAATTAAATTAACGTAGGTGAAGAATTGCATATTTCTCAACTAAGAATCAAGATTTCATAACATGTTGTAAAGATACAAAAAAAAATCAGCATTATGTTCATGGTGCTAAACATATTTAAAATCAAGTAAAACACAACGGTAAACATGATTTTTCAACCATAAATGAAACAAAGGTTAAAATTCACATTGCAACATGAGAAATCGGGTTCAAGACACGTTCTAAATCCCTAACTCAACACAAATGAACCACCCCAAAATCACCAACATTTCTTCCTAGTTGATTCACACAGATGATGCGACATTAAACTCAAATTTAAACTAAATCAGTCCGGGAAGCAACTGGTAAGAAAAAAATAAAGGCTCAAAAATCAATCTCAAGTATGTTCAATATCAATGAAAAAACACAAAACAAAACCATAACTGATTTTCTCATTCAAATTCAACACTACTCATGCTATTAACACCACTGACTACGACATTGATATCAAAACTTCCCTCAAATTTACCACATGTAGCATGTATCGACATAGAAACTTGAACATCCAAATTCAACTCAAACACAATTCCAAGTTACCAACTCAATGCAAATTAGCACCAAGTACTTAAACAGAGATCATATGCTACCAAGCTCCCTTAAACACAAATCCGACAATTCAAACGAGACTGACACATGATTTTTTCTGTTATAATTCAAAAAGAAACAGAATCGCACATCCCTAAACTGCTCCTTCACAAAGTTTATCCCAATTAACAATCAGAATATGTCACAGTGTAAACACATAATAGAGAGACGGACGAGTAGTTACGGACTAAACTAAAGAATCAATAACAGGTAGAAAACTGTTTTACTTCAAACAAATTAAAATCCAGAGATAACATTAAGATTAAACTAAATTCACAGAAACAGGATCCTCGTAGCAATTTCACAGCATAAAATGGAAACGAAATCTTACCGAAATGTGGATTGTCGAAGTTAGAGTTGTGCGGACGAAGTTGTGATGTTGAGAGTGCTATGTCTAACGATGAAGCTCGACGGAGGAAAGAGGACGGAGGCGAGGCGGAAAGTATGAAGCAGTGTCGCGGCGGAGATTGTTTAAAATCGATGAAGGTGAGTTGCAGAGATGGTGATGAGAGCATGTGAAGCAGAGGGCGAGGTATGCGACGAGGGAGTTGAGATGAGACGGTGGCGTTGAGGAAGATGTTGAAGGCAAGGTGCGGCGGTGAGAGATGGTGGGATTGAGAGAGACAGAGGGAGTATATGTGATGAGAGGCGGAGGATATGTATGGAAGGAGGTGAGCAGCTGTGAAGGAGGCAAGGTGCGCGAGGGTGTTGTAGAGAGTGAAGAGAGGTGAGCGGAGAGTTTGGAGATGAAGGTTATGTTGGGGGTGAACAGGCAGCGAAGAAGAAAGGAAGGCAGAGAAGAACGAGGTTGTGTTGACTTGGGTGGAAGAAGACGGCAGGGATGATGGCGAGATGGAGGTTGGGTGGTACTGTGATGGACGGAGATGAGAGGATACGGCGCGGCGATGGAAAGATGAAGGAGGTAAGTGTGATAAGAGGCCGATGGTGGAAGGAAAGAGGGCTCAGTTTTTTAGTTTTACAGATCTCCCCCCCTTCACTGTGTCGTTGTAACAAAAATGGATAGTTTAAAAAAAACAAATCCAAAAGTATTTTTGTTTGAATTTTCTAAAATAAAAAATGTCATTAAAAATTATCAAAAATATATAAATTTAAACACTAAATTATTCGAAAAATAATATAAATTCAGATACTAAATTATTCGAAAAATAAAATGAGTATATTAAAATAAACTACGGATCTCATAGATTAAAGAAAAATTGTCGAAAAGGTCAAAATTAGAATAAAATGATAATAAAGAATACCCGACTTTAAAATATTTACGGTTAAAAACGAGACTTCGAAATATACCAAAAAATTAGAGAGAGAGAGAGAGAGAGAGAGCACATTTTTATGATCTACGCGACACGTAGATTCATAAAGCAATGAGTAAAAGGAGAAAACTTGAAATATTTTTTCCGCTAATTTTCCGCAGTGCCGAGTTGCTTTTAATGGTCTGTCTATAAAATGGAAATATCGATATCATCGACATATAAACAACTTAAAACGATGCAATAAACAAGTAAGGAGATAAAAATGAATGAAGTAAGATAACAGGTATTTTACGACTAAAAACTATGCAAATATCAATTTAAAGTGACTTTTGGTCAATTTAAATACGATGAAATGATGCAAATGCGATGAATGAATGACGATTTTTTTTAATATAAACAAAATGCGAGTGGGAAAATATCAGGGCAAAATTTGGGGTACAACAGATATGGACTGTATTGGCCCACTATGCTCAAAGATTGTATAGAGTTTGCTAAGGATTGTGAGGAATGTCAAGTTCATGCAGGCATCCAACACGCCCCTGCAAGCGAATTACATTCGATTGTTAAGCATTGACCCTTTAGGGGGTGGGCTTTAGATTTAATTGGCAAAATTCGACCAACTTCGTCCAAAGGACAGAAGTATATCATAGTAGGTATAGATTATTTTACAAAATGGGTCGAAGCAATACCTTTGGTGAATGTTGATCAAGAAACTATCATAAAATTCATCCAAAAACAAATAATCTACATATTTGGAATACCAGAGAGTATTACAACAGACCAAGGGTCAATTTTCACAGGTCGAAAGATGCAAGAATTTGCGCAAGAAATGGGTTTTAAGTTGCTGACATCTACACCATATTACGCTCAAGCAAATGGTAAAGTTGTGGCAGCCAACAAAGTGATAATAGGTTTGATAAAGAAACATGTAGGACGAAAGCCAAAGAATTGGCACAAGACCTTGAATCAAGCTTTGTGGGCATGTTGAACATCTCCCAAAGAAGCAACAAATACTACCCCATTTCAACTTACGTTTGGACATGATGCAGTCTTACCAGTCGAAATACACTTTCAGTCAGTAAGAATTCAAAGGCAAAGAGAAATCCCTTCTGAGCACTATTGGGAAATGATGATGAACGAATTGGTAGATATAAACGAAACTAGGCTACATGCTTTAGAAGTTTTAAGAAGACAAAAAGAAAGAGTACCCAGAGCATATAACAAAAGGTTCAAAAGTAAGTTATTTTCAATTAATGATTTAGTATGGAAAGTTATACTACCCATGGATAAAAATAATAAGTTATTAGGAAAATGGTCACCACATTGAGAGGGACCCTTTCGTATTCTAAAAACATTTTCAAATAATGCTTATGAAATAGAGGAATTAGCTGAAGATCGAAGAATCTTGAAAGTCAATGGAAAATACTTAAAGAGGTATAAACCATGCCTGCAAGAAATTCGAATCATCACAAAATGATAAAAGTAAGACAAATATTAAAGCCAACATGGTACTGAAATAAGTGAATTACCAAAATGGCTTTGTTCGAATATTACAAAAACTCGAATTAGAACAAGAACATCAATAGAGAAAATACTTTGGAAATCAGAAAGGAGAGTTTTGCTTCAATTTGGCAAACTTGCACTTGCATAGACTAATCATGCATTGAGTGGCATTCTTAATCCCTTCGAGGGCTCTGATCTCTTCGTTAATTCACTCAACAAGCTCTACCTGTTGAAGACTTTTTGAAACAAGAATTTCAAGCTCCTTCTCATCAATAGCTTTTCGGGCAGCTTGTTCGTTTTGAGCACCTTCAATTTTCTTCTTGTGCTCTTCGATTTGGGATTCCCACAACAAGATTGATCAAGCAAGAACGTCATGCTTATCTTTAGTCTGAATCTGTGTACGCTTCAATGCCTCATCCTCTTCCAAAAATTTGGATATTTGATCATAGGCAGCAGTTAAAGCCTCTTGCTTAGCTTGAATCTTGGCATCAACATCATTTTCCCTGTTGTACCCACTGCGGATTTCGTTGAGCAGAATTTAAAGATCATAGAGAGTTTCGCTCACTTCAGGAGGGCAGGCATTGAGATTTATTTGATTAAGCAACTTCTTCATGGCGTAATAGGTTGTGACATCTTCTTTTAGGATGGTAAAAACGTCAGCTTCGAAGATGGTCTTGTTAACTTGCTGAAGGTTGATCATAAGAGCTTGGAGAAATATCATCTTTCGTCTAACTCGAACCCTCAGACTGGCTTCTTCCAGAAGGAGAACACCTTTGTGCTAGCATCATTTTCACATATTTTAAAGGATAGGTTCTTTTTAATTCTTTCTTCTGTTCCTCAGTTAAGAATGAGGAATCTTGGCTTTTGGCTTGGAAGGTTCCAGTAGGCGTAGGGATCTCTTTTTCTTTCTCTCTTTCCTTATGCACCACTTCTTCCTCATCACCTTCTGCAAAATAGTGACTTACAGTGTTAGCTTCACTCTCTTCCTCTGATTGATCAGCAAAGTGAACTCTTTTAGGCGAAGAGTCACTATGGGCTTCATCAACAGGAGTCTCGAGTTCAACACTCTTTTTGCCAGTTGTTGGAATTTCTTTCGAAGGAGGAGAGGTCTCTTGTTGATCTGGGACTTCGATGGTGCCAGTTGGTGGTGCAGCAGTTGAAGAACCTTTATTCAATACAGCCCCACTAGAGTCCCCTTGTGGTGAAGAAGTGATGGGATTTGGAACTTGGCCTTGAGGGGCAGAAAGGTCTGAGGAAATGATTTGAAAACTCTGTATGTGAAACAAATAATTAGCATAAAGAAAATCATATAGACATGACTTCGAATTTGGTGAGTAAGTTTACCTTTGGGTTGTCAGAAGAAACATTGCTGCCAATGTGTTCTAGGATCACATTTTCTGAAGTTTGTGATTTTTGAATAACTTTGGATTTGGGTTTGGGAGCATTTGTTTTTATTTCGCTACCAGGTTGAATGGTAGGTTGGGAACTTTCTCCAAATTTTTTGACCTTCTTCTTCTTCTTGATTGTTGATTTGAGAGGGGAAAGATCAATGTCTTCGATTTTCTCCGATTCATCATCATCAGAAGCAGGATCCTCGTGTCTTCGTTTTTTAGAAGACTTGGGAGAAAGCCCACTTGCTTGGATAAACAAGAAAGATAGTTAAGAGAAATCAAAAAGAACCTTCGAAAAGACGAAAGAAAAAAATAAGGTAATACCTTTTTTCTTTTTCTTTCTCTTTGGAGTATCATCTTGATCTTGGGTAGGACTATCAGTAATTTCCGTTGGTTGCTTCGAAGTGGTGGTTGAACTTGTCTTTGGTACAACCTTTTCATTTTTCAAGGTTTTTATGTCAACAGTTGAAAAAGAAATTATAAGGTAATCAAGACGAAATATAAAATAAGAAGAAATTAAAAGAATTTAGAATTTCTTTGGTTCCACACCTTCGCGATGTTGAGATCTAAGAGACATGGCTGATAAGTCATGGCAAAGGTGACCTTTGAAACTGTCCAAATCACACTTAGCCCACACTACCCTCTGGGCAGGTTTTTTGACATCATTTTCATATTGATGAAGAGTGTTTCCACAAACGAACCACAATAGGTATGGAGGAAAAAAGGCCAAAGCCATATCTGAAGTAGGCAGGTTGGAAAACCTTGGTGGTTGATTTTTAAAAGCCCACCTATACCCATCTTCAGGTTTTACATAAGGAGCAAATTTAATTTTTGAAAGGTGTTTTTTAAATTTTTCCTCAAAAGTTCGTGATGCTTCGAAAACGGTTCAATGCAGGTTTGTGGGATTATAGACAATTTCGAAGTATTTCTGGAACGCCTGAATTTCTTTGATATGAGTAAATCTACCTTTTTTAACATGTTCCTACATAAGTAAAAAGGCTGTCATCAGTTGTTGTTGAATTTGGAGAGTGCTAAACATGTTTTTTGAATAGTAAGCAGTCCACCAAGTATAGAAATCTTTGGTCAAATAAAAAGAAGGTTCGAAAGGGATTAATGTAAAGTCAACAAAGCCAGCATAGCGTTCCTGGCGAATTGCAACTTCTTTAAAAGCGTAGGGCACTCCTACAATACATATCTCTCTTTTCTTATTGAAGAGTGGCTCAGGTAAAATTTGGCATAGTCCTAATTGATGAGCTACGAAATTAGGTTGATAAGCAAAAATGCAGACGTGGCTCTTCACAGGGGTGATTCTGGAGACTATAAGCCTCGGGTTCAAAAAGGCACACCATGTGTCTCGAATCCTTTCTTCCTTGATAGCTTCTTCGAGGGGCATGGTAAACCAACTTGGGCCACAACTTCGAGTGGAAAATGGAGCCATCGAAGAATCAAACTTATGTCTTTTTTAGAAAATAATCATGTAGCTGGTAAAGCAGGTTTTGAAATTCACTCTGTCATCATTTGGAGTCAGTTTGAGAAGCTTGGTACCTTCAATATTCCTATTAACAACATCAGGATGTTCTTTGTTGATTACCCCAAAAGTTGGAAGAGATGGTTCAAATGTGGCATTCAGCCAGAGTTGAAGGAGCTAGAAAAGACCAGTAAGAAGTAAATTGGTGCCAGTTTTGTAAGTTTTTAACTTTGATACTGCAGAGCCTATACTTTCATATAAACTCACTAGCAACAATTCACTTAGGCATACCCTTCGACCATGGTGAAGTTGGTTTGCAAGGGTGATAAATCTGCTAGCAACTTGTAAGGATTTCCTGCAGAAAATATACTTCGATAACCACAATGCTAAAAATGCTATGTGTTCAACTTCATAGACTTCTTCTTCAGTGGAGTGGTAGAAGTTGATATACTTCAAAAAAACCAGCATGTTTAACATCGAAGTCAATGAGGTTGTCAGCATCTTCGTTAGGATCGAACGTTTCCCCAATAGGGGAAAGTCCAATGATAACAACAATATCAAAGAAAGTGGGTGTTATCATCCCACAAGGAAGATGAAAGGTATTGTAAGTACTACCCCAGAAGTACAAGGATGCTAGTAAGAAGGGTTGACTATAATTGAACCCTAGTTTGGACATTTGAATGACACTAAGGATACCTAAATTTTCCCATTCTTGGGATTTTTTACTCTCTACTTTCGATAGCCAATTCTAGTATAATTGGTCTGACGAAGGACATGATCGAAATGGTTTGAAGTTTCCGGTGACGTAATCCATATTAAAAGCTTCTCTCCTGGGTTTAGAAGATTCCTCCTCAGAGGATTTGTCTTTTGGATTTTTTGAGGTTTTGACAACAGAGTCATTTTCTTTATTTTTCAAAGGGGTGGAATTATTGATAATGGGTTTAGTTTCGTAGTAAACATGAAAAAACCCTTTGGTTTTCTCTAAACGCTCAGTGGAGATTAAAGGACCCATAACACTTAGGGTTTTATCAAGAACAGATGCAGGAATGATTACTTGAGATGCATAAATGGCTTTCTGTTCTAGACTGAGCTTTGGAGTTGTAATGAATTCCTGATTATCAACATTGATGATTTTACTCACGGGTGTATGACCAGAAGAAACACCTTTAAGCTTTCCAGCTTTCTTGGATAGAGATGATTGCATTTGAGAAGAAGACATGGTGAGAAAGATCGTTGAAGCTTTTTCTGAGAAAAAGGAAAATGAGTTTGTTGAAGATTGCTTGAAGGTTGAAAAAAGTAAAAGTTTTGCTTTATGGAAGCTGAGACGCTTTTCTAGGGGCTCTTGGCGGTTTACGAAATTTGACCTTTGGAGAACATGGAAGACGTGTAGCTTTGCTATTGGAGAGAACGAGAGGTGGTTTTCAAAAACTCCTTGGGAATTGACGTTTTACTAATAATTAGCTATAACTGCTATACTTGCACGTTTAAACAAGCATGGTAAATGGATGTTTTGCAGAAAAGCAGTTGATGACTGTGATGTCATATACAGTGTAGTCATCATTTGAGTTGGTTCCACTGAAATCACATGAATAATTCAAAAATGAGCATTTCTTTGGATGTCGAAATACACATTTTCGAGGGGCAATTTGTTAGCTGGTAATTTCGATGAAACTACTTTGTTGAACAAATGGGCTTAACATGAGGTAGATGTTCATTCGAATTAGGTCCAAAGATGAATGATTTGGCTGATCATCAAGGAATTTCGAATAAGAGATAGTTGGTTGAAGAATTAGAATTTTTACCTTGGAAGTATTCTGATTTCTAATGAATATTAGCTAAATAAGAACTTCGAAGTTCGTTTTAAAGGGGTTCGAATGTCTTGTTTTGTTATAAGTATGAAGATTCGAATTAAGGAAGTAAAACGGTCTAGCGAAGAGTTTTCTGGATTCGAATCGAAAGATTTAAATTTACCAAGTCCGTTGCAAGTTCGAAATTTGAATAAAAGGCGCCATTTTTAGAAGACGCGTGAAAGCCATTGGTTATAAGAGGCGTGCAAGCTTCGAACGTGGCATAGTTCTAAAGTAGGACTGTTAGGGTCGAAATAGTATAAATAGACGTTCTAATGTTAGAATTTGGCGTGTTCATTTTGTACTAGAAACTCTCATATACTCAAACTACCAACTGATTAAGGGGAACGATTTGTAGATACCATGTACGTATAGAACACCATTGTTATACTTTTTGCAGTTTAAATTAAAGTCATTTACTTTCATTCTTGCCTTTACAGTTTTCATTCTTTTAAGTCTTTCGTTTTCCTTTACATTTCGATCAAATATTTACTTTTCCAAAAACCTTTACTTTCTTGTCAAAGTCTTTTACATTTTATCCACTTTACTTTACAAAGTCTAATGTTTAAAATTCAAAGTCTTTTCTCAAATCGAAGTCAATCATTAGTTTAAGTATTATTTCGTTACATAAGAAACTGTTATCAAACGAATTCATAGAATTTGCTTTAAGATTCTTGTATTATACCTTGAAGATACAAATCCATAAATAACAAGTGAAATATGAACATGAAACTTAACTCAGACATAATAAATTATGACACATGTCTTAGGATCAATCTAGTCGATCCTGCAAGTAACCAAAACCAGTAATTTGGAAGACTAGCGGTTGTTTACGAGAAATCACCGTAAACAGTGTAGTAGCTGCTAGACCCGTAGGCGGGGTTCTCGACCAACATTGGGTATAAAGCCCAGTTCACTAACTTGAATGTGGCGCAACCCACAATTGTATTTGAAAAGGCTTTTAACTCTATGTGGAAATCTATTTTTCTGTTTCGTATCAACTTTTTGTTGAATGAGTTTATTTAATAGGTTAGCTTCAAAGGATCAATTATTTTGAAGGGTAATGTTTGCCTCTCCTTCCGATCTCAATTGTGTTTTTTGTTATGAAATTAATGAGGATTTATTGCGGATTGGATGGGAAAGCCATCTTTGAATTATGAAGATGTTTGTGGTAGTTTCTTAGGATGGAACGATTTTTTTAAATCTAAGAAGGTAAAAATTGGTAAGGAAAATGTGGTTTGATTGACGGTCACTTGGTCTTTGTGAAGGGTTAGGAATGTAGTTGTGTTTAACAACGTCAAGAGTTGTGTATCGAACATTGTTTGGTGCATCAAAATTTTGGTTTGGAAGTGGTTCTTTATTGAAGAAATTTCTTTTGGCAATTGTAAATTTTATGAATTTAACAAAGCTTATTTGTTTTATGGGTAATGCTAACACGTGTTCTTATAACGCTTACATGTGCCCTTAAAACACATGTTAAGAGTTAAATAAAGTAATTTTATCTTGAAAATTGTGCATTGAATTAATTATATATATAATTAATTATTTTAAATTATTTTTTCAACATAAACTTTCTAATCATAGGTTTCTTAACATGTGTCCTTAGATTATGTATAATAGGGGTGCTAAATTTTTTTTAATAGTTGAATGTTTGCAATGAAGTGTTGGAAGTGAGATGAATTAATTGGTGTTGAAAACATTCAATATGTTGAACGAGGAGGGAGTGAAACCACATAAAATATTTTGCAAAAAAATGTTATTGGTTGTTGTGAATGTTTAAATTTTTATCTCATGTTAATTATTTGAGTTCAATTATTTTATAATAAATTAATTTTTTATTTTCACCAAAATTCATTATTTTTTTGTCTATAAATAGAGACTTGTTTCATTTGATTTGGACACAAAAAATTGATTTTATTAAAAAGACACATAAAAGAAAATACAAATATGAAATAAAAGTGGTGGAGTAGTTTGTTGAATTTTATTAAATAAATAAGTAAAAATTAAATGTATTTTGAATTATTAAGTAGAAAAAAGAAAAGATGGCGTGGATTATAAAAATAAATAAAGAATATTACATATATAAATCATTGTATATAGTTTTAAGACACACGTTAGCATTACCTTATTTTATTTTGCACAAATTACATTTGGATAGAAAAAAATTTCTTCAAAAATTTTCTCATTTTTATAATCGTGTTTGAATATCCACTTTAATCCTTTCAAAACACTTTGGTTAAAAAAATAAATAGATAAAGTTTTGGTCAAGGGAATTAGACCAGATGTTCCATGTTGTGTTTGAATTTATATTTGAATCCGGAACTAAAAATAGTTAATCTATTTTGTATTCAATACGGTTCAAAGATGATTAAACCTACTACCAATGACCATTCTATTCAAAAATTCAATTTATAGACATTAAATACAATTAGAATAAGATTAACATAAACTCTAGCTAGCACCTTTGGTTATTGTTTCTTTTCCACGTAAAGTACTAAACATTTCTACGCTATCCATTATCCTAAAATATCGCATATGATTATTCATCATCTTAACAACATTAATCTAACACCTCCGAATATTCCGTTTATGTCTCACATCTCTATCTTAAGATCCTTTTTCCAAACAAAAAACAAAACAACAAGTACCAACAATTATCTTTCGAAACTAGAACATCTTGACCGTCCATTCTGATCAACGGTCAATATCTTTCCTTTGACTAAGGTACAAACTTTGAAGCTTAGAATGATTGGAATTGATGGATTTATGTTTGACCATTCAAATTCCAACAAACACCTGTCACACAATTTTTAGATAGAGAGAGAAAATAAGGGTTCATTAGATTTGTGTTTTCTCTTGTTTCTTTTCATTTAATTTCATTTCATTTTTCTCTTCTTCCCTTCTTCTCTTCCATTTTTCTGTTGTGGTTTGCAGGGAAGTGAATCAGGGCTGAAGGAAAGAAGAAAGAGAAAGAGAGAGAGAGAAGAAGAAGCTTTCTCTCTCTCTTTTTTTTTGTGTTTCATAAAAAAACAAATTGAGGTTTGATTTTTGTGGGTTGATTTGAGTTGGGTTTTTGGGTTGGAATTAACAAGTATGAATATGATGAGAAGGTTGAAAAGCATTGCTTCTGGAAGAACCTCTATTTCATCAGATCCTGTAAGATTAACCTCTAAAATATTTTATTTTTATTTTTATCATTTTTCAAACTGTTGCATTTTTGTTGTACTTTTTATCAATTATTTATTTAAATAAATTTCTTAATTTGGATCTTGGGTTTTCTTTTTATGCTTTTTGCAACTATTTGCTGATGTTTCTTGCATCTGTGAATGATTTTCCCTTTTGTCTTGGAGCTTGTGGTTTTTGTGACCACTTTTTTGATGTTTTGTTTGAGATGTGGATGCCTCTTTTTCTTCTAAATATTTTAGGATCTCACAAACTTATGTTGTGCCATCTAGATTGTCTTATTTTCTGATTTTCTAAGGTAATGTGTTTTTGTGTGTTTTACATGATTGTATTGTTGAAACTTTAGCCTTGCCAAAATAAGATGACAATGATCAAGAAACATATGATTGGATAATGTATTTTAGGTTTTGCTTGTTTGTATTTTTTTGGCCTTTGCATTCTGGTCCCAAGGAAAGGCACTAGTAATTGAGAACTCGTGTCGAGACGTATGAGCATTGGTTAAACATTGTTCCCACCTAATATGTTAATGGTGATTTGTGAGTTAACCCCAGACGATGTCCTATTGGTGAAGGCTTGGGATCTAAAAGTGCGTTCCTCTTGAGGTCTTAGGTTTGAATACTGTTATAGGTGCTATGTGTTGGAACATTCCATACGGAGCCCCCCTGCCCCCGCTAGTTGACAGTGGGATTAGTCCTTTTGGATTAGTCGGTCTCAAGGCTGCATATCATGTTTTCTAAAAAAAGACGTGTTTGTTAAATTCTAACTGATTCTTTTCAGGGTGGAGATTCTTCCACAAAAAGAGCCAAGTTTGATCAAGGCTACGAAGGAAAAGAAAACGAGGAAACAAATCGTGTTGAGGGAGGTGGAAATAATTCGGATAAGTATGTAGATGCGTCCCAAGAAGATACATCCAGTAAAAGTAATACTACTGTTTCTGCGGTCTCTAAAACCGAGAAGTCTGGTGTTGATCAGCTACCGAAAGAATTACACGAAATGAAAATTAAAGATGACAAAAGCAAAAACAACAAAGAAAAGGTATTTCTTGTCACTCATTTTTCTTGCAATGTTTCTATAATCATGATTGAAGGCTCTTTTGGAAAGCAATCAATTATTGAGCTTGGTAATTGATTTTCTGTGTACAGGACATGGAGGCAACTATTGTGAATGGAAATGGAACAGAAACCGGTCAAATAATTACAACTTCTATCGGTGGTCGAGATGGACAACCTAAGCGGGTATTTTTCTGATCACTTCCTTAATTTCTATTCCACTCTATACTCTTACAATATTGTACATTCAATAACTCCATTTTTTTCTTTGCTCAGGTAATCTCATACATGGCAGAACGTGTCGTTGGTACCGGTTCTTTTGGTGTTGTTTATCAGGTACCGGTTCTTTTGGTGTTGCTTTGCTTCATCATTATATGGAATTGTCAAGTTACTCTCGTTGCTTATCCTCGTTGCCTTGAATGTACTGCAGGCAAAGTGTGTTGAAACTGGTGAAGCCGTTGCGATTAAAAAAGTCTTACAAGACAAGAGATATAAAAATAGGGAACTACAAGTTATGCGTATGCTCGAACATACTAATGTTCTTAAACTAAAGCATTGTTTCTACTCAACAGCTGAAAAAGAAGAGGTGTACCTTAACTTAGTGTTGGAGTATGTACCTGAGACTGTCTACAGAGTTTCAAAGCACTATGTCAGGATGCATCAACACATGCCCATACTCTATGTCCAACTATATACTTATCAGGTAATCTAGAAATTCAATCGATATTTATCATTTATTATACTTGTTGTGTTGGTTATGAGATTCGTCTATAATGTTATTGATTGGTCATGGTAACAACTTTTTTGCAGATATGCCGCGGTTTAAATTATATGCACCATGTGGTTGGAGTCTGTCACCGTGACATAAAACCTCAAAATCTATTGGTATGAATTCCTTTTAATCTTTCAAGTTTTCTTGTTTGCAACCATATATTTTATATTTCAGAAATGCTAAATGGGAGGTGACTGTAAATCACAGGTTAATCCTACAAGTCATCAGTTAAAGATATGTGATTTTGGGAGTGCAAAAATGTTGGTAAGTTTCGTTTCTATTTCCCCTTTACCAGTTTGAAAATTGTATGTGCACGACCTTATGATATTATTGATCTTTTAGATGCCTGGTGAACCCAACATATCGTACATATGCTCGCGGTATTATAGAGCTCCTGAACTTATATTTGGCGCAACAGAATACACAACTGCTATTGATGTTTGGTCTGCTGGCTGTGTTTTGGCTGAGCTTCTTCTAGGACAGGTGAGAATTTGTCAACTTCTTCATGAAGATCATTAAGCGAGAAATTTCTTATGACACATTGTTAGATGATTCTTATATTGACTAAATTATGTTTGTGCAGCCATTGTTTCCTGGAGAGAGTGGAGTTGATCAGTTAGTAGAGATCATTAAGGTAAATTTTTGTGTCTCTGTTTCTTTGCTTTCTCGGCTTCTCCTTGAAAGTTGCTTTCTTTTTGTTTTTTGTTTTTATCGTCAATCTGAGCGTAAATTATGTATTACAGATCTTGGGAACACCCACTAGAGAAGAAATAAAGTGCATGAATCCAAATTACACTGAATTCAAATTTCCTCAAATTAAAGCTCACCCATGGCACAAGGTTAGTAGCTCTTTACTGCCTAATTTCCTATGAAGCTTATGATTTGTAATCCATAAATATTAATACTTACGTACTATCCAGATCTTTCACAAAAGTATGCCATCTGAAGCAGTGGATCTTGTATCGAGGATGCTTCAGTATTCGCCAAATCTACGTTGCACTGCTGTAAGAAAGCTTTATTGTTTGTTTAATCAGTCACAGTACAGTTGTGGTTAGTTAATTTATTGAAAAGAAGTGATGATTATATTTTGCTTACAGTTGGATGCATGTGCACATTCCTTCTTTGATGATCTTCGGGACCCAAATGTACGCTTACCGAACGGGCAAGAACTTCCTCCTTTGTTCGATTTCACAGCTCAAGGTAACATGGTGATAAACTAAACACGATTGATCAGATGAAATTTTGCGTGATTACTTACATAAATAAATAAAAAATGTTGCAGAGTTGGCAGGCGCACCCGATGAATTGCGTCGGCGTCTCATTCCTGAGCATGCACGGAGTTGATTTTATTGCTCCGGCATTGTAAATTGGTTTTGGATGAATAGATAACCAGGCCAGCAATGCAACCTTCGCTAACAGTTCAGGTCTCTGCCGTCTGTCCAACCCGCCCAATCGTGACTATACAACTCATTTGAACCTCAAACCATGCAACCTCTTTATCAAGGACCTGCAGATGACAATCACATGGATATGATGTAGGAGAGTGCCTGCTAAAAGGGTTACGTCCATTTTTTTAAGTAGTTTATGATTGATGTATGCCTCAATTTTTTTTATAAGATAATGAGTTCATACAATTCTTTTAATCATGCTTCATATAGTTCCAGCTTGTTTGTTCCTAGTGGCTATGTGGAATCATCAATCAAATGAACAAGCATATTCTTTTTTTATTTTTATTTTTTATTTTTAGTTTTCCACAAACTTCTCTCTTGGTTCTGTTAACTGCTAAGTCATGTTAAACTACAGTTCTAGAAGAACTTAATCTCTATAAATTTGAAGAAACATTCCTTGAGCAGCAAACACTTTGTGCCCCTTATAATTTTTGGCTAAATTTCTCAATAAAACAAACAATGTTTGTATATACAAACTATCATTGACCTCAAATTGAATATGTTATATCATTTTGCAGCTCATAATGTACAATTTCAGCTAAAAAATTGTATTCTTGCTTCCTCCTCCATCCCTAAACAATTTATCCTTGATAGTACAACAGAAACGTCAGATTTTGTGTAATCAAGCACCAAAAGTTTTTTAAGAACAAAATTGCTACCAATAATCCCCACAAGAACATTCTCCTTCTCTAAAATGATGAAAACAATTTGTATCCCTCAAGATGATATGGCGAGTGAAAACTCTCGAGATATATTTCATCGCAGAATGACAATCTCCACAAACTCGAAGATTCTTAAATATCCTGATTGGTGCACTTGGTGGAGCTGCTAATAATCCAAAAGCAACAGCCAGTTTCTCACTGTGATAAGCAAGACCAACTTCCTTTCCTTCTTTATCCATGTCATGCAAAGAAAAATTCATATCTGGTACATAACCGGCTTCCTTAATTCTTACCATAATTTCTTCGATCTTGGAATAAATTTCAGCCTCCCTTGGATGTCCTCTATCATCAGAAATAAAGTTATGCACCCTGCTGTTTATCTCTAACCAACTGCATCCAGGCTCCTTTACTATTCCTTTTGATTTCATTAACTTTCGAATTTTCGCAGCATCGTCCCATTTATGAGCAGCAGAATACATGTTAGACAGCAAAACATAAGGCATAGCATTGTTAGGTTCCAACTCGAAAAGATTTGTAGCCGCCCTTTCTCCCAACTCTAAGTTTCCATGCACTCTACATGCAGCAAGGAGTGATTTCCATACAGTTGCATCGGGTTTCACATCCATTTGATCTAGTAATTTTTTTGCCTCCTCTAGTTTTCCTGATCGTCCGAAAAGGTCAATCATGCAGGCATAGTGTTCAGGTCCAGGTTTTATTCCATAAACCTTGTTCATTTGTAGAAAATATCTTCGACCTTCATCCACAAGACCGGCATGGCTACAAGCAAATAATAATCCTATAAATGTGATAAAATCTGGTTTTGTGTCACTTGAAACCATGGCATCGTAAAATCTTAAGGAGTCTCTTCCCTTTCCATTTTGTGCGTAACCAACTATAAGAGCTGTCCATGTAATTACATCTTTAACTTCCATTGAAGCAAAAATGGTATCGGCGTCATCTAGGCATCCACATTTTGCATACATGGCTACAAGAGAATTATCCACCGACCGTGACGACCAAAGACCTGATTTAATGAAGTCTGAATGCACTTGTTTACCGAATTCTAGAAGCGTAAGTTCTGCACAGGCACTCAAAATACTTGCAACAATAAATTGGTCAGGATTTACCCCAGAGACTCTCATGTCACAAAAAATCTTCAATGATTCTTCATGAGAGCCATTTTGTGCATAACCAGTGACAAGGGAGGTCCATGAGATGACATCTTTCTCAAGCATATTTTCGAAAACTGTGTATGCAGAATTCATGTCCCCAGTTTTGGCATACATGTCAACAAGAGCATTGCTAACAAGTTTATAATTCTCAAATCCAGTTTTGATTATCAAACTGTGAACCGATCTCGAATCTATACTACCTACTATGCAACAATTCAGGATTGACGGGAATGTATAATCATCAATCTTCATATTTCTTCCATGCATATTTTTGAACAAGAGTAGAGCTTCCTGTTCAAACCCATGTCTCACAAACCCAACAATCAAGGAGTTCCACGAAACAATGTCATCATCCTCCATAGTTTCTAACACTGTCCTGGCACTGTTTAAATCTCCACATTTTGCATACATATCAACCAATGCACTTTGAACATAAACATTGCATCCAAAACCACTTCTTATAATGCAAACATGCACCTGTTCACCAAAACAAAGCGCCAAAACAGAAGAGCATGCCGTCAATATAGTTGGAAAGGTATACTGATTGCACTCAACCCCTTGCGCGTGCATGTAACGGAAAAACTCAACCGCTTTACGGCCATCCCCATTTTGAGCATAACCAGTAACCATAGCAGTCCACAGGACATGATTTTTCCTATCAAATCCCAACCCCTTGAAAAGAAACTCAGCTTCTAAAATACACTTACATTTTGCATACATGTCAACAAGTCCAGTAACAACAAACACATTGAATTCAAATCCACTCTTTACAACATACCCATGAATCATTTCCCCCGTTTGGATCAAACCCAACGACGAACACACCCGGAGAACACTTCCTAAAGTGAACTGAGTAGGTTGATGACCCTCCAACCTCATTGACCTAAACAACTCAAAAGCTTCAGCTTTACACCCAAATTTACAACACCCAGATATAAGAGAGGACCATGTGATGGAACTCCTACATGAAAACCCATCAAAAAGTTCCCTTGCTTCAACTAGTCTTCCCACATTAACATACCCAGATATCATGGTGTTCCAAGAATATTCATCCCTTTGAGGCATTTTGTCAAACAGTTTCCGTGCATCGTTGACTCGACCGGATTTTGACAACCCACTAAGGAGTTTGTTGGAATGGTAGATAGATTGATAAGAAGCGGTAATGGCGGTGTGTATAGAATGGAGAAATGGCATAAGGTTGAATGGGTTGTGAGAAAAGAGGTTAACTTTGGAGCCCAGCTTATGCATAACGACTTGTAGTGCCGTTCTTTCATTAGTAATTGCATTCAGAGACGGCGAAAAGAAAACAGTACTTTCTACCTTACTTTTAAATCCTACTCCTTAATAAAAATGCCCTCATATAAATAGCATAAAATTTTTAAAAAAAAATTATTTATCACATTTCGTTATAAATGTGTTTTGAAATTCTCTCTCACTCTCCAACATTTTAGAATAGTTTGCATAAGTCTTTCGATTTACAAAATACACACGCGTTGATTTGATTTTGATTGGTTCGATTTTATTTCTAAAAGTCAACTGAAATAAACTAAACCGCATGTGTTTTTTCTTGCGGTTCAGATAATTTTTTTACGTCAAAACCACCCAAATCACACTGTGAATACTCATATATTCAATATGCATCTTAATTTTAAGTTTAATGATATTTTTGAAAAATTGATGGAAAGAAATAAGATGAGATGAGATGGAATGAAATGATATATTTATCTTTCGCCGTATAGATTAATTAAAAACGGATGAAATGGAACAGACCGAATGAAATGTATTTCTTCTCATTCCATCACTTTCCAAAAATACCATTCATACTTGTAAGATTATCATCTAATAATGCAAAAGCATTATGAATATCTAGGTTTCTTAATGGATTATGAGGCATTACATTTTCATTTAATAAATTTTATATATATATATATATATATATATATATATATATATATATATATATATATATATATATATATATATATATATATATATATATATATATTTGATACCTTGTGTGAACCTAACACATGATTGAATAAATCTTATTTGATTTATATCATATTATATCATATTTTATTTCTATCATATCATGCGTATCAAACAGACCCTTATAAGATAAAATTTGAGTTTATTCAATTTAATTAAAAATAATAATAAAATATGAGTACAAGATAAATCTTTGTGCAACTATAGTTGTAGAGTCCTAAAGTCTATTTAAAATTTTCAATTTTATAATTTAAATTATTTTTAAATATTTTGAGAGTATGGCGCTTGCGTATTCCAATTTATTATGTTTTTTTTTTCAAATTATGATTTAAATTATTTTTTAATTAAAAAAATTTTAAATATCAATATGACTTTTTAAAGATGTCATATTTAATATATTTTAACAAATTGAAATATCTACCATGCCAATAAATTTTTTGGACTGATTCATAAGAAGGAAATTTATGCCATAGATATTTTAGTATATAAGTGGATAAAAAGAACAACCTCTCTCTTTCTCTCTTCTTTCCCTTATATTTCCTTCACAAACTCACATTTATATCCCCACTTCTTCCCATTTCATTTCAACCCTTCACTTTAAATTATTTTCAACATTTTTGGAGTTAACTATACTAATGTCTCACACTCTAGAAATCACAATTTTAAATGCTGAAAATCTCCATGTAAACAAGAACTCCATAAAGAAAAATGCTTTTGTTTCTCTTTGGTCTGATTCTAGTTCAACCAATGAAAACTATTACTCCACCAAAGAAAACTCAGAAGAACATGGCGGAGGAAACTTCCTTTCATGGAATGAGAAGCTTGTAATAGAGGTGCCACTGGAATCAAGGTTTATAATAGCTGATGTGAAATACAAAACAGCATGGAGGAATATCAAGAGTGTTGGAATGGCAAGAATACCAGTTTCAGATTTGTGTGTGGATTATAATGAAGTTCGGTTTTTGAGTTATAGGTTATGGAACAGTAAGGTTAGGAGAAATGGTGTTATCAATATTTCAGTGACGGTAAAAGTAATGGAATATTCTTCTCCGGTGACCGGAATTCCGGTGGCTGGTAATGGTTCCACTGAGATTGTAACTGGGATTCTAGTTTGGTTGAGCAATCATCAAAGAAATTGTTAATGTGTTGGTTTTGTTTATTTTTTTTTGTTATTATACATATGTTGGTTGATGTTTTGTTTGTTAGAGGGAGAGAGGAAATATGAACCTCTTAGGTGTTCCACTCTTCATTAAATTATTCAAATTCTTTTATATTTGTTACAATATTAATGTGTTAAAGTATACTACTAATGTGGATAGACAATTGTAAAACTTGTTTATATCTTTTAAATATTTATATAATGGGATTATGAGTCGTAAAAAGGGTCTAATCTATATGACATGGTTGTTTTGCCGTATTTTTTATATGGCAGAGGTCAAAGTTATAGTCTCATACACTCGATTATGTTTGTCTTATCCTTTTTTTTGGAATTTTGCTGATGCTGGTTATATAACAAGAATGTTTCCCAATTTTAGCATTTAGAGATGCAAGACCCATATATCTATCATGTTGAATATGTGATTTCATATATAAGAGGAGAGAGTAACTTGTGAAAATTTGAAAATCGTCGATTTAGAACAAAAATATTGTTTTAATAAGAGTTTTAAAACATTTTATTAAAAACGTTTGAATATGCAGTGAAAATTTAAGGTAAAAAAATTAAGAGGAAAATAAAAGTAATAAGAGAAGAGAAATCGACACCTGCAATTTATAGAGGTTCGATCTAATAAAGTGATCTACTCATCTCTCTAAAATATGATCTTGAGAGTATCCACTATTGCTTGAGAGATTTTAGAAAGTGAAGTGCATGAACCCCTTATACAAGAAAATAAAATTTTAGTCAAACTTTCAATCGAACAACAAACGAATGCTTGAAGTGGTTAGTCTCCAAATCAAACAACGAACAGAGCTTTGAGCAGTTAGTCTCTAAGTCAAACAAATATTTCGCTTAGACTGGTCTCAAACCAAGATGGAGTTTTGAGTTGGTTATTCTTTGAACCGAACTGAAATTTTACACGGGCTGACGACCATGAACCGAGGTTTTTATTGGGTTGATCTCAAATCTATTAAGCTTTTACACATGCTGAACTCATAAACCAAGTGAAATTTTATATCAAATTGATATCGAACCAATACAACTTTTGACTAGGCTGAGCTCAAGAATATCTATGAAGATTTTTGAGTTGTTTTTGTTCATGAACCCAAAAGAGAACTTTTCTTCAATGGCGGAGCTCATGAATCAAAGCGATACTTATTTTGATCCCCCAAAGATAAACAAAGTATTTTTACAATTATTTATCTCCTAAACACAATAATCACTTCTCAAGGAAGAATGATTTACTCATAAGAAAAAACTACTATTAGTAAATTTGCACTAAAGCTCTCATCCAAAATAAGTTCATCCTAAACTCAAGAACGCTCTCAAAACAATATGACTCAAATATGTGAAAACTGAAAATAATTTAGAGATTATGAGAGAAAGAAAAAAAAAGAAGAGTTTTTCACGTTGTCTTGATGATTTGAAATGATCGAGAGACTATTTATTTATAGGCCAAAAATGGAGTAATTTTATAAATAATGGGTCAAATAAATGAACTAATCGATTAGCTAATCAATTAGGCGATGTAAATAATAGATTATTTGTGCCCAAATCTGAAGATTTTGATAGAGATTCGTTATCAATCATTATGAGACTGTCATAATCGATTATGAACTCAATTAGGTATCATCTAACTGACTAGCCATATAATTTAATTGATTAGACATTTAAAAAATTGTCCTAATCAAGTTGACAATCCCCTAATCAACTAACTAGACTCCAAAAACATTTTTTTGGTTATTTTAATAAAAAAACGAGAAGTTTCTCTATGTTTTAAGTGTGTGTGATTTAGTCATTCTACTTTAAAGAATTCTCTTGTGTATTTACAATACACTCAGACGTACACGATTAAGCGAACTTTCACACATTCCCTTTTTCACACTCTAAAGCTTTCAAGTTCCTTTGTCGAATATACCAATCACATAAACACTTCACTAGAACCTTGAATCTTCTATTGAATGAGACTTAAGACATCTTCAAGTTAATCACCATCATCAGAGAGTTATAAAAATATCACTTGTGATCATAAACTCTAATTCTTCATTTAAGCTAACTTTAATCAGAAAAATATTTTGATCTTGATCAACAATCTTGTTCATCTTTGACCACTCGAGTTAGCTTTAGTAATTGCTTGACTTCATGTGTTATTATCAGCAAAACCACTTCAAGTGTATTACTACTTCAGAATTTCTCATCATCAAAGCTAAGCAGTTGCTTCTTGAGTCCTTCATCCACGAGCTTTAACATCTTGGATCACTTCTTAATTATGTCCGCAAGTACATGGATTCATGCGTCCATGTTTATTTTTTTTCGGAGCGAGCCAAAGATTTAGGTCCGCACCCATAACTATGTATGTCTCATCTCATTCTTTTTTTTTTACAAATTTTTGTAGGATAAACCTAAAAAGAGCGGACATGCCTGTTTTCTACTCTAGTGGAGATAGTCTCGTGCTTTAAAAAATATAGAAATTTTGCAATCCGAAAGATCATTATTTTTCACGGTTTAACATTTAGATTTGATGAACCTCCACTATCAAATTCTCCCACTAAATGTATGTTTCCATATGTGCTAGATCTCCCAATCCCATCACTTCTAAAACCACACAAAACCAATACAGTGTTTTTACTCTTGAATTTTCCAAATATTTCCTATTGCGCTCATAATTATTTCTCTTTTTAGGAAAAGTTACCTTCAGAGAAATCTATGCAAAAATTTGTTGATTTTTCAAATTTTCTTTTTGTTCGATAAACTGTTATATGGTTTCAGCATCATATTGAGAGCGATTTAGAATGATGCCTACACTGCAGTATGACTAATATTTTATCTTGAAAACTTCGTATTTGATAGTTTGTTTACACAATTTTGAGTAGAGAGCAACTGTGTAGAAATATTAGTCAAACTTTGTAGCCAAATAACACATATTCTCTTTGTGTTTTCCATTTACCAAAACAGATGCTTGAGTCTTCACTCCTCATAACATTAATACAAACATGCACTGTTTATGTACTAATAGACTTAAAAAAAACATTTCCATAGACCACACTATCATGTGAGTTTACAAGACTAACATTATTATATTAATACACAGGGATTTTAATATTTTTGTTCTACTTTATGACTTTGTCATTTAAGAGAAAAAATGAAATTGGTAATAACATTTAGTAACCAAATTAGAAATGAAAATTATTTTCTCTCTAATTTTTATCAGTAATTCATCTGAGATTGTTATGAAAAAGGGTTGTGTGGCCGTAACTGTCAATGCACAAAGTAACTAGTTCAAACTTCTTGGAGGTTATCAGTGCTCAAAATGTTAAACTTGCAGAGAGGACAGGTAGCATTGATGAGCAGCCATTTGTCAATGCATGTGCAATGAAAATGGTGGTTGCAAGGAAGTTCTCTAAGTTCAGCTTCATCATCATAGGCCGAAAGGCAGATACAACATTCCTGCAAATAGTCTCGTTAAGCCAACTCAGTTGGTAGCTATACATGGACATCCGACTGCAGAAGCGCGGATTCGAACATGATATAAAAAGATAATCCATATTTAATAACTAGGAACTTACTGCATCTTCTAAGGCAATAATATGCTCAGAAGCTGAATCACTGTCACATTCGGTCATCACTCCTCTGGATGATTCTTGGGCATCACCTTCTTTTTTAACTTCCTTTATTATTCTGAACTTATATTTTGGCAACAGGTCAATCTCTTCCTTGGTTGCCCCTTCCTGTTGCCACAATAAATATCGAATTAAGTCTGATAAAGATGAAAAAAGATTGTTGTGATCTGTGTTACCTGATCAGTCACTGCATACAAAATAGCAAGTATGCATGGAAGAAAACAACAAACAGCGATTCCAATGAGACACGCAGCAGTAACACAAATCACAACAATCGCAACATCGAAAGCAAGAAACGTGATGCAAAGCCTGCAAAATACAACGTGCATGATGGTTACACAATTACAAGGTAGAAACATTGGACAAATTCGTAAAGAAAACGATTTTATCGAGATAATATATATTGTTCCAAGATGTAACTAACCAATATAGCTGAGGTGAATCCCTTGTCAAACTCTGACCACCAGCCGTTACCCAGTAGAATCCAAGAAACCACCATACGAATGATAGAACGGTATTTGCCGACTCTATGTACTTGACGATACTGAAATTTAATGAACAATACAGTTGATAAACTTGTATAAGGCCAAAAACAAAGAGATATATATTCCACCAATGCTAAATACAAGCAAAGCCTTAACCACAATCACGACAAGATACTCTAAATCATGAAACATAATTTAGTAGGCAATGAAATTTGAACTGCATCATGACATAATGCAATGCATATATTGAATGAGTGATTCTCATGAGATCAGAAAGCAAAGCAATATTCCTACAATACAACATTTTCTGTAATTACCTATAAAGCCCAGACATCATCAGAAAAAATACAACTTTATTCAGAGGTGTGAGTGCTACAAAGTATACAGGACAAGAAAATTGAAATTGAAAGAATTGTTTGTAGTTGTACCTATTTTCCTGATTCTCAGGAAACTGCTCTGAAGCAACATCAGAATCACTCTGAGAACCGAAACTCCAAGAAGAAGAAGAAGAATCTTCAAAACTGTTACTCCTCCTCCTCCTCCTTCTAAATTCCAAAACAACAAACAAAGAATGAACCAAACCCTGCAACAAGTAACCCAAAATCCACACCCTGATCGGCACACACGCCTCCTCATTCCTACTACCCCACAAAACAACACCACTAACCACAAGGAACGACAAGTTCCACGCCACATCAAGTGTCACCACCGGTTTCGAGTAAGCCCACTCACTCTGCCGCTCTTCCACCTCCGCCGCCGCCCTCTCCCGGACACGCAACGACGGTTCACGGAGCATCATACGCTCTGAGCTAGCTCGGCGGAAGAAACGAGCGGCGGTGCGGAGTGGTGGAGGTGGTGTAAGGCTGAGGGAGCGGCGAGGCCGGAGGAGGAATGGTTCGGTGTCGCCGGCGGTGGAATGCGGAGGAGGAGAAGGTGTTGCGCTTGATGTGTTCATTTTTTTTTTCCTTGGGATTGAATTGAAAGGAAATGAATTTAGTGGAAATTTTGAAACATTAGAATGAGGAGAAGAAACATGGTTTTTTGTTGAAGAACATCTTTGTTGACCAAATGTTTTCTTTTGAAAAAACTTGACCAGTAATTATGGTATCTTTCTTAAAATTAAGAACTTTTTTTAATTATAATATTAATACAGTAAAGTGAGTTTTAAAAGTTACTAATAAAAAAACATTAATATAATTATGGATTAAATTTGGTCTCCGCAAATATTGCAATTATATTTTAAATCTCTTTTGAGTTTTGACAACGGTTTTAGTTGGTTTTGGCAATGATTTTTTTGTAAAAACCATTGCATAAAAGTAGGAATGGACTAAAAATAAAAACTACAATATTTATAGGGATCAAAAACTTATTTAACCATATAATTAATAATTGGTCAATTTTCTTCTACTTAGCCGTCATCACTTTTCTTCTTTTTCTTCCTCCGTCAAAGAGGAGGTGATTTACAATCAATTTTGATTTAATATCACCTCTCCAAATCACACACACACACACACACATATATATATATATATATATATATATATATATATATATATATATATATATATATATATATATATATATATATATATATATATATATGATAGACATTATTTTCTCGGAAAATTATCAACACAAGTGTCACCTCACCAAAATTTAAACTAAAAATTGATGATATAGTTAAAACAATAACATCAAGAGGAATTAACTTTTTAGGTCCAAAACCAAATCCCCATTCTCTTTTAGTTGGAGAAGAATGGAAAATTAAAAATAATATTCAGAGTGAAGCTGAAACATTAACACCTACAGAGGTTGTGACTTATACTACTAAAGATTCTTTAGCCTTAAGATTTAAAAATTATGAGGAAACTCATAAGCAAACTAGTGAAGATGACTGAAAAAGTCCTAACATTAGAAGAATTACAAAAAATTAAGAATGATGAACTTTTAATGGAAAAATACAATACAGAAATAGAGTTAACAAATCTGAATACTAACAAAAAATTTGTTATAGAAAAATATTTGGAAGACATTCAAAGTCTAAAAACATTATTCGGAGAAACTGCGAATATAGAAGAAGAAATTTCTAAGATAAACTACTCAGAAAAGAATTTAGTAAATGAAGAATCTAGCAATTCTTCTACATCCAGATTCCCGAATAGTAGACCAACTCAAACGGAGTAATCTATAGGACATCCTTCAAGATTGCCTGTGGCTATCTACAATAACAACAACCATAACTTAAGGACATTAGGAAAAAGAAACCCTAATGAAATTAATTTGTATGGATATGAACAAGTTATGTTAAACATTACTAATATCCATCCACAACTTTTAGATACATACGTTGAGCAATGGACCTCTTTGGTAATCAGAGATTATGAAAGCAAACATTATAATATTACAACAGGTGAAGAAATGATTAAAATTGCTGAAAATTATCTAGGAGATATAGCTAGAGCCGCTTGGGAAACATTTAAAGCTAATTTTCCAGAAAAATTAGCAGAATTAGTAACTCAAGGAAATAATATTCATAAGTTTACATATTTAATACACAGAATTATTACGGGCAAAGATGCCAATGTAGGATTAACTATGAGACAATCTGAAGCCATGAGAGATTTAGAACAAATTCAATTATATGATTGGAACCATATAATATAATTTTTACAAGACTTTTATGCCTTAGCAAGCATTTCAGGAAACTATTTTTCTACAGAATTAGGAGAAAAATTATTTACCAAATTACCAGACCATTAGGTCATGAAATTCATGAAAATTGGAAGAAATTAGAAGTCAATAATGAATTTGATAATATTGGAATAAGAATACAATACATTATTTCTGAATTAAAAAAGAAATTTACTTATATCCAAATTCAAAAAGAATTAAAACAAAAGAACGTAGGGTTCTGTAAACAAATTTATACTCCTCAACAATATGGCAATCATCCTGATGATAAAAATCAGAGAAACCAGCCTAAATTTAAGAAAAATCATGTAAAGAAAAATTACTTAAGAAAATCTAATGCCAAAAAACCTTATTTAAACAAAGAAAAACATGTCAGAAAATATAACCCTAACAAAACTTATAGAAATACACTTACTTGTTTTGCTTGTAATAAACCAGGACATTTATCTTCTGTTTGTCCAAACAAATAAAATTTATTTACAAGGAAATCAAATTTTATATCTACTATAAAAGAAGATATTTTAGAAATAACTTCAGATATTTCTAACAACTCTGAAATCTGGAGTATTTGCTCTTTAGAAGGAATAAAAAATGAAGAAATTGAAATCCCGCTTGAAGATGAAAATAATAATTATTATATTCTATTAGAAAATTGAAAAAATTCACTTTTAAATAAAACATTAGAACCATTGGCTTTACCATTAGAATCAGATTATTTAATTATAGAAACTTATGGGTGTGAATTAGGATGGGGAGGAATCTTAATAAAAAAACCCAATGAGTTTTCTTTAAAATCATCAGAATTTTTTTGTAGATATACTTCAGGAACCTTCAAAGAAAAAGGATATTTAACATCCCTTGATTATGAAATTTTAGCTATTATTTATGTTTTGAAAAAATTTGCTTTATTTATCTTATCTAAAAAACAAATTACTATTAGAACTGATTGTGAAGCAATTGTAAAATTTGTAGATACAAAAAATGAAAGAAAATTAACCTCTAATAGATGGCTTAAATTTAGAGAATTTGTATTAAATAGAGGATTTAAAATAAAATGGGAACATATTAAAGGAAAAGATAATAAAATACCAGATTTATTATCCAGAAAATTGCTATATAATTAACAATTGTGCCTGGATTTTTCAAAAAAATACAGGACATTCAGACATTACAAATGGCAGGCAAAGTCATTGACTTTGATATAACCAAATTAAAGATATTTCTCGAAAAGGAACAATTCAAAACACCTTTGAAAAATCAGCTCAAAGCAGAAGAAACATGTCTTTTAGACAATATTTGGAACTTATCCACCACCTCTCAAGGTAACAGTAAGAAAGTAGCAGTAATAAATGCATTAACATCTTATTTTACTACTGGAAGACATTTGAGCAAAAAAAATATTTATTTGCTACACATTATTCACTGGTCCAAAAGCCAGAATTTATTTAGATTGGGAAAAAATGACCCTATTAATTGAAGAAATTAAATTATTTTCAAGGTATGGTCAACCCTTGTATAAAGGATTCTATGATATACAAAAAGCCACAAACATGGTAATTAAGAGTTTTGGAAATGATATTATCATATCACCACGAGTTCTTAAATACCAAAATTATTTAAAACATTTGGAAACTTTTGGTGACCAAGAATTTTTACATGAAATTCAAAATATTGCTCCTAAAGGTAAAGGAAAAGAAATTTCCTTAAGACCACAAACTCCACAGAAAGAACAAAAAACTTTTAGTGAAACATTAAATTCAATAAAACCCCTAAAAATCACCACAAGTTTGGTAAATCTGGGAAAGCCAACAATTCAGACATCTCCCAAGACTTCTGTAGAAGAAATGAGAATAAAAACATTTGTTTTATTACAAGAAGCCTTGGCCCAAATTTGTAAAAACCAAATTATCCACAATGGAATCTCTACTGAATGGGATTTTGTACACAGTAACTATAAACCATATCAAAACATGTTTGAAGAATGCCCTGAAAATCAAGAGGGTGAATGCTATTGTCAACTAGATTCTGCCATTAGCAAGGGAAGAATCTCTTTACCAACTTTTAAACCTTTCAAATTCAGAGATTAACCTTTAACATTAACCAATTTACTTAAATATGGATTGGTAAGTACAATTAATGTTCCACCATTATATAACTTCACTCTATATTTACCAACATTCTTAACTGATACATTAGAAACCATAATTCCAGAATTTCCACAAAATGTACAACTGGAAATAACATCATTATATCTAGATTTTCACAATAATTGTCCAAGTTATCATTTAATTTGGATATATTTCAATAATATGGATATTGAATTTGAAGAATTCCAAGTGCAAAATTTGGGTCCAAAGACCTTACACTTAGAAGATCTCCCACAACAAGTAGAAATTGCCAGAGCCAAAATAATTTCTAAAGACTTTGGCTGGTCCAAATACAAAATGGATGAAAAAAACTCCTAAGAGAAGACAAAACAGGGAAAATTTATTGTAACTCAGATATTACAAAAAATTTCTTTTTCCCTTTTGAAGTCAAACATTCAAGGCCAAAATTGGTAGAGGCCTACAGGAGAAGAAACATGTCTTGGAGAAAAAGATCAGGATCAGAATCTTCACAAGATAATCCATTAATTATGTAAATTGAAAAAAGATACGTCACTAATGACGTAAAATTAAGGAAATTATTGCCGACAAAAAGTTACATTTATTAAGGGAATAGTTACTTGACCCTTATAAGATATGTAAGGGTAATCCTGACTCACAAGGCTATGAAAGGGGGCCTGTCCCTTTTAACTTTTTATCCTAAACAGTATCGTTAGGTAAAGTTATGTAAAGTTTTTGTTTTTAGTGTTTTAGATAAGGATAACAAATAGTGCTTTGTCCTCTCGTATTGTAAAGACAATAATGTGATGTGTCTGAGGCTTTCCTTTCATCTATAAAAGGAAGTTCTCATTATGTTTGTAAATACACAATCCTTTATGCAATCAATAAAAATGCTTTTCAATACACCTTACTCTAAATTTCCACTTTCACACTAAATTCCTTATTCTGACTTCCTTATTGCTTCTAAGAGGTATGGTTTTTTAGTAGTTTAATCTTAATAATCTATGTTTATGTTTATGATTATTTAATTTATGTTTAATCCCAAATTAAAAGACGTAAATCCTGCTTGAACTGAATGTGATCATTAATCTAAGAAAGAATCCGTTAGGGAAATAAGTACCAAAAGGGGAAAATAATACCGCTAGGAGGAGATTCTTAGATCTTAGGTCATAAACGCAGAGAAGTCTCTGAAAGAACTCTGTGGTAGTAAGTGAGGGATGAAAAGGTGAGTTTCTAGCTTAAACATGAACTACTCAATAATCATAAAAATAAGCTTAGATTATTAAGATAACACAATTAAGAAATCACTATACTTGAAGAAACTAGCAATAGGAATGAGGAATAGGATTTAAAATCAAATCTTTTCAAAAAATATATTTTTGAATAATTTTAATATGGAACCAAACAAATAAAATTCAAATTTTACAACTCTGAGGTATTTTTCAAATTATTTTAGAATTGATTATTCAGAACCTAATTCAAACAAACCATTATCAGAATTAATTTGTATCCAAGATTTTGATACAAAGATAACTTATTTACTCCAAATATTTCCTTATCCTGATTTAATCAAGATTATATTGCAAAAATTAAAATTTTGTCATTTTCAAGAAAAAATAATTTTGGAAGATTTACATACAACATTAGAAAAAGATATGGAAGAACATGAATTAAGGTGTTTAGTTCATGAATGAAACATTTTTACCTCTAATTCTTATTACTTAGATAGTTTTGAAGAACATTTTTATGGAAATCGTTCTCAAGTTTATTATAGAATGAGAAATCACCAAAAAATTGACCACAAATGTATTATTAATTTTAGAAACTATGGAAATACACAAACAAATTCAGAAAATGATATAAATTTCGATGATGATGGTTATGAAACAAATTTAAAATATTTTTCATTAAAATTTATACTTCTATGCGAATAACTCTGACATTATGGACTTATCTAAAGAAAGAACAAATTTAAAAGAATATAGAAGAATTATTTCAGATTTAGAAAAAGAATTAAAATCCATTAATTTACATATTAAAAATAGTAATAGGACTACATATCCTTTCTTGAAATTTAAAAAAGAATTAATTATTCAACAAATTTCTACATTTTATGTCATGGTTATTATCATAAAAGATGACTTATCTACTTTATCAAGAGTTTAAAAACCCAATTAATATTATTAACAAATTTATTATTACATTTTTAAAATATATGCAAACACTATTACAACTATACCATTTATCATTATTGTTACGGATAATTCCTTACTACATTTATTAAATACCATTACACTTTGACTTACCTATTTAAATATTACACTACAAACACTATACCAACTATACAATTTATCATATACACTATTACACTATACTACACCATACATTATCTATTACACATAGATTTTATTATTTAAATATTATAGTCATCCGAAAAATACATTATGACTATAGAAACCAATTATTTTCCACACCACACCATATGGAATCCAATTATCAATTATTTCCTACAAGACATTTTATATTATATATATATATATATATATATATAGTTTCTTTTGTATTTTTTGTGATTTCGTGAGTCGTTATGTGTTTTGATTTCCTGTATTTATAGGGTGTATTTTGATTTCTCGTCTTTGTGAGGGGTATTTTGCTTTTCTGTCTTTGTGCGGTGTTAATTTATTTTAGGTTGAAAGATTAGTTTAGATCTAGTGCAGATCCAATTAATGACTTTGGTCAATGTTACAGATTCGGAAGCATGAATATTTCAGACATCTCAATATAGTCGTATTTGTAGGTTTATGCAATTTTCCATTTTATACTATGAACACGGATGCTATGAGTTTGTTCGCAGATTTTTTTTTTAATTTGTTTTTGGCGATTTTGAATTTGTATTGTAACGATGTACTCTATAATTTTGAATGAATAAATATCATTCATTTTTAGTCAAAAAATCTAGTCTAAAATATGAATATATTTTTTGTAATATTAAATTAATTTTTCAGACTTTTCAAAAAGATTTATAACAATAGGTAGTTGATCAAGTGGTAATTGGTATTAGATTTAGTAGGGAAGATTATAGTTTGCTTCTATACCATCTCGATTGGGAGGAGACTCTAACCATTTGATTCCTATAATTGACTCCCGAGTTGGATTATATCAATTTGAAAAAAATTTCTAACAAATATATTTTTTGGATTAATATTATTTTATCCCCTGCCATATAGGCGACTTTCTGTTTACTCCCCTGTAAACTTTTTTTTTTTGCAAATGCCCCCTTGCCATTTCAAGATTCCATCAATATAAATCTTGGAGAGATCTGACACATGCCAAATGCATATGTGTCAAGTTGGCTGACTATTTTTTTATTTTTTCATTTTTTTTAATGGCACTAATGCCTATTTATGCCACATTAGTGATTGAGGTGTATAATAACACATTTCCGAAATTCATTTTACTCCTTCCCATTTTACCTAAGTGAGAACCACCATTGAAGCTGTGCATGCAACCTCATTGAAGCATTTCGTTCCCAGAATCACTCAAGAAATCAGCTGAAGTTTTCGCCATCCATCGATTCAAAACAGATTTGCGTCCAAAGGTATGACCATTTCAATCTCTTTTTTCCATTTCGTGATTTTGTTCGTTAGGTATAGTCTGATAATAGAGTTTGTATTTGATCGGAAAAATAGCAAGTGTACTATTTTTACCGATGTAGTAATAATGGGTTTTACCCCAAGGATATCGATCTTGAGGATTGCATAGAAAATACTAAGTATGATGACTTACCAATTGAACAAAAACAATAGTTCGATATTGATTGGATAAAATCCTTGCAGAAATATAAATTTGACAAAATATAAAATAATTGACTTCTTGTTTGACTTAAACTTGCTAGGGTGAGTGTATAAATTGCCATGTAAAAACCTCGCTCTTTGGTCTATTCAAAAAGTTCATATGCCTCAACTACCGATTCTCAATATTATCTTTTCCCAATTCCTTAGTGAAAAAACCTGTAACCTTATTTCCTAATATCAATGTCCATTTAAATTAGCAAAGAGGTTAAGCATTTAGTTATCAAGAGTTATTCTGGTTATTGTAGGATTACCCTAGTCCTAGGTGAAATCCTTAACAATATTGCTTTTTAGAAAACCTTAACACGACCGTCCGACTCTATTGTGTTAAAATAGTGAAACCCTATGTTCCCATAGGGAAAAACTACGAATTACTCTAAATCACAAAATTGATGCATACAGAACTATACTGTTGATTAAAACAAAGAAATCAGTATTCTTAACATAACAAACTAAGGACACCCCTAGCATTGGGGGGTTTAGCTTCTCATAATATTCACAAAGAAAACAACAATAATTAATAAGATAGATATTACAAAGAAACTTGGATTGGTAGATTCTTCAATTGCTTCCGCTCATGAAAGAGTCTTCGTCTCCAATTCTTCCTGAATGCTCCACTCTCATATATCGTGTAATCTCCAATTGTGCAAAAGTCCTTTCTCAATCCTAAAAAAATATTAAATAGTATCCATACAAATCCCAGCCAAGCAGAATGTCCAAAGTGCCCTCCAAAGTTCAGATTCACTTAAAAAACCTAAAATATAAAACCTTGTCCACGCTACCAACACGGGCCGTGTGGTGCAACACTGGCCGTGTTGGTCCCTGATTTTGAAGATTTTATTTCATGCTCCAGGCCTCCTGACACGTGTCATGCTAAGCCACACGGGAGCCCGTGTCAGCCCTCTGGTTTTACTATAGGTGAAAATCCAACTCCTGACACGGGCCGTGCTGTGAGACACGGGCCGTGTTGCTTCCAATTTTTCCTACATTTCTTTCTTTGGATCTTGAACTCTTCCGTTTATGCAATTTTGCCTTTTTCTGTCCCGATTTGTCATGTTTTATTCTTGCGAACCTGAAAACACTAAAACACAAAACCAAAGCATAAAATGCAAATAAAATTAAATAAAAACTCGATAAGTAAAAGAAACAATAACTAAAATAATTGCTAAATATCTGTGTAAAAACCACTGGTCAAACTCCCCCAAACTTAAATAGTTGCTTGGCCTCAAGCGACGATTACAAGAACTCATGAAAATCAAAGCTACTCGGTACTCATATGCAAGACTTCAGTTCACGTTGCTCAGAGAATAGTGCGCCCGACATTCACATGACATGTAGATACCTCTCCAACTATACCCCACTCTTAAAGTTTTTCTCTTTCCGACTTTCCTCCCTTTTCATTCGCACAATCAAATTAAGGCACTAAGAATTATGATAATCATCACATGCACATGACTAGCCAAGAACTTCACATGTCAAACACCAAAAAGCAACATTTACTACCTTTTATTATCAATGAAATTTTCAAACCTTACGGTTATATATTGTCCTTTTTTTGGACGACGTTTGGGGATCTACCCTCTTTGGGTTGAATAACCTGGTGAGGGCTACCCAACTTAGCGGGCTGGTTGACTTTTACCGCCTTTTCATCATTTGGTGCCATTTTTATTTGCTTCTCAACCAATTATACCTGCATGTGAATTTGAATTGTTCCAGACTGTATATATAAACTACTCAAGGAGTACTTCACAGACTTTAAGCACTATGGTACAAATCTACACGTTAGACTCGTATCACTGTCACATTATTCCGAACTTCCTACCCTCAAGCAATCTTCCCTTTATGTTAACATGTTATTCTCGATCTCATTGAAATACAAGCTCTTGTGCAACCTAAAACAAAAATTTTGGTCAAAATTCGGAAAACAATCGGGAGAATTTCTACACGTGGACTTACACAAAAATTGACATCAACCTTACAGGTAAATAAACAAAAACAAAGCAGTAAAACCTCCCCCAAAGTTGAACTAGACATTGGGCTCAATGTTTCAGACTAAGCTCAAGAGAGGTGAGTCACAGAGGGTACTGCAGCACCAGCTGCTGCCTCCTAGGTTTCGCAAGTAAGACTCCCTTTTTATTATCTTTAAACTAAACAAAACAAAATAAAAACTAAGTTATTAAAAGTGTGGGTTGCCTCCCACGAAGCGCTTCGTTTAACGCCGCATGGCTCGACGGGTCATCCCCTTATGGGGGTACTTTCTCCTCCACACCTTGTTGCTTGTACTTTCCGCGCCCCAAAACTTATCTAGATCAAAAGAACTAGCGACTGCGTGATTCCAATTATTTCCAACTTCCATCTTCTCACTTTTGCATACCTGCTTCTTTCTCTTCTTGACAGCTTGAGTGAACTTTGGAGTTGTTATGGCTGCAACCTGAGATATTATGCTTGAGACTTCTTCTGGGAGAGACTTTGCCATTTTGTTCTCTCCTTCTACTTTTACCATCCCAATAGAAGATTTATTCTTTCCACCTGCACCTTGCTTCTTGATTTCTAACACCTACAAGGTTATCTCTTCCTCAAAAAAATTTAATGTTAGATTACCCGTCTCAATGTCAAAATTGCACCGACTAGTCAGTAGGAATGGTCGACCAAGAATGATCGGAGTCTCTTCATCTTCAGGGATATCCATGATCTGGAAGGCAACTGGAAAGGAAAAATTTTCAATTTCCACCAACACATCTTCAGCTATCCCGTATGATTTCTTGATGGTGTGATCAACAAATTTCAATTTTGTTTCTCCCTTGCTTATCTTCTCAATACCGAGCTTCTTGAAGATTGATAATGGCATTAAACTCACACTAGAGCCAAAATCAATTAGAACCCTTTTGAATTTTCTGTCTTTTATTGTGCACGGGATTGTCACTGATCCAGGATCCTTATGCTTAATAGGTATTCTTCTCTCAGGTGTAACTGCACACAACTTCTCAGCAACGGGTACCTGTTCATCATCTGTTGGCCTCTTTTTTGACAGAACCTCTTTCATGAATTTTTTGATATAGAGGCATTTTGTTGAGTGCTTCAAAGAAAGGTATGTTGATCTCTAACTTTTTAAACAATTTGACAAATTTACCAAACTCTTTCTCTTTTGTGTCCTTCTTTTCCACTCTAGAGGGATATGGCAACCTGATCTTAGGTTTACTCTTTTCTTCAGCTGGCTTCACAGGTCGCGCCACTTCTTCTTGCTTATTCTTGTTCTCTCTCACTTCTAAATCCACTTCTATAAGATCATCATCAACTTTTACCCCACCTTCTCTTTCTTTAGCAACTTTTTCACTCCTTTTTGTGACAACATTCACATTCTCACGGTTCTTCTGATTGCCTTGTGCTTGCATCGCTACTTGTTGCACAATTTTCCCCATTTGAACCTCCCAGTTTTTAATTGCAGTTGTGGTGTTCCTATGATTGCTTCGTGTTTCTTCTTGGAATTGGGAACTGTGGGCAACCATCTTTTCAATGGCCATCTCCCATTCTGCCTTCTGAGGAGCTTGTTGTTCCTGATCTTTCCAGGAGAAATTCGGATGACTCTTCCACCCAAGATTATAGGTGTTAGAATATGGATTATTCTGCTTCAAGAATTTTATCTCCTCAATTTTTTTTGGAGTTGCAAGACATTGCACAGTCATGTGTGGTCCACTACAAATGTCACAAGCCACATTTTTAACCTGTGCTACTTGTTGAGTGCCCATGTTCATAACTTTGAGCTTTTTTTCCACTTCTGCAGCAATTGCCTCTTTGATTTTGAGTTGCCTGTTTACTTCCAAGTTCAAATCAACTACTCCCTCTGGTTTGCTTGTAACCCTATCATACATTTCTATATGCTCATTTGCAGCAATGGCTTCAATGATCTTCTTAATACTAGTGGTTGTTGTAAAGTTGGATGAGCCACCGGTAGCTGTGTCAATAAGTTGCTTTGAATTCATTCTGAGGCCATTCACAAGCATTTGCATTTTCCCAGTCTGGTCCATATTGTGAGTGGGGCAAGCTACCAACAATCTCTTGAATCTCTTATAGGAATCACCAAGTGAGTCTCCTTCTTTCTGCTTAAAATTCACAATTTCATATCTTTTGCGAATATAAACAGAAGCAGGGAAGTACTCATCAAGAAAAATTTTCTCCATCTCTTCCCAAGTAGAAATACTACCATCAGGTAGTGAGAAAAATACTCTTCAGCATCTTCAGACAGGGTAAACGGAAACATTCTCAGTTTCTTTGCTTCATCCGTATGCCTGTCAATCTTCAATGTGGTGCTCATGGTTAAAAACCCCTGCAAGTGTTTGTTGGCATCTTTATTGACATTTCCGGTGAAAGACCTTCTCTCAAGCTGATTGATTGTTCTAGGATGCAGTTGAAAATTGAGAACATTCACTGGATGGTTTACAATTGTCACCCTGCCACCTGGTGCATTTGTCCCACCATAATCACCAAGAAGTCTTTCTAGTGGTGGTGGATTTTCACCGATTGTCTCCGAAAGTGTTTCTGTCTCTGAATCCGAATGCTCTAAGTGAACTGGAACTCCGTCCTCTTTGTCTTGATCTGGTATGACTGCTTTTCCTTTTGCTATTTCCAGTTTGTCTCGTTTAGATCGTCTGAGCCTCGCGTGCAATGATCTTTCTGGTTTTGCGTCAAAAGGAAAATCAGTTGAGGCCTTACCTCGCATAAACAAGTTAGATAATTATTAGCGAGAATAAACAAAAATATAAAAATAATAGAAAAGAAAAATTTTAGTTGCGGAGAAACAAAATTTTAATTGATTAGTAATCAACTTTGCATTTTGGCAATCCCCGACAATGACGCCAAAAACTTGATCGGAAAAATAGCAAGTGTACTATTTTTACCGATGTAGTAATAATGGGTTTTACCCCAAGGATATCGATCTCGAGGATTCCATAGGAAATACTAAGTATGATAACTTACCAATTAAACAAAAACAATAGTTTGATGTTGATTGGATAAAATCATTGCAGAAATATAAATTTGACAAAATATAAAATAATTGACTTCTTGTTTGACTTAAACATGTCAGGGTGAGTGTATAATTTACCATGTAAAAACCTTGCTCTTTGGCCTATTCAACAAGTTCATATGCCTCAACTACCGATTCTCAATATTATCTTTTCCCAATTCCTTAGTGAAAAAACCTTTAACCTTCTTTCCTAATGTCAATGTCCATTTAAATCAACAAAGAGGTTAAGCATTTAGTTATCAAGAATTATTCTGGTTATTGTAGGATTAGCGTAGTCCTAGGTGAAATCCTTAACAATATTGCTTTTTAGAAAATCTTAACAAGACCGTCCGACTCTATTGTGTTAAAATAGTGAAACCCTATGTTCCCATAGGGCAAAACTATGAATTACTCTAAATCACAAAATTGATGCATAAAGAACTCTACTGTTGATTAAAACAAAGAAATCAGTATTCTTAACATAGCAAACTAGGGACACCCCTAGCATTGGGGGCTTTATCCTATCATTATATTCACAAAGAAAACAAAAATAATTAATAATCTAGACATTACAAAGAAACTTGGATTGGTAGATTCTTCAATTGCTTCCGCTCATGAAAGAGTCTTCGTCTCCAATTCTTCCCGAATGCTCCACTCTCATATATCGTGTAATCTCCAATTGTGCAAAAGTCCTTTCTAAATCCTAAAAACTATATTAAATAGTATCCATACAAATCCCAGCCAAGTAGAATGTCCAAAGTACCCTCCAAAGTTCAGATTCACTTAAAAAACCTAAAATATAAAACCTTGTCCGCGCTACCAACACGGGCCGTGCTGTGCAACACTGGTCGTGTTGGTCCCTGATTTTGAAGATTTTATTTCATGCTCTAGACCTCCTGACACGGGACGTGCCAAGCCACACAGGCGCCCGTGTCAGCCTTCTAGTTTTACTATGGGTGAAAATCCAACTCCTGACACGGGCCGTGCTGTGAGACACGGGCCGTGTTGCTTCCAATTTTTCCTACTTTTCTTTCTTTGGATCTTGAACTCTTCTGTTTCTGCAATTTTGCCTTTTTCTATCCTGATTTGTCATGTTTTATTCTTGCGAATCTGAAAACACTAAAACACAAAATCAAAGCATAAAATTCAAATAAAATTAAATAAAAACTCGATAAGTAAAAGAAACAATAACTAAAATAATTGCTAAATATCTGTGTAAAAACCACTGGTCAGTATTACAAATTATGGTAAGTTCAATGTTGTTACTCATAATGGAGGAAAGTTTGTTAAGGAGACGAATATGTTTTATAGAGGTGGGCTTCAATCTATTGCGTCGAGTCAAGATTTGGAACAATGGGGTTTAGATGACGTGATGGAACTGTACTTGGATGGGGATACATTAGAGATGAACTTATGTTTTGGAGCAAGATTGAAGGCATAAATTAAAATTTTGTTGGAATTAACAGTGGTCACCGTTCAATGGATGTTGCTATTTTTGCTGTAGGCAACAACACTAAAGGGCACATTTATGTTGAACATAATGTGAAGGACATAAAAGAGAAAGTTGTTAAGCCTAAATATATTGACATGAGTGTGGATGAAGCAAAAAGTGATTCAAAAAGTGAAGCAAAAAGTGTTGATGAAGCAACAAATGTTAGGTTTGATGACTTAGAAGACGAGAGAACTACTGCAGTGCATGATGGTTTTGAATGTTTTGAAGTAGAGAACTGTAGCGGCAAAAACTGCGAGTATAAGCCATTGAATTGACTTAACTAAAAAATAACAAAAGAGTCTCCACCGTGCATTTATGTTTTCCAAAGGACTAGGAAAAAGAGAGAATAAAATCCTAAAAAAAAGATTAGAGATCTGGGACCGGGGGTTAATTATGCAAAGGGAAGGTGTTAGGAACCCAAAGCATCTACGGTACTCCGCAAGAACCTTTTTTGAAAATTTGTATATGTGTGCTAAAAAATAGCATATGTACAAAATGGATGGTGGGGGGAGAAAAGAAGTATTTTTTATAATTTTTGTTTTGATAGAACTTCCAATGAGTTCTAAGCCTACATACCAACAATGTGCAATGTTGAAATCAAAACCAAGTAGTTCGGCCAAAAAAGACCAAAGTTTGTGTGTTGGTTGATTTTAGGAAAAATGTTAGTTTAGAAAAGCCACAAAGAGCTCAAAAAAAGTTTGAATGAGGTTAGGTGTTTTTTAGTCTTATGAAAATAAAAGTCAAAGTATTATTAAGTGAATTGAAAGTTTATTAAGAAAATAAGTATGAAAATTCATGGACCTAAGTCCAAGTTTTTTTATGAAAGCGGTTCGAGTTTTGAAAACAAGAATCCTTTGAAAAAGAGGGAAAATTTTGAAAATTAAAGAATGGGGAGGAGATGAAGAGGCTAACCTAAGTGCATAAAGTAAAAGGTAAGGGTAAAGAAAGATCTAACTGGGTGAGAAGACTAGTACTTGACATCAAGAGCCAATACCATATCCCATCCTTTGGATTACCACACAAACAACAAATAACTAGAAGAAAAACAACCAAGCTTCAGATAAATCAATGCTTTTATGTGAACTCTTGTCTTGAGAAAAACGGGCAGAGTAACAACTGTATTTTGAGGAAATCCACTCTTAATCAAGCATAACAGAATAACCTGCATACAAAGATAATAACCAGACAAAACAGAATAACACCAAGGGCACAAAGATCTCCAACCTAAGATAAAGTCTCTAATCCTAAGTCCAAAGATCAAGCTCCAAGCACAAGGATAATAACCAAGTCCAATTAAAAGTTTTTTATGTTTAAGTTGAATTATTAGGTATTTTGGAAAAGAAAAATAAAGCTCAAGTGAGTAAATTCAAAATAAAAAGAAAATAAAATACTCAAGTGAGCAAAAGAAAAATGACATAGAAAATAAAATGCTCATGTGAGCAAAGAAAAAATGGCATGAAATGTAAATGCTAAAATTAAAGGTGCATAAAAATAAAGAGCATAAAAGTAAATGCGGAAAGTAAAGAGCGGAAAATAAAAAGCAATTAATAAAGGTTAGCAAGATGACCATCTTGAAACTTGTCAAGTATATCCTCAAATTGTTAATTGTTAGTCGTTAGCAAGGTGACCATGTTGAAACCTACGCATGAAGACTTGCTAGAAGCTTGATAGAATCAACACGATCACACGATAAGTTTCAATTGTTTTTTTGTCAAGTATATCACCGGTTTTGGAAATATCACATCACTTGATCAAAGATGTTTGTGAATTTCAAATGGACAAAGTTAGTTGGAAACTTGCCAGAAGCTTGATTAGAAATCAACGCGACCACACGACAAGCGCCACAAGTGTTGAACCAAGATCAAAGCTCAGGTCATCTTTTGGGTTTTTTGTTAGAACATTAAAGTTCATGCCACCAATTGATCACTTTTTCCAAGTCGGGATAAAAGAAAAATAAGATGGAGAAGAAGAAGTAATTTTCACGTTTATTTTGTATCAGATGAATTTATACGGTCTAACTTCGTCAAAATCAATCAACTTTCTTGGTGGATTTGGTCAAGAGACCTATGAACACCCAAATTCCATTGATGTTGAGGAAATTTGTGACTCCAAAATAAATTCAAAAGTTAGCCAAAATAAAAGTGAAAATAAAATCAAATAAAAGGATTAAAAGTAAATTTGAAATTAGGTTATTTAATTGAAATTTATTGATGAAATACATAAACAATATTTTTTTTCATAATTTTTGAGTCAGAAATGAATTTTATATGTTTTTTTGAAGTTTAAAATATTTAAAATATAAAATTAGAAAATAAAATAAAAGCCAAAAAAATATGGACCATCTGATCATAGTCAAAACGTGTTAGTATTCACATCCAATGGACATGGCGCGCTGTGCTTGATATGGACTTCCTTGGTTTTCACATCGGATTACAATTTAAATTAAGTTTTAAAAAATAAAATAAAAAATAATGTCACGCGTTGGATCGAGTCTGACTCACAAAAGTAATCAGATCCAAGGGCTCCAGGGACGCATGCACGGAAAAGCAAACACACTGAATCGAATTTAAAAAAATTACATGTCAATCCTTCATTGGTTGAAGACAGACACGTAGGTCGTCTTCAACCTCCAGCCATCATTCATGCTCGATTCTCAAATTGTGAAATAAATTCTTCAAACCGGCGCCATTCGCTTCGTCTCTTCAAGACGATTCTAATGGTACCCTCGCGAAGAATTTATTTCACTTCTATCATGAACAATTTGGAAAAAACAAAAATAATAGCGAGCGCTTGTTTTAAAAAATTCTCAGTCAATACTTGATGAAAACACAAATGTTGAAGATCACAAGGATCAGAGAGCCGAGGAGAATGCAATGATGCTTTATTTTACAAGGTTTGATGGAGATTCCTACCTGAACGAAGTTCACTTTTAGAGATCTAAAACTGGACTTGGATAGCACGATTCAGGAAGCTTCAAGGCACAATTCTTGTTCTGTTAGCTTTAGTGAGGTTCAAGGAAGAAAAATGAATGGTTAATTTCAAATTGGAATGGCTTTGAGCGTGAAAATGAAGTTGCAGGAAATTGGATTCGAGGGAGAGTTTCGCAGGGTTTTCTGGCTATCAAAGCTTGGGGAAATGAGTTGAATGTGTCCCTTATTTATAAGAGAGGCAAATGGAATCAAAATGAGGGGTGAATGATGACATGTGAGTGGAAATCATGCACACCCGTGTTCATGAAGAAAGTGTGACCTTATGTGCATAAAACTCAATCATTCCTTGAATTTTGATGTGCTAATTAATCCTGGGAAGTTCCTAAACACAATTAGTCATGAAAATAAGGCTTAACTTGTCTTACAAACAAGTTACACGCGCAAATGCACAAACTGATGGTGAGCTCAAACCAGAATTTTGCACAAACTTTGAGCTGAGGCCAAATCCAATTCCCTCGTGAGTTTTCTAATTTTCTTTGAGCCAAATGAGGTATTCAAAGATTATAACACAATTAAAAAGGAATCAAATCAAATGGATGCTTGAGCTGAGAGATTGTGCCTTTAGGATTCTTGACAAATCACTGATTTTCCTGGCCAGGCCTTGGTCAAGCATGCCTCTTTCTAAAAATGACTTATAATGTTTCTTCTTCAAACTTTCCCTTCCACTAAAATTTGCTCTTGATTTTCAAAGATGATATGAATTAGACCTCTCAAGGAACATTTGGCAAAAAGAATCACTCAAAAATTCCAAAAATTGAGAAATTTGTGATCTTGTAAATTTGATGAAAATTTGTGAAGTGACCTATAATATTTTGACTTCTTCAAGCAACTTCCAAACACTTTCAATCTTCAAAACTTATATGGAGATAAAGTTCACATCTTTAAGATTGTTGTGCAAAAATAATGACCTCAAGGTGATAAGTGATGATCAAGATATGATCTTTTGAAGTTTATTGTCCAACAATTGAGAAATTTATCAAGGACTTGTAATCTTTTGACTTCATAGGCAAATTTCCAAGAATTTTCTCTTCTCAACAATTGAACTAAGTTGTATTAGACATCCTTAGTTTCATTGTGAAAGAAAAATGAGCTCAAGGAGACAAGGGATGACCAAGTTATGATCCTTTGAAGTTATACAAGATATATGAAGCATCAACTTAAAGAGTGGGCAATCATAGACCTCTAAAACAATATTTTACCCAATCACACTCTTTGGATCCAAGCATATTCATATTATAAGTCCTCTTAATAATCAAATGACTTTTAAAACATCCACAAACTTCATACAAACACCAAGATATGATCCTCAGAAGTCGAAAACCCTAATTTCAGGATAGATGGACATAAAATGGAGAATTATTTGAATTTGATGATCTATTTCAAACATGAAGCATATACTCAAGATGAGAGGCCATATTTGAGGACAAGATAAGTCTTCAATGAGAGACAATACTTTCAAAATCTTGAGAATTAAGGAAAGAAGGCATGAAAATAGACACATGAACCTATTGACTCCTTGAATAAGAAACTTGTGCACCATTCACCTACAACATTTAGCAAGAAAATTGTACACATATCATTGTTAGCCAAATATCAATCATCACACACAAGAAATAAAAACATACACAAGGTGCTTGGTGATCTCCTAAGGGCAAAACCAAAGATAGCAGAGAGGGGTAGATTCAAATTGTGATCTTTGTGCCATGCAATGGTATGAAGTATGAGTGAATGTTAGGGGAAAAAATTGGGGTACAACAGCGGCCCTTATTTAAGTGTCTTCTATCCGGAGATAAGAAGGGAACCTTCGCCTCGACGGGATAGAAGATACTTAAATATAATATGAGCCCTATTTTTGTCCCTAAGATATTATGCAATGCTTAATGGTTGTGCAATGTAATATGATGATCTTTAAAGAGGCAACAGAACTCCACTGGGGGAAGCAAAGATAATGGAGACATGCCAAGTAAGATAACTCATCCAAGCAAACGAACTACTAGAGACAGAGGCTCAATCTTATAGGAGAGATAAAAACATGACTCCACTGGGGAATTGGAATCCAATTCTTTATAATATTATCGACTTAATATAGGACAAAGAAACGAAAAGGGAATAACAACAATGATCCATAGATAGACGACGAATTATCTCCTCACAGAGGAGTTAGCAAAAACAAGGGAGCGACACCAACTTTCTAAAGATAGTAAACCATCAACCCTGAATAAACACTAGAAATTGTTTCTAACCAAAAGGTGGTAAGAAGACATCATCAATAATGGGCTAACTTTCCAAAGAGTTATGGTGCTTCATCAAAGACGGGATGGAACCCCTTCTTTAACCATGATACTTCATCTGGAAAGGGTAACCAAGCAATCACACAATAAATGAGCTAACATTTTGCCCATTGGAGTATTCAATAAATCAACGACGAACTATCTCCCATAATGATGATATTGACATCCATCGGAACAATAAATCTTCGATAAACTACCTTCCATAAAGACAAGGCTGCCATTAACCGGAACAACAAATCTTCGACAAACTACCTTCCATAAAGACAAGGTTGACATTCATTGGAACAACAAATCTTCGATAAAATACCTTCCTCAAAGATAAGGTTGCCATTCATCAGAATAACAAATCTTCTATAAACTACCTTCCATAAAGACAAGGCTGCCATTCATCGTAACAACAAATCTTCGATAAACTACCTTCAATAAAGACAAGGTTGCCATTCATCAGAACAAAAAATCTTTGATAAAATACCTTCCATAAAGACAAGGTTTCCATTCATCTAAATAACAAATATTTAACAAACTACCTTCCATAAAGACAAGGTTTCCATTCATCGGAACAACAAATCTTCGATAAACTACCTTCCATAAAGACAAGGTTGCCATTCATCGGAACAACAAATCTTCGATAAACTATCTTCCATAAAGACAAGGTTGCCATTCATCGGAACAAAAAATCTTAGATAAACTACCTTCTATAAAGACAAGGCTTCCATTCATCGGAACAACAAATCTTTGATAAACTACCTTTCATAAAGACAAGGTTGCCATTCATCGGAACAAAAAATCTCCGATAAACTACCTTTCATAAAGACAAGGCTTCCATTCATCAAAACAACAAATATTCGATAAACCTCATTCCATAAAGACAAGGCTTCCATTCACCAGAACAAAAAATCTTTGATAAACTACCTTCCATAAAGACAAAGTTGCCATTCATCAGAACAACAAATCTTCGATAAACTACCTTCCATAAAGACAAGGCTTCCATTCATCGGAACAACAAATCTTCGATAAGCTACCTTTCATAAAGATAAGGCTGCCATTCATCGGAACAACAAATCTTTGATAAACTACCTTCCATAAAGACAAGGCTTCCATTCATCGGAATAGAAAATCTTTGATAAACTAACAACAAATCTTCGATAAACTACCTTCCATAAAGACAAGTCTTCCATTCACCGGAACAACAAATATTTGATAAACTACCTTCCATAAAGACAAGGTTGTCATTCATCGGAATAACGAATCTTCGATAAACTACCTTCCATAAAGAGAAGGCTTCCATTCATCGGAATAATAAATATTGGTGCACACGGCTATGGGAATCAGCCAATAATAAGCTTATGAATCACTTATCATAGGTTTCCATAACAGGTCTTCAACTTGCTAGAGAAATACAGTCAATCCATAGCGAGGGATTCCTCATTGGGTAACCAAAAAAAGATCGAGTTGGTGTTAGCAAACTTGCTGGGGAAATCAGCCGCTTGTAGTAAGAGACTGTCACTTGCTGTTAGGAGTAGATTATAGCGATATTGCTGAAGAATGCAAGTGAATTATCTTGGATTCTTCTTTGTTGGAGAGATGAGATCGTCTGACATAACTGTGCTTTCCAATTAGAACTCGAAGTCTAGGAAGAACAAGGTAATAATTCCATTTGGATACCAAAGTTCCAACCATAATCAATTTGGGTGTTATACCCCAAAATTTCTCTAGTCAATCCATATTTCCATACTCAAGAGTTCCTTAAGGATTGACCAGATGAATCCTCTCCTAAGAAATCAACCCACAACTAGGGTTTTGAGTCTATCAAGTCAAAAATGGTTTCCATTACCTCAAGTGATCATCATACATCTTCATATGTCTTAATGGATCACCATGTCAAGTTTCAAGACTCATAGCTCAAGTTTGCTCAGCCAATTGCTCATATGGTTAAAAATCAGTTGTATTGGACAGAACGTCAACTATGGTCAACATACAGTCAAACTTCATCATTTTTGGTCAACATCAAGATTTTGAAGTCACATTCATCATTTGATAAAGGGTTGATCATGATTCATCAAGAAAACTCAAGATTTGATCAAAAGTCAAAGTTTCTAAATTAGGGTTTCTTGACAAAAAGTCAACAGAACTTTGACCAGGCATAACTTTCACATACTTTATCATAAATTTTTCCACTAAATCTTATTTTGGAGAGAATTCAATTCTCTACAACTTTGTGTCTCACAAGATTTAGCCAAAAATGCTTTATTTGAGAGTTATGGATGAAGACATTATAGGTCCTTCTAAAAGTCAACAAAAAGTCATCTTTATCAAAAGAAGTGTACATGAACATGGAAACTTCAATGAAGATGAAACCAAAAGGAGTGTTTGTATGACATCTTGAGCTTTCTAAAAAGTCCAAGAACACTTCAAAATGTTGAGAATTGAGCAAGTTATGGTTTTGGAAAAATTGGAAATTTTGAAGGAGTACATGAATAAAATATTGACCAAACTTGGAACTTTTCCAAATGGGCCTATATTTTTGTAATTCAAACTTGTTTCTAAAATTCCCAAGAACTTCTAAAGCCCATTTTCACGCCATGCTTCAAACTATTTTATTTATTTTTGAATTAATTCAGATTTATTCAATTTTAATTAAAATAAAATGCAAAAATCAAATCAATAAGTGCAAGGCTTATTATTCAAAATTCTTGAGGTCCAAGATACTCCTTGAAAGCTGGCAATTTCGAAAATACTTGATTGGCAAGAGATTGAATGTGATTGAATCCAAAAAATGGAATATTTGGTGCAAACTTTCAATCAAATATCTCAACATCAATGCAAGATATTTCCTCCATATTTTTTACCTAATTTCAATCCTCTATAAGTATACAACACCTTCAGATCACAAGAGGACGAAACCTTTGCCTCCAAGAACCCTAACAAAACTAAAAAAATATGTGACTTGCAAGCAATTAGCAACCAGGGTTTTTAATCGTTTCAGGCTGTTCCAAACATTCCATCACGTTCCTTGAGGTCCTTTGATCGATTCCATCCATTCACAAGCAATCAAAAGCTCTTGAAACACGACTTTAGTATCACGGTTTGCTCTTCAAATTTTAAAATCGGTTTCAATGATTCATGCATATTTAATATAATTTGATTGCATATTTTTGTTCATGATGTTGTTTCGAAGCTATCTGGATAGTTTGATTATGTTTTAAGTGAAGGAAACCCATGATGCCATTGTTAGGGTTCACGAGCTTCAATTGGGGATTTTCGATTTAGGTAAAATTAGAAGAAACCAATGGCACCATCATATCCAGGGGATCAAACCGGATCGATTCACGGTCTCCTAGCAAATTTATATTGTGTATTTTGTATTTTATGATTGTGCAGGGATATTGCTATAGACGTTGTCCGTCGGTATAGTCTTTACCCACGAAAAGGTCGTGGGTAATTTCCTAGAAAAATTCAAATGGGACGATGATTCCTTGGTGCGTTTTTGGTTTGAATGGATTTTAGGAAAATATTTTCTGTTATATTATATCCGTTCTGTTTTACTAACACCAGTGACACATGGCGCAGTGGTTAGGTTTTGTGCCTGCTACCTCAAGGGCGTAGGTTTAAACCCTATCAGGACCAAACCTTATTTTTCTATTATTTCTTAACATTTTTTCTATTTCTTTTATTTTTCTAACTAAATTAATTTCTTTTTTCTAAATTAATTAAAACATTTTCAAAAACTCCAAAGATAATTTAATTTCAGCATTAGGTTAATTAAACATTTAATTAATTTTTGATATAGAAATAATTTATTTTTCTCATAATTTAAATTATTTTTCATAATTAGTTGTTAATTAAATTAGAATTAGGGTTTTATTAACTAAAATCAATTTCAAAAAATATTTTTCTTTTACAATTAGGGTTTAGATGTTCTTTCCTATCATTAGATATTTTTCTTTCAATTTATTTACTTTATTTCGCATTTAAATATTAGAAATTGATGTATAGGTCGCAAGAATATTTTTGTAATAACGTAGATTTATCTTTCCGCATTTACTTTTCCGCACCTCATATTATGTAACTGCCCCAAAATCAAGTAATAGCGTAGGACTTTATCTTTCCAGACTTTTACTTTCTGCACCCTCTTATAAACTATCTATAAACTACTTAGATGTATGATAACTAGGGTTTGTATGGCAAGATTAAAAAACAATCTTAGAATAACCCTAATTCCAAGATAAATATCTAAAGTGAGCACACTCTATCACACTTGTACCCCCTTAGGATATCCTCTCTTGTTGTCTTTCGAATACAATGTTCATGTCCCTCAAATGTAGGGGTACCACCTAAGAGTTAAATCATCACAAAAATCATAGTCCCTCGATGACCCTCGATGTTGCCTACGAATATATAATATCGTCCCTTAGTTGTTGCCTACGAATAAGTGATGATCGTCCCTTCGAATTGCTAAGGTATCCTTACATGTTGCCTTCAATAACCATACGATGACCCTACGATTGTCCCTTCACATACAACGTATAAAGTTACCTACCAACTAATGATATGGATAGCCTTATCCTAAAGGAGAAGGAAAATAACAAGAAACAACCATTCTAAGTAGGTAATAAGACTCTATTGCTTGCTCCAAACAAATCACTTTTCACACCTCACACTTTTCAAAAATACTTTCAAACAAACACTTTGTATACATTCCAACGAGAATCATTACAAAGTTAAACATTTTTCAAACAAATATTTCCGAACACTTCGTATACATTTCAACGAGAATCATTACGAAGTCAAAGCGAAATACTTTTCAAATTAATTTTCAAATACTTTTCAAATCACACAAACACAGGAAGAAATTTTTCAAAGGTGATCTAAGCAATTAAGAGCCCGTAGATAACTACGGATGGAAAGGGTGCTAATACCTTCCCTTTTCATAACTACCTCCCGTACTCAGAATCTAACGGAGGTCTTTTCCTATTCTTTTCACCTTACCTTTATTGGATAAAAGAAAATTCAGTGGCGAATCTTGCTATCCTCAACATTTATGATAAAACGCAAAACAAACAAGTCCGTTCTTCCATCGTGTTACAGAACTGGCGACTCTGCTGGGGATACTACTTAAAGAGAGGTTACCGTAGGGTTTTAGATCACCTTTATTGCTTTCTGATTGCTTTGTCTGATTTATTTTTAAGGGTTGCTTGGGTATAATACTTGTGGGGGATCCTACACTCGAATCCAGGTTTCTTTAGGTAAGTAGTAATAGATCAGCGTGACTGTCCGACATAAACCAAAATGGTTAAAATGATAGCTACGGTTAGTGCGACACTTTGGATGTCCAGATGTTCCTCATGTTCAGTTAAGGAAATATTTGGCATATACGTGGTGTCATCAACACTAACTAAACTTTTAGAACCCTAATTGACCCATCTTGACCATTAGAAGGTAGTGAGATAGCCGACTTTAGTGCAGACTGTGGTTGGTTGATACTCGATGCTACGCTAATTGAGATTCGACTTTCAGGATATTTCGGTCGACCATTTCGTAGTCGTATTGAAATAAATCCTACAAGAAAGATCTGTGATATGAGATTCCTAGAACCCGGTTACAATTATAGGACATGTTGAACCAACTTAAACTCCGATAGGGTAGACACCTATACCTCATGTGTAACACCCCAAATTCTACCCCGGAAAATCTATCGAAAATTAGAGTAATTAAAATTTTCAACAAAACATGGGATGCCACATTTCAACATTAATAACACAAACAGATAAGATACATAACACTTTTTAATTCGGAGAATCTCATAACAACTTGCAATAACTTTCAAACAAAATATTTTTTTTTATTACTACGCAGCGGAATTCATAGTTATACAACTGAATATATTATACTAATAACAACTTGAAACATGTTATTCAACTTTCAACATACTTAACAACTTTTTATTTCACAACATCACTTAGGATTCAACAAATTATACTAATAACAACAAGAGTCAACAATATAAACAACATAGACCAAACGTCCCCCCGAGTGTTACGTATCAGAGCGACAACCCGACTCGAACTAACAGCAACTAAACCTTTGTTCTTCATTACCTGCACGTTACCCACGTAGAGGCAACATCACAACAGAAGGGGTGAGATATCTAACAATCTAATAAATCGTATGATAAATAATATATTAGAATTCAGATAAGGTAAATCAATGCTTCAGTAATTATTCATACAACCAACAAACAACTAAATAATAACAAGAAGACATTTTATTTAATCAACGTAACAACTTAAATCAACACAACCTAATAAAAACATCAACTTATAACAACATCAACTTATAACCACAACAACTTATAACAAGGGAAACTTATAGCAACAACAACTCACAACAATAACAACTTATAGCAACAACAACTTATAACAACATCACAATGACAATCAACAAATAACGAATAATACCAACAACTTTAACACGCGACTAAATATGTGACTCAACTATGCAAATGCATGTGGTACCATTTGGAGCAGAACTCCCAACTTAAAATCATGCCAGGTTATCGAGGCATTCAACAAGGCATAAGCCTTCAACGTGGTGCCATCAAGGCCAAGGCATAAGCCTTCAACTTTCAACATGGTGCCAATCCAGGCCAACTTAATCATGCAATGTATGCCACGCGACCTCAACTTCAACAACAAATACACAACGATGCAACAACAACAACAACATACAACAACAACTAGATCAACACTGGTCATTCGACCTACAACTCAAGCATGTCCATAAATTAGAACAATTCAACTTATTCAACATTGACCATAGGCCTACATCTTCATCAACTGCAAAACAACTTATCAACATTGGTCATACGACCTACAACTTCATCAACGTATCAACAACAATAATAGTTTATCAATAGAATTAATACGAGCAAACAACAACCAATTTCATCACAATCTACAATTTCGCAATTTATTAACAACATCAATACCAACAAACAATAACAATTACTACACCATTTACAACTTCGCAATTTATTAACAACATAAATACCACCAAACCACAACAACAATTCAACGGAAATAACACGACACAATTTATCACCTGCAATTATATAACTTATTCTATACTCTTAACTCATAAAAATGTCATAATAATATATAATTATAACTTGACATAATTCTCAATAAATTATAAATCACTCTACCACGATCCCTACAATTCTAAAATAACTCTAAGGTGCTCAAAATTTCTCTACCGACAACTCTTGTATGTAAAATAATATTTATGAAAGTAATTGGTTAATGGTCTGACTCAAGTAATAGTAAAACAACTCTAAAGGGTCAAATACCTTTACCTTTAATTCTACGACTTGTTAGGTTTAATTTTAAACAACTCGAAAACAATGCTGACAACTCTAGACATGTCAGAACCACCCAAAACCATTAAAGTATGACTCTTAATAACTCAAAACAACTCTGATAATTTTATTGACAATTCTAACAACTCTATTGACAACTTTAATAACTCTAATAGAATTGAAATAATTTAAATTAATCAATTAACCAAATAATCGTCTCTTACTCAAAACTCTTAATTTATCATATTAATAACACTAAAACTATTATAATTATAAAAGCTAATAGTTAAATAGCTAATATTATTCTCATAAACAAAACTTTATGTTATCAATATATTAAAATTGTAAATTAACAATTCTAAGGTTAGACTCTATCAAACATTAACCAACAAAATAAACTAATGCTACAATGTATGAAACATTAACTTAGATTTTCGGCTTACTCTAATATACTGGTACTGTAACGTGATACTCTCAATTATCTACCAAATTGTGAGGTCTACCAAAACATATAAATTAATGAAAAGTTACGATACAGTGCATATAAATATATTTGATGAAGTTTCGGTACATATGTGGATAAACATGGTTATACACTACACATATATAAATATTATAACAAAATAATATATACATATTCAACCTACAAAATCAATTTAGCAACTTAAAACTCAAGACGAATTTCATCATATTCAAGAATAATTTCAACACAGTGACATCAAATAATTTCTCACTAAATAGAACAATCATAAATACATAGTAAATTCCTCTATTATCTTAATTCTCACATATTACTCATCATACAACCCATTAGAAAATTAGAACCCCACCCTTACCTTAGATTTGACGGTGGTTATAACTCCGATCGAATTCCTATTTTCCGGTTCCGATAGTGCACTTCCGGTATTCTCTCCTAGCCCTTATGCCTCCACTTTCTCTTTGTTTTTCCTTTTCTCCCGTAAACCCTATTTTCTCTTATTTCCTTCCTTTAAATACTCCTTAATATTATACTCTATTATTAATTAATTAATTATTCTACTCCTTTAATAATTCAAATATTATTCTATCATATATTCTATCATTTATTCTATCATTTATTTTATTGCCCAATTAAAATTAAATAATATTTCTCATTTTATTTCTCACATTATAATAAAACTCACTAAATATTTTAGTCAATTAATTTCTGCTCATAATATTAATTCTCCGACTAAACTGGTTATTCACTTAATCCTAGTTTCTTTCTCCCACATACAACCTTTTCCCAAAAATCTTCACTAAACCCTTATAATTCTCCTTTTATATCTCTTATAATTAAATCCAACTTATAATAATAATAATAATAATAATAATAATAATAATTCTATTATTTCTATAAACTTAATTTTCACACCTCATTTCTACTACTTCTAACACCAATTAAATAACTCTATTAATCCACAATTATTTCTAATATTATTTCTAATAATATTCTATAATAAAATTAATTCATCACTAATTAATCTCAACTTCCGATAATTCACTTAATCATCTTAAATCAACTTATAAATTAATTAGTGCTCCTTATAATTCTCTTGATAAATCCAACTTGACTAAATTCCAATAACTAATTCCTTATATAATTTAATTAAATAATTTTCGAGTGTTACAACTCTCCCCCACTTAGGATATTTTCGTCCTCGAAAATCCATCCGACATAACTATTCTTAACATCACACTCGCACCTAATCCGCGATTCAACAACTCAATCACAGTTTAAATCCAATACTTATACTTCAATCTTTCAATTACCCTTGCAACATAATTGTTACTATTTTGCAACCATTTTAGCAATACCTTGAAACAACATCTTAGAAAATAGTAACAACTACAATTCGCTTACTTTCTTGTACACCATGGTATCCTCACCTTAACGACATTCTCGTTGTAGCATCCACTACTTACTTACTTACCGTTAAGATAGCAAAACAATTTTATATCATCCAACATGATCTCGTCTACTATCAACAAGAGATTAAGGGTGATCAGTTCTTCAATTTGTCAATAGATAGCCGACAACCATAATAGAGATTAAACCGTCATTACTAACATTAATAGTATTCTTTTTCCAACTTGCATCCATGATTCACATATATCAACAACTCCAACAACTTCTACAACTTTTAAAATCAATCCCAATAGTTCTACAGCACGACCTACTTAAACAACAACTTACTAAATTCTATCTCATAGCAACTATTCTTTTCCAATACAATCCAACTTGTCAAATAATCAAAATATTAAATTTGTATTACTTTCGAATTCAAGAAACAGCAAGGCTCCTACAATGTTTGCACTGTATCCATCAGTAGCATACTAGTATGATATCTCTCAACCAAACACATCGAGAAGCAAAGCTTCTCCCATAACTTCAACTAACTCCTACAACAACAATTAGAAAACAACAAGTACCGATTGTTCCACACACTTGGCGTACAAAGGAAGTAACAATATTAGACAACGGCAGACGGACCGACCTGCCGATACCACTAATGTAACACCCAAATTCTACCGGAAAATATATCGAAAATCGAGTAATTAAAATTTTCAACAAAACATGGGATGCCACATTTCAACATTAATAACATAAAGATAAGATACATAACACTTTTAATTCGAGAATCTCATAACAACTTGCAATAACTTTCAAACAAAATATTTTTTTTATTACTACGGAATTCATAGTTATACAATGAATATATTATACTAATAACAACTTGAAACATGTTATTCAACTTTCAACATACTTAACAACTTTTTATTTCACAACATCACTTAGGATTCAACAAATTATACTAATAACAACAAGAGTCAACAATATAAACAACATAGACCAAGCGTCCCCGAGTGTTACGTATCGGGCGACAACCCGACTCGAACTAACAGAACTAAACCTTTGTTCTTCATTACACGTTACCCGTAGAGCAACATCACAATGAAGGGTGAGATATCTAACAATCTAATAAATCGTATGATAAATAATATATTAGAATTCAGATAAGGTAAATCAATGCTTAATTATTCATACAACCAACAAACAACTAAATAATAACAAGAAGACATTTTATTTAATCAATGTAACAACTTAAATCAACACAACCTAATAAAAACATCAACTTATAACAACATCAACTTATAACCACAACAACTTATAACAAGGGAAACTTATAGCAACAACAACTTATAACAACAACAACTCACAACAATAACAACTTATAGCAACAACAACTTATAACAACATCACAATGACAATCAACAAATAACGAATAATACCAACAACTTTAACACGCGACTCAATATGTGACTCAACTATGCAAATGCATGTGGTACCATTTGGAGCAGAACTCCCAACTTAAAATCATGCCAGGTTATCGAGGCATTCAACAAGGCATAAGCCTTCAACGTGGTGCCATCAAGGCCAAGGCATAAGCCTTCAACTTTCAACATGGTGCCAATCCAGGCCAACTTAATCATGCAATGTATGCCACGCGACCTCAACTTCAACAACAAATACACAACGATGCAACAACAACAACAACATACAACAACAACTAGATCAACACTGGTCATTCGACCTACAACTCAAGCATGTCCATAAATTAGAACAATTCAACTTATTCAACATTGACCATAGGCCTACATCTTCATCAACTGCAAAACAACTTATCAACATTGGTCATACGACCTACAACTTCATCAACGTATCAACAACAATAATAGTTTATCAATAGAATTAATACGAGCAAACAACAACCAATTTCATCACAATCTACAATTTCGCAATTTATTAACAACATCAATACCAACAAACAATAACAATTACTACACCATTTACAACTTCGCAATTTATTAACAACATAAATACCACCAAACCACAACAACAATTCAACGGAAACAACACGACACAATTTATCACCTGCAATTATATAACTTATTCTATACTCTTAACTCATAAAAATGTCATAATAATATATAATTATAACTTGACATAATTCTCAACAAATTATAAATCACTCTACCACGATCCCTACAATTCTAAAATAACTCTAAGGTGCTCAAAATTTCTCTACCGACAACTCTTGTATGTAAAATAATATTTATGAAAGTAATTGGTTAATGGTCTGACTCAAGTAATAGTAAAACAACTCTAAAGGGTCAAATACCTTTACCTTTAATTCTACGACTTGTTAGGTTTAATTTTAAACAACTCGAAAACAATGCTGACAACTCTAGACATGTCAGAACCACCCAAAACCATTAAAGTATGACTCTTAATAACTCAAAACAGCTCTGATAATTTTATTGACAATTCTAACAACTCTATTGACAACTTTAATAACTCTAATAGAATTGAAATAATTTAAATTAATCAATTAACCAAATAATCGTCTCTTACTCAAAACTCTTAATTTATCATATTAATAACACTAAAACTATTATAATTATAAAAGCTAATAGTTAAATAGCTAATATTATTCTCATAAACAAAACTTTATGTTATCAATATATTAAAATTGTAAATTAACAATTCTAAGGTTAGACTCTATCAAACATTAACCAACAAAATAAACTAATGCTACAATGTATGAAACATTAACTTAGATTTTCGGCTTACTCTAATATACTGGTACTGTAACGTGATACTCTCAATTATCTACCAAATTGTGAGGTCTACCAAAACATATAAATTAATGAAAAGTTACGATACAGTGCATATAAATATATTTGATGAAGTTTCGGTACATATGTGGATAAACATGGTTATACACTACACATATATAAATATTATAACAAAATAATATATACATATTCAACCTACAAAATCAATTTAGCAACTTAAAACTCAAGACGAATTTCATCATATTCAAGAATAATTTCAACACAGTGACATCAAATAATTTCTCACTAAATAGAACAATCATAAATACATAGTAAATTCCTCTATTATCTTAATTCTCACATATTACTCATCATACAACCCATTAGAAAATTAGAACCCCACCCTTACCTTAGATTTGACGGTGGTTATAACTCCGATCGAATTCCTATTTTCCGGTTCCGATAGTGCACCGGTATTCTCTCCTAGCCCTTATGCCTCCACTTTCTCTTTGTTTTCCTTTTCTCCGTAAACCCTATTTTCTCTTATTTCCTTCCTTTAAATACTCCTTAATATTATACTCTATTATTAATTAATTAATTATTCTACTCCTTTAATAATTCAAATATTATTCTATCATATATTCTATCATTTATTCTATCATTTATTTTATTGCCCAATTAAAATTAAATAATATTTCTCATTTTATTTCTCACATTATAATAAAACTCACTAAATATTTTAGTCAATTAATTTCTGCTCATAATATTAATTCTCCGACTAAACTGGTTATTCACTTAATCCTAGTTTCTTTCTCCCACATACAACCTTTTCCCAAAAATCTTCACTAAACCCTTATAATTCTCCTTTTATATCTCTTATAATTAAATCCAACTTATAATAATAATAATAATAATAATAATAATAATAATAATAATTCTATTATTTCTATAAACTTAATTTTCACACCTCATTTCTACTACTTCTAACACCAATTAAATAACTCTATTAATCCACAATTATTTCTAATATTATTTCTAATAATATTCTATAATAAAATTAATTCATCACTAATTAATCTCAACTTCCGATAATTCACTTAATCATCTTAAATCAACTTATAAATTAATTAGTGCTCCTTATAATTCTACTGATAAATCCAACTTCGACTAAATTCCAATAACTAATTCCTTATATAATTTAATTAAATAATTTTCGAGTGTTACAACTCTCCCCCACTTAGGATATTTTCGTCCTCGAAAATCCATCCGACATAACTATTCTTAACATCACACTCGCACCTAATCCGCGATTCAACAACTCAATCACAGTTTAAATCCAATACTTATACTTCAATCTTCCAATTACCCTTGCAACATAATTGTTACTATTTTGCAACCATTTTAGCAATACCTTGAAACAACATCTTAGAAAATAGTAACAACTACAACTCGCTTACTTTCTTGTACACCATGGTATCCTCACCTTAACGACATTCTCGTTGTAGCATCCACTACTTACTTACTTACCGTTAAGATAGCAAAACAATTTTATATCATCCAACATGATCTCGTCTACTATCAACAAGAGATTAATGGTGATCAGTTCCTCAATTTGTCAATAGATAGCCGACAACCATAATAGAGATTAAACCGTCATTACTAACATTAATAGTATTCTTTTTTCCAACTTGCATCCATGATTCACATATATCAACAACTCCAACAACTTCTACAACTTTTAAAATCAATCCCAATAGTTCTAAAGCACGGCCTACTTAAACAACAACTTACTAAATTCTATCTCATAGCAACTATTCTTTTCCAATACAATCCAACTTGTCAAACAATCAAAATATTAAATTTGTATTACTTTCGAATTCAAGAAACAGCAAGGCTCCTACAATGTTTGCACTGTATCCATCAGTAGCATACTAGTATGATATCTCTCAACCAAACACATCAGAGAAGCAAAGCTTCTCCCCCACTTAGCTTCAACTAACTCCTACAACAACAATTAGAAAACAACAAGTACCGACAGTGTTCCACACACTTGACGCGTACAAAGGAAGTAGACAATATTAGACAACACTGGCCAGACAGACCGACCTGCTCTGATACCACTAATGTAACACCCCAAATTCTACCCGGAAAATATATCGAAAATCAGAGTAATTAAAATTTTCAACAAAACATGGGATGCCACATTTCAACATTAATAACATAAACAGATAAGATACATAACACTTTTTAATTCGGAGAATCTCATAACAACTTGCAATAACTTTCAAACAAAATATTTTTTTTTATTACTACGCAGCGGAATTCATAGTTATACAACTGAATATATTATACTAATAACAACTTGAAACATGTTATTCAACTTTCAACATACTTAACAACTTTTTATTTCACAACATCACTTAGGATTCAACAAATTATACTAATAACAACAAGAGTCAACAATATAAACAACATAGACCAAACGTCCCCCCGAGTGTTACGTATCAGAGCGACAACCCGACTCGAACTAACAGCAACTAAACCTTTGTTCTTCATTACCTGCACGTTACCCACGTAGAGGCAACATCACAACAGAAGGGGTGAGATATCTAACAATCTAATAAATCGTATGATAAATAATATATTAGAATTCAGATAAGGTAAATCAATGCTTCAGTAATTATTCATACAACCAACAAACAACTAAATAATAACAAGAAGACATTTTATTTAATCAACGTAACAACTTAAATCAACACAACCTAATAAAAACATCAACTTATAACAACATCAACTTATAACCACAACAACTTATAACAAGGGAAACTTATAGCAACAACAACTCACAACAATAACAACTTATAGCAACAACAACTTATAACAACATCACAATGACAATCAACAAATAACGAATAATACCAACAACTTTAACACGCGACTAAATATGTGACTCAACTATGCAAATGCATGTGGTACCATTTGGAGCAGAACTCCCAACTTAAAATCATGCCAGGTTATCGAGGCATTCAACAAGGCATAAGCCTTCAACGTGGTGCCATCAAGGCCAAGGCATAAGCCTTCAACTTTCAACGTGGTGCCAATCCAGGCCAACTTAATCATGCAATGTATGCCATGCGACCTCAACTTCAACAACAAATATACAACGATGCAACAACAACAACAACATACAACAACAACTAGATCAACACTGGTCATTCGACCTACAACTCAAGCATGTCCATAAATTAGAACAATTCAACTTATTCAACATTGACCATAGGCCTACATCTTCATCAACTGCAAAACAACTTATCAACATTGGTCATACGACCTACAACTTCATCAACGTATCAACAACAATAATAGTTTATCAATAGAATTAATACGAGCAAACAACAACCAATTTCATCACAATCTACAATTTCGCAATTTATTAACAACATCAATACCAACAAACAATAACAATTACTACACCATTTACAACTTCGCAATTTATTAACAACATAAATACCACCAAACCACAACAACAATTCAACGGAAACAACACGACACAATTTATCACCTGCAATTATATAACTTATTCTATACTCTTAACTCATAAAAATGTCATAATAATATATAATTATAACTTGACATAATTCTCAACAAATTATAAATCACTCTACCACGATCCCTACAATTCTAAAATAACTCTAAGGTGCTCAAAATTTCTCTACCGACAACTCTTGTATGTAAAATAATATTTATGAAAGTAATTGGTTAATGGTCTGACTCAAGTAATAGTAAAACAACTCTAAAGGGTCAAATCCCTTTACCTTTAATTCTACGACTTGTTAGGTTTAATTTTAAACAACTCGAAAACAATGCTGACAACTCTAGACATGTCAGAACCACCCAAAACCATTAAAGTATGACTCTTAATAACTCAAAACAGCTCTGATAATTTTATTGACAATTCTAACAACTCTATTGACAACTTTAATAACTCTAATAGAATTGAAATAATTTAAATTAATCAATTAACCAAATAATCGTCTCTTACTCAAAACTCTTAATTTATCATATTAATAACACTAAAACTATTATAATTATAAAAGCTAATAGTTAAATAGCTAATATTATTCTCATAAACAAAACTTTATGTTATCAATATATTAAAATTGTAAATTAACAATTCTAAGGTTAGACTCTATCAAACATTAACCAACAAAATAAACTAATGCTACAATGTATGAAACATTAACTTAGATTTTCGGCTTACTCTAATATACTGGTACTGTAACGTGATACTCTCAATTATCTACCAAATTGTGAGGTCTACCAAAACATATAAATTAATGAAAAGTTACGATACAGTGCATATAAATATATTTGATGAAGTTTCGGTACATATGTGGATAAACATGGTTATACACTACACATATATAAATATTATAACAAAATAATATATACATATTCAACCTACAAAATCAATTTAGCAACTTAAAACTCAAGACGAATTTCATCATATTCAAGAATAATTTCAACACAGTGACATCAAATAATTTCTCACTAAATAGAACAATCATAAATACATAGTAAATTCCTCTATTATCTTAATTCTCACATATTACTCATCATACAACCCATTAGAAAATTAGAACCCCACCCTTACCTTAGATTTGACGGTGGTTATAACTCCGATCGAATTCCTATTTTCCGGTTCCGATAGTGCACTTCCGGTATTCTCTCCTAGCCCTTATGCCTCCACTTTCTCTTTGTTTTTCCTTTTCTCCCGTAAACCCTATTTTCTCTTATTTCCTTCCTTTAAATACTCCTTAATATTATACTCTATTATTAATTAATTAATTATTCTACTCCTTTAATAATTCAAATATTATTCTATCATATATTCTATCATTTATTCTATCATTTATTTTATTGCCCAATTAAAATTAAATAATATTTCTCATTTTATTTCTCACATTATAATAAAACTCACTAAATATTTTAGTCAATTAATTTCTGCTCATAATATTAATTCTCCGACTAAATGGTTATTCACTTAATCCTAGTTTCTTTCTCCCACATACAACCTTTTCCCAAAAATCTTCACTAAACCCTTATAATTCTCCTTTTATATCTCTTATAATTAAATCCAACTTATAATAATAATAATAATAATAATAATAATAATAATAATTCTATTATTTCTATAAAGCAATTTTCACACCTCATTTCTACTACTTCTAACACCAATTAAATAACTCTATTAATCCACAATTATTTCTAATATTATTTCTAATAATATTCTATAATAAAATTAATTCATCACTAATTAATCTCAACTTCCGATAATTCACTTAATCATCTTAAATCAACTTATAAATTAATTAGTGCTCCTTATAATTCTACTGATAAATCTAACTTCGACTAAATTCCAATAACTAATTCCTTATATAATTTAATTAAATAATTTTCGGGTGTTACAACTCTCCCCCACTTAGGATATTTTAGTCCTCGAAAATCCATCCGACATAACTATTCTTAACATCACACTCGCACCTAATCCGCGATTCAACAACTCAATCACAGTTTAAATCCAATACTTATACTTCAATCTTCCAATTACCCTTGCAACATAATTGTTACTATTTTGCAACCATTTTAGCAATACCTTGAAACAACATCTTAGAAAATAGTAACAACTACAACTCGCTTACTTTCTTGTACACCATGGTATCCTCACCTTAACGACATTCTCGTTGTAGCATCCACTACTTACTTACTTACCGTTAAGATAGCAAAACAATTTTATATCATCCAACATGATCTCGTCTACTATCAACAAGAGATTAATGGTGATCAGTTCCTCAATTTGTCAATAGATAGCCGACAACCATAATAGAGCTTAAACCGTCATTACTAACATTAATAGTATTCTTTTTCCAACTTGCATCCATGATTCACATATATCAACAACTCCAACAACTTCTACAACTTTTAAAATCAATCCCAATAGTTCTAAAGCACGGCCTACTTAAACAACAACTTACTAAATTCTATCTCATAGCAACTATTCTTTTCCAATACAATCCAACTTGTCAAACAATCAAAATATTAAATTTGTATTACTTTCGAATTCAAGAAACAGCAAGGCTCCTACAATGTTTGCCTGTATCCAGTAGCATACTAGTATGATATCTCTCAACCAAACACATCAGAGAAGCAAAGCTTCTCCCCCACTTAGCTTCAACTAACTCCTACAACAACAATTAGAAAACAACAAGTACCGACAGTGTTCCACACACTTGGCGCGTACAAAGGAAGTAGACAATATTAGACAACACTGGCCAGACAGACCGACCTGCTCTGATACCACTAATGTAACACCCCAAATTCTACCCGGAAAATATATCGAAAATCAGAGTAATTAAAATTTTCAACAAAACATGGGATGCCACATTTCAACATTAATAACATAAACAGATAAGATACATAACACTTTTTAATTCGGGAGAATCTCATAACAACTTGCAATAACTTTCAAACAAAATATTTTTTTTTATTACTACGCAGCGGAATTCATAGTTATACAACTGAATATATTATACTAATAACAACTTGAAACATGTTATTCAACTTTCAACATACTTAACAACTTTTTATTTCACAACATCACTTAGGATTCAACAAATTATACTAATAACAACAAGAGTCAACAATATAAACAACATAGACCAAACGTCCCCCCGAGTGTTACGTATCAGAGCGACAACCCGACTCGAACTAACAGCAACTAAACCTTTGTTCTTCATTACCTGCACGTTACCCACGTAGAGGCAACATCACAACAGAAGGGGTGAGATATCTAACAATCTAATAAATCATATGATAAATAATATATTAGAATTCAGATAAGGTAAATCAATGCTTCAGTAATTATTCATACAACCAACAAACAACTAAATAATAACAAGAAGACATTTTATTTAATCAACGTAACAACTTAAATCAACACAACCTAATAAAAACATCAACTTATAACAACATCAACTTATAACCACAACAACTTATAACAAGGGAAACTTATAGCAACAACAACTCACAACAATAACAACTTATAGCAACAACAACTTATAACAACATCACAATGACAATCAACAAATAACGAATAATACCAACAACTTTAACACGCGACTAAATATGTGACTCAACTATGCAAATGCATGTGGTACCATTTGGAGCAGAACTCCCAACTTAAAATCATGCCAGGTTATCGAGGCATTCAACAAGGCATAAGCCTTCAACGTGGTGCCATCAAGGCCAAGGCATAAGCCTTCAACTTTCAACATGGTGCCAATCCAGGCCAACTTAATCATGCAATGTATGCCACGCGACCTCAACTTCAACAACAAATACACAACGATGCAACAACAACAACAACATACAACAACAACTAGATCAACACTGGTCATTCGACCTACAACTCAAGCATGTCCATAAATTAGAACAATTCAACTTATTCAACATTGACCATAGGCCTACATCTTCATCAACTGCAAAACAACTTATCAACATTGGTCATACGACCTACAACTTCATCAACGTATCAACAACAATAATAGTTTATCAATAGAATTAATACGAGCAAACAACAACCAATTTCATCACAATCTACAATTTCGCAATTTATTAACAACATCAATACCAACAAACAATAACAATTACTACACCATTTACAACTTCGCAATTTATTAACAACATAAATACCACCAAACCACAACAACAATTCAACGGAAATAACACGACACAATTTATCACCTGCAATTATATAACTTATTCTATACTCTTAACTCATAAAAATGTCATAATAATATATAATTATAACTTGACATAATTCTCAACAAATTATAAATCACTCTACCACGATCCCTACAATTCTAAAATAACTCTAAGGTGCTCAAAATTTCTCTACCGACAACTCTTGTATGTAAAATAATATTTATGAAAGTAATTGGTTAATGGTCTGACTCAAGTAATAGTAAAACAACTCTAAAGGGTCAAATACCTTTACCTTTAATTCTACGACTTGTTAGGTTTAATTTTAAACAACTCGAAAACAATGCTGACAACTCTAGACATGTCAGAACCACCCAAAACCATTAAAGTATGACTCTTAATAACTCAAAACAGCTCTGATAATTTTATTGACAATTCTAACAACTCTATTGACAACTTTAATAACTCTAATAGAATTGAAATAATTTAAATTAATCAATTAACCAAATAATCGTCTCTTACTCAAAACTCTTAATTTATCATATTAATAACACTAAAACTATTATAATTATAAAAGCTAATAGTTAAATAGCTAATATTATTCTCATAAACAAAACTTTATGTTATCAATATATTAAAATTGTAAATTAACAATTCTAAGGTTAGACTCTATCAAACATTAACCAACAAAATAAACTAATGCTACAATGTATGAAACATTAACTTAGATTTTCGGCTTACTCTAATATACTGGTACTGTAACGTGATACTCTCAATTATCTACCAAATTGTGAGGTCTACCAAAACATATAAATTAATGAAAAGTTACGATACAGTGCATATAAATATATTTGATGAAGTTTCGGTACATATGTGGATAAACATGGTTATACACTACACATATATAAATATTATAACAAAATAATATATACATATTCAACCTACAAAATCAATTTAGCAACTTAAAACTCAAGACGAATTTCATCATATTCAAGAATAATTTCAACACAGTGACATCAAATAATTTCTCACTAAATAGAACAATCATAAATACATAGTAAATTCCTCTATTATCTTAATTCTCACATATTACTCATCATACAACCCATTAGAAAATTAGAACCCCACCCTTACCTTAGATTTGACGGTGGTTATAACTCCGATCGAATTCCTATTTTCCGGTTCCGATAGTGCACTTCCGGTATTCTCTCCTAGCCCTTATGCCTCCACTTTCTCTTTGTTTTTCCTTTTCTCCCGTAAACCCTATTTTCTCTTATTTCCTTCCTTTAAATACTCCTTAATATTATACTCTATTATTAATTAATTAATTATTCTACTCCTTTAATAATTCAAATATTATTCTATCATATATTCTATCATTTATTCTATCATTTATTTTATTGCCCAATTAAAATTAAATAATATTTCTCATTTTATTTCTCACATTATAATAAAACTCACTAAATATTTTAGTCAATTAATTTCGCTCATAATATTAATTCTCCGACTAAATGGTTATTCACTTAATCCTAGTTTCTTTCTCCCACATACAACCTTTTCCCAAAAATCTTCACTAAACCCTTATAATTCTCCTTTTATATCTCTTATAATTAAATCCAACTTATAATAATAATAATAATAATAATAATAATAATAATTCTATTATTTCTATAAAGCAATTTTCACACCTCATTTCTACTACTTCTAACACCAATTAAATAACTCTATTAATCCACAATTATTTCTAATATTATTTCTAATAATATTCTATAATAAAATTAATTCATCACTAATTAATCTCAACTTCCGATAATTCACTTAATCATCTTAAATCAACTTATAAATTAATTAGTGCTCCTTATAATTCTACTGATAAATCCAACTTCGACTAAATTCCAATAACTAATTCCTTATATAATTTAATTAAATAATTTTCGAGTGTTACAACTCTCCCCCACTTAGGATATTTTCGTCCTCGAAAATCCATCCGACATAACTATTCTTAACATCACACTCGCACCTAATCCGCGATTCAACAACTCAATCACAGTTTAAATCCAATACTTATACTTCAATCTTTCAATTACCCTTGCAACATAATTGTTACTATTTTGCAACCATTTTAGCAATACCTTGAAACAACATCTTAGAAAATAGTAACAACTACAACTCGCTTACTTTCTTGTACACCATGGTATCCTCACCTTAACGACATTCTCGTTGTAGCATCCACTACTTACTTACTTACCGTTAAGATAGCAAAACAATTTTATATCATCCAACATGATCTCGTCTACTATCAACAAGAGATTAATGGTGATCAGTTCTTCAATTTGTCAATAGATAGCCGACAACCATAATAGAGATTAAACCGTCATTACTAACATTAATAGTATTCTTTTTCCAACTTGCATCCATGATTCACATATATCAACAACTCCAACAACTTCTACAACTTTTAAAATCAATCCCAATAGTTCTACAGCACGACCTACTTAAACAACAACTTACTAAATTCTATCTCATAGCAACTATTCTTTTCCAATACAATCCAACTTGTCAAACAATCAAAATATTAAATTTGTATTACTTTCGAATTCAAGAAACAGCAAGGCTCCTACAATGTTTGCACTGTATCCATCAGTAGCATACTAGTATGATATCTCTCAACCAAACACATCAGAGAAGCAAAGCTTCTCCCCCACTTAGCTTCAACTAACTCCTACAACAACAATTAGAAAACAACAAGTACCGACAGTGTTCCACACACTTGACGCGTACAAAGGAAGTAGACAATATTAGACAACACTGGCCAGACAGACCGACCTGCTCTGATACCACTAATGTAACACCCCAAATTCTACCCGGAAAATATATCGAAAATCAGAGTAATTAAAATTTTCAACAAAACATGGGATGCCACATTTCAACATTAATAACATAAACAGATAAGATACATAACACTTTTTAATTCGGAGAATCTCATAACAACTTGCAATAACTTTCAAACAAAATATTTTTTTTTATTACTACGCAGCGGAATTCATAGTTATACAACTGAATATATTATACTAATAACAACTTGAAACATGTTATTCAACTTTCAACATACTTAACAACTTTTTATTTCACAACATCACTTAGGATTCAACAAATTATACTAATAACAACAAGAGTCAACAATATAAACAACATAGACCAAACGTCCCCCCGAGTGTTACGTATCAGAGCGACAACCCGACTCGAACTAACAGCAACTAAACCTTTGTTCTTCATTACCTGCACGTTACCCACGTAGAGGCAACATCACAACAGAAGGGGTGAGATATCTAACAATCTAATAAATCGTATGATAAATAATATATTAGAATTCAGATAAGGTAAATCAATGCTTCAGTAATTATTCATACAACCAACAAACAACTAAATAATAACAAGAAGACATTTTATTTAATCAACGTAACAACTTAAATCAACACAACCTAATAAAAACATCAACTTATAACAACATCAACTTATAACCACAACAACTTATAACAAGGGGAAACTTATAGCAACAACAACTCACAACAATAACAACTTATAGCAACAACAACTTATAACAACATCACAATGACAATCAACAAATAACGAATAATACCAACAACTTTAACACGCGACTAAATATGTGACTCAACTATGCAAATGCATGTGGTACCATTTGGAGCGAGAACTCCAACTTAAAATCATGCCGGTTATCGAGGCATTCAACAAGGCATAAGCCTTTAACGTGGTGCCATCAAGGCCAAGGCATAAGCCTTCAACTTTCAACGTGGTGCCAATCCAGGCCAACTTAATCATGCAATGTATACCATGCGACCTCAACTTCAACAACAAATACACAACGATGCAACAACAACAACAACATACAACAACAACTAGATCAACACTGGTCATTCGACCTACAACTCAAGCATGTCCATAAATTAGAACAATTCAACTTGTTCAACATTGACCATAGGCCTACATCTTCATCAACTGCAAAACAACTTATCAACATTGGTCATACGACCTACAACTTCATCAACGTATCAACAACAATAATAGTTTATCAATAGAATTAATATGAGCAAACAACAACCAATTTCATCACAATCTACAATTTTGCAATTTATTAACAACATCAATACCAACAAACAATAACAATTACTACACCATTTACAACTTCGCAATTTATTAACAACATAAATACCACCAAACCACAACAACAATTCAACGGAAACAACACGACACAATTTATCACCTGCAATTATATAACTTATTCTATACTCTTAACTCATAAAAATGTCATAATAATATATAATTATAACTTGACATAATTCTCAATAAATTATAAATCACTCTACCACGATCCCTACAATTCTAAAATAACTCTAAGGTGCTCAAAATTTCTCTACCGACAACTCTTGTATGTAAAATAATATTTATGAAAGTAATTGGTTAATGGTCTGACTCAAGTAATAGTAAAACAACTCTAAAGGGTCAAATACCTTTACCTTTAATTCTACGACTTGTTAGGTTTAATTTTAAACAACTCGAAAACAATGCTGACAACTCTAGACATGTCAGAACCACCCAAAACCATTAAAGTATGACTCTTAATAACTCAAAACAACTCTGATAATTTTATTGACAATTCTAACAACTCTATTGACAACTTTAATAACTCTAATAGAATTGAAATAATTTAAATTAATCAATTAACCAAATAATCGTCTCTTACTCAAAACTCTTAATTTATCATATTAATAACACTAAAACTATTATAATTATAAAAGCTAATAGTTAAATAGCTAATATTATTCTCATAAACAAAACTTTATGTTATCAATATATTAAAATTGTAAATTAACAATTCTAAGGTTAGACTCTATCAAACATTAACCAACAAAATAAACTAATGCTACAATGTATGAAACATTAACTTAGATTTTGACACTCTAATATCTTTGGTCAGTAACGTGATACTCTCAATTATCTACCAAATTGTGAGGTCTACCAAAACATATAAATTAATGAAAAGTTACGATACAGTGCATATAAATATATTTGATGAAGTTTCGGTACATATGTGGATAAACATGGTTATACACTACACATATATAAATATTATAACAAAATAATATATACATATTCAACCTACAAAATCAATTTAGCAACTTAAAACTCAAGACGAATTTCATCATATTCAAGAATAATTTCAACACAGTGACATCAAATAATTTCTCACTAAATAGAACAATCATAAATACATAGTAAATTCCTCTATTATCTTAATTCTCACATATTACTCATCATACAACCCATTAGAAAATTAGAACCCCACCCTTACCTTAGATTTGCGGTGGTTATAACTCCGATCAATTCCTATTTTCGGTTCCGATAGTGCACTTCCGGTATTCTCTCCTAGCCCTTATGCCTCCACTTTCTCTTTGTTTTTCCTTTTCTCCCGTAAACCCTATTTTCTCTTATTTCCTTCCTTTAAATACTCCTTAATATTATACTCTATTATTAATTAATTAATTATTCTACTCCTTTAATAATTCAAATATTATTCTATCATATATTCTATCATTTATTCTATCATTTATTTTATTGCCCAATTAAAATTAAATAATATTTCTCATTTTATTTCTCACATTATAATAAAACTCACTAAATATTTTAGTCAATTAATTTCTGCTCATAATATTAATTCTCCGACTAAACTGGTTATTCACTTAATCCTAGTTTCTTTCTCCCACATACAACCTTTTCCCAAAAATCTTCACTAAACCCTTATAATTCTCCTTTTATATCTCTTATAATTAAATCCAACTTATAATAATAATAATAATAATAATAATAATAATAATTCTATTATTTCTATCTGGCTTAATTTTCACACCTCATTTCTACTACTTCTAACACCAATTAAATAACTCTATTAATCCACAATTATTTCTAATATTATTTCTAATAATATTCTATAATAAAATTAATTCATCACTAATTAATCTCAACTTCCGATAATTCACTTAATCATCTTAAATCAACTTATAAATTAATTAGTGCTCCTTATAATTCTCTTGATAAATCTAACCCGACTAAATTCCAATAACTAATTCCTTATATAATTTAATTAAATAATTTTGGTGTTACAACTCTCCCCCACTTAGGATATTTTAGTCCTCGAAAATCCATCCGACATAACTATTCTTAACATCACACTCGCACCTAATCCGCGATTCAACAACTCAATCACAGTTTAAATCCAATACTTATACTTCAATCTTCCAATTACCCTTGCAACATAATTGTTACTATTTTGCAACCATTTTAGCAATACCTTGAAACAACATCTTAGAAAATAGTAACAACTACAACTCGCTTACTTTCTTGTACACCATGGTATCCTCACCTTAACGACATTCTCGTTGTAGCATCCACTACTTACTTACTTACCGTTAAGATAGCAAAACAATTTTATATCATCCAACATGATCTCGTCTACTATCAACAAGAGATTAAGGGTGATCAGTTCCTCAATTTGTCAATAGATAGCCGACAACCATAATAGAGATTAAACCGTCATTACTAACATTAATAGTATTCTTTTTCCAACTTGCATCCATGATTCACATATATCAACAACTCCAACAACTTCTACAACTTTTAAAATCAATCCCAATAGTTCTACAGCACGGCCTACTTAAACAACAACTTACTAAATTCTATCTCATAGCAACTATTCTTTTCCAATACAATCCAACTTGTCAAACAATCAAAATATTAAATTTGTATTACTTTCGAATTCAAGAAACAGCAAGGCTCCTACAATGTTTGCACTGTATCCATCAGTAGCATACTAGTATGATATCTCTCAACCAAACACATCAGAGAAGCAAAGCTTCTCCCCCACTTAGCTTCAACTAACTCCTACAACAACAATTAGAAAACAACAAGTACCGACAGTGTTCCACACACTTGACGCGTACAAAGGAAGTAGACAATATTAGACAACACTGGCCAGACAGACCGACCTGCTCTGATACCACTAATGTAACACCCCAAATTCTACCCGGAAAATATATCGAAAATCAGAGTAATTAAAATTTTCAACAAAACATGGGATGCCACATTTCAACATTAATAACATAAACAGATAAGATACATAACACTTTTTAATTCGGAGAATCTCATAACAACTTGCAATAACTTTCAAACAAAATATTTTTTTTTATTACTACGCAGCGGAATTCATAGTTATACAACTGAATATATTATACTAATAACAACTTGAAACATGTTATTCAACTTTCAACATACTTAACAACTTTTTATTTCACAACATCACTTAGGATTCAACAAATTATACTAATAACAACAAGAGTCAACAATATAAACAACATAGACCAAACGTCCCCCCGAGTGTTACGTATCAGAGCGACAACCCGACTCGAACTAACAGCAACTAAACCTTTGTTCTTCATTACCTGCACGTTACCCACGTAGAGGCAACATCACAACAGAAGGGGTGAGATATCTAACAATCTAATAAATCGTATGATAAATAATATATTAGAATTCAGATAAGGTAAATCAATGCTTCAGTAATTATTCATACAACCAACAAACAACTAAATAATAACAAGAAGACATTTTATTTAATCAACGTAACAACTTAAATCAACACAACCTAATAAAAACATCAACTTATAACAACATCAACTTATAACCACAACAACTTATAACAAGGGAAACTTATAGCAACAACAACTCACAACAATAACAACTTATAGCAACAACAACTTATAACAACATCACAATGACAATCAACAAATAACGAATAATACCAACAACTTTAACACGCGACTAAATATGTGACTCAACTATGCAAATGCATGTGGTACCATTTGGAGCAGAACTCCCAACTTAAAATCATGCCAGGTTATCGAGGCATTCAACAAGGCATAAGCCTTCAACGTGGTGCCATCAAGGCCAAGGCATAAGCCTTCAACTTTCAACGTGGTGCCAATCCAGGCCAACTTAATCATGCAATGTATACCATGCGACCTCAACTTCAACAACAAATACACAACGATGCAACAACAACAACAACATACAACAACAACTAGATCAACACTGGTCATTCGACCTACAACTCAAGCATGTCCATAAATTAGAACAATTCAACTTGTTCAACATTGACCATAGGCCTACATCTTCATCAACTGCAAAACAACTTATCAACATTGGTCATACGACCTACAACTTCATCAACGTATCAACAACAATAATAGTTTATCAATAGAATTAATATGAGCAAACAACAACCAATTTCATCACAATCTACAATTTTGCAATTTATTAACAACATCAATACCAACAAACAATAACAATTACTACACCATTTACAACTTCGCAATTTATTAACAACATAAATACCACCAAACCACAACAACAATTCAACGGAAACAACACGACACAATTTATCACCTGCAATTATATAACTTATTCTATACTCTTAACTCATAAAAATGTCATAATAATATATAATTATAACTTGACATAATTCTCAATAAATTATAAATCACTCTACCACGATCCCTACAATTCTAAAATAACTCTAAGGTGCTCAAAATTTCTCTACCGACAACTCTTGTATGTAAAATAATATTTATGAAAGTAATTGGTTAATGGTCTGACTCAAGTAATAGTAAAACAACTCTAAAGGGTCAAATACCTTTACCTTTAATTCTACGACTTGTTAGGTTTAATTTTAAATAACTCGAAAACAATGCTGACAACTCTAGACATGTCAGAACCACCCAAAACCATTAAAGTATGACTCTTAATAACTCAAAACAACTCTGATAATTTTATTGACAATTCTAACAACTCTATTGACAACTTTAATAACTCTAATAGAATTGAAATAATTTAAATTAATCAATTAACCAAATAATCGTCTCTTACTCAAAACTCTTAATTTATCATATTAATAACACTAAAACTATTATAATTATAAAAGCTAATAGTTAAATAGCTAATATTATTCTCATAAACAAAACTTTATGTTATCAATATATTAAAATTGTAAATTAACAATTCTAAGGTTAGACTCTATCAAACATTAACCAACAAAATAAACTAATGCTACAATGTATGAAACATTAACTTAGATTTTCGGCTTACTCTAATATACTGGTACTGTAACGTGATACTCTCAATTATCTACCAAATTGTGAGGTCTACCAAAACATATAAATTAATGAAAAGTTACGATACAGTGCATATAAATATATTTGATGAAGTTTCGGTACATATGTGGATAAACATGGTTATACACTACACATATATAAATATTATAACAAAATAATATATACATATTCAACCTACAAAATCAATTTAGCAACTTAAAACTCAAGACGAATTTCATCATATTCAAGAATAATTTCAACACAGTGACATCAAATAATTTCTCACTAAATAGAACAATCATAAATACATAGTAAATTCCTCTATTATCTTAATTCTCACATATTACTCATCATACAACCCATTAGAAAATTAGAACCCCACCCTTACCTTAGATTTGACGGTGGTTATAACTCCGATCGAATTCCTATTTTCCGGTTCCGATAGTGCACTTCCGGTATTCTCTCCTAGCCCTTATGCCTCCACTTTCTCTTTGTTTTTCCTTTTCTCCCGTAAACCCTATTTTCTCTTATTTCCTTCCTTTAAATACTCCTTAATATTATACTCTATTATTAATTAATTAATTATTCTACTCCTTTAATAATTCAAATATTATTCTATCATATATTCTATCATTTATTCTATCATTTATTTTATTGCCCAATTAAAATTAAATAATATTTCTCATTTTATTTCTCACATTATAATAAAACTCACTAAATATTTTAGTCAATTAATTTCTGCTCATAATATTAATTCTCCGACTAAACTGGTTATTCACTTAATCCTAGTTTCTTTCTCCCACATACAACCTTTTCCCAAAAATCTTCACTAAACCCTTATAATTCTCCTTTTATATCTCTTATAATTAAATCCAACTTATAATAATAATAATAATAATAATAATAATAATAATAATAATAATAATAATAATAATAATAATAATTCTATTATTTCTATTTGGCTTAATTTTCACACCTCATTTCTACTACTTCTAATACCAATTAAATAACTCTATTAATCCACAATTATTTCTAATATTATTTCTAATAATATTCTATAATAAAATTAATTCATCACTAATTAATCTCAACTTCCGATAATTCACTTAATCATCTTAAATCAACTAATAAATTAATTAGTGCTCCTTATAATTCTACTGATAAATCCAACTTCGACTAAATTCCAATAACTAATTCCTTATATAATTTAATTAAATAATTTTCGGGTGTTACATCATGCAAGCCTTAAACCTAGGACTATTGTGTAAATTGCTTGTGTGTGCTATTTAAACATGACATCATGACATCATAAAATCATAACATCGTATCATTTCTAACCATTTCAAGGACCTAGGGATTTATCTTTGCTCTTTGTTGTAGGGTTATGGCTTCCAGGAAGACTACCAAAATTAAATTTGTGGGTATACATTCTCAACTCAAAGAGTTAGTCTCATAAATTCCCGATCATTCTCAGTTCATTAAGAGGCATGGTTATCTACTCGACTTGGTTACTTTCAGTTTTGAAGAAGATATGATGAGCGTCGTATTCCAGTTCTTTGATCCGAAACATATCTACTTTACATTCCCAGACTATCAGTTGGTACCTACAATGGAAGAGTTCTCTAAGCTACTTGGGATACCTATCCTTGACCATCTACCATTCACCGGTCTAGAAAAAGTTCCGAGGTTTGAAGGCATTGCATTAGTGTTACATCTAAAGTGGTCAGACATTGAAGCTAATTGGGAAACAAGAAGTGGAGTTAAGGGTTTGCTTGATATATTTCTGATAAAGAAAGCTCGAGAATTCTTAAAGGCTATGAGTTTCCATGCTTTTGAAGACATTTTGGCTTTTCTAATCTTTGGGTTGGTGTTATTTCCTAATCCAGATCAATTCAAAGACGTAAATGCCATCAAGATATTCCTCTCTCATAATCTTGTGCCTACTCTGCATTCTCTCCACACTCGTACTATGAAAAGACAAGGAACTCTTATGTATTGCATACCGTTATTATCCAGGTGGTTTATTTCGCACCTTCATCAATCACTAATGAAGAATGAACAAGGTTTGAAATGGTCTCGAAAATGAATGTTACTCTCTCATTCAGATATCTATTGGTGTCTCTACCTTCAAAAGAACTTCACTTTCATTGAGCGTTATGGAGAATTCTCTAATGTACCACTCCTTGGCATAAGGGGAGGTATCACTTACAACCCTTCTCAAGCGCTATGACAATTTGGTTATGCTCGAAAAGATGGTCCTAATGATATACTTCTCCAAGACATCGTATTTGACTACGACGACGATCTTCATGATTATCACCGAAGATTTGTGCATGCTTGGGGCATGGTGAAGAAAACCGATACCAAGACCTTGGGGCATAAAAATTTCGTTCCTTGGGAACTGTACCTCAAATGGGTGCGAGCTCGCGCTCAAAATCTCATGATACCATATTCTTTTATCCTACCAATAATTATGGAACCTGTTGCCGAAGGCGATGAATCTTACACCATTCTTCATCCAGACATGCCAACTGATTTTGAAGAATTAAAGAGATCCTGGATTCAACTCAAAGAAGAAACGGATACATTCAAAGCTCAGTGCTATGCAAGCGAGAAAAGAGTATTAGAGCTAACAAAGCTGCTTCACGAGGAACAAAGGATTAACACCTACGTGAACATGAAGAGGAAGCGCCCATGGGAGGCCTAAGCACTAGGAATTTTATTTTTGTACTTGAACTTTCTCTTTTGTATTGCTAATCAGACTAATAAAGAGTCTGTTCTTGCTTGTTTACCAAATTTAAATTCCTAAGGTCCTTGAAAACATTGCATTGCATAACATCGCATATCATAGCATAACATTTCATATCAGGTACTATGAAGACCAATTTTCTTATTCTCTCGCTGTTTACTTCAGCAGAGATGGCTCTCGAACAAACTATCAAAGATCTCCAGGCTCAGAACGCTTAGTTCCTGGAGATGCTCACCAATTTGTCCCAAGGTCAGAAAGATATGAAAAAAATCATCACCAAAAAGAAGAAGATTGCTGGCATTATCAACCTGGGAAGAAAGCACAGAGGTCCAGTCAAGGTAGTCAAATAACTTGAATTCTCAAAAAAGAGTGGCAAAACTGAAGGAAGCGTCAAGGCCGATGAAGGAAGCCACATGGGTCTCAGGAAGAAGAGGAGGAAGACTATATCAGTGAGCAATACCCTCTTGACAATGAGAATTATAAGCAACTTGAAGACCGTCTGAATGCTGTGGAAAATATGAAAATGCCAGGATTGAATTTTGATGATTTAAGCCTGGTTCCTGGGGTGGTCATTCCCCGCAAGTTCAAAGTTCCTACTATTGCCAAATACGATGGAATTTCTTTCCCAAAACTTCATCTGAAGTCCTATGTTCAGAAAATTCAACCCCACACTGCTGATAAGAAATTATGGATGCATTTATTTCAAGAGAGTTTGTCTGGAGCATAGTTATAATGGTACTATCAGCTAGAGAATACTCACATCCATACCTGGAATGATTTGGCAGATACTTTCTATAAACAGTACCAGTATAATGCTGAATTGGCACCAACCCGTATGCAACTACAAAGTATGTCTATAGGCCGTGATGAGAAGTTCAAAGAGTACGCTCAAAAGTGGAGAGATCTAGTAGGAAGAGTCCAGCCACCCTTGTCTAATAGGGAGTTGGTTAACATGTTCATGGGAACACTGACAAGCTCATTCTTCAATCATCTGATTGGAAACTCATCAGCTGGATTCACCAAACTGATATTGATAGGAGAACACATTGAAGCTGGAATCAAGAGCGAACAGATTCAAGTCGAGACATCCTCAAATGTTGCGAAGAGATCTTTTGGTGGGAAGAAAGAAGCCAATGTTGTGTATGGTCAGAAGAACTGTGACAAAGTTGATTGCAATCAATCTGTGGGGGAATTCTTGATCTCCAATCCCACAGTAGTGCAACCTCAACAAGACAACGCGCGTAGGCAAAATGCGCCAAGAAGACAGTTTACGAAGATCAACATGTCGTTGTCTCAAGCGCTACAACACATGTTGAAAGCATAGTTGATTACTTTGAGGGATCCTCCTCAATATGTCAACACTTCTTCTCCGAAGTACAATCCCAATGCAAGGTGTGCATACCACTCTAATAGCCTAGGGCACGACACCAACAAATGTTGGGCCTTGAAGAACAAGATCCAAGACATGATTGAAGCTCGGGAAATTGAATTCGACCCTCATACTGAAACCCCAAATATGATTAACGCACCTATGCCCGACCATGGTAAAAGTACCATGCCATTGATAAAGACTCATATGTCTTTGCTGTGAATGAGTCAACCACTCCCTTGATGACTGTAAAAAAGGATTTTCTACGAGCCGACTTATTTCTAGGATGTTTTGAAACTACCGTTACTACGCGTCCGAGCCCAATGGATGTGCCTGGTTGAAGAGAGGTGTCCAACGCCTGATATACAACCGAGAAGTACTATTCCTGAAAACTTCGTCTGTGGAAAGTTTGTGCTAAGATGTTTCCAAAATCCTGAAGATCAAAGACGTAAGCGAAACCATACCAGAAGTCTGGGATACCTTGGGGAAGCCAAGTGGGAAATTTGATTTCATGGTAAAATACCGCTCCTGAAAGCTACAAGATCGCAATCGAAGACATCAAGGAAACCAGATGGGGAGATGATCATTATCCCAAAGAATATGCTGATGTAAATACAATAAGGATCACCTCTGTCGATCCTGCACCTAGAGTGGCACCTCTAATTATTACCTCGCCTAGATCAATTCCATATTCCTCTAACAAAGCTATACCTTGGAATTAGAAAGCTGAAGTCTACTATTATGGCGTCAAGCAAGAGCCATTAGCCATCGAAGACAGTATAGTTGAAGCTACTAGTCCTGATGTCAACAATATCACCGGATCAAGCAGAGTAACCAGAACCGGAAGAGTGTTTTATCTAGATATCTCTCCTCCAAAGGATACTACTACACCAGTTCATGTTCCTACTATTGAACCAACTCCCGGGGCCCGAGGGAAAGAGAAAGTGACTCAACCTGCTCAGACGGAAGTACCAAAGGAAGTTGTTGAAGGTACCTCCAAACAAAAAATGGAGGAAATTCTGAAGATCATTAAGAAGAGCGACTACAATGTAGTGGAGCAGTTGGGATAAGCCCCATCCAAGATTTCCATGTTAGCCCTGTTGTTGTGCTCCGAGGCTCATGCTAAAGCCTTGGTGAAATTTCTAAAGAATGCTCATATACCACAAGACATTTCTGCTGACCAATTCAAAAGTTATATTGCTAGACTGACCGTAAATAATGGTTTAGGCTTTTCTGATGCTGATCTGACTCCTTCCAGAAGGTAACACAACAAAGCCTTACACATTTCCGTTGGGTGTAAGGGAACTACATTGTCTCGTGTGTTGGTGGATACTGGCTCTTATCTGAACTTCTTACTAAAGAATACTCTCGACCGACTTGATGCTGAAGAAATGGTCATGAAACCAAGTAATATAATCGTAAGAGCTTTTGATGGGTCGAAGAGAACAATACTTGGAGAGTATAAATTGTCGATCAAAGTGGGTTCCCAGACTTTTGATTCTACTTTCTTTGTGATGGACATTCGTCCAGCTTCTTCTTGCCTGCTTGGACAACCTTGGATACTGTTGCGGCGGTATAGCGACAAGCAAAGAGTTGGTATTATTTTTACTGGGTGATATATACCGGTTAGGTTATATCGTATCGTGTCCACAGAGATTGGTTATTGATTCTTCGTTCGACAATTCTACCGTTAATGAGTTTGAGATTAAAAGAAATGAAAATAAAAGACAAAAAGTAAATGAACAAAAGGTATAAAGGATAGACGCCTTGTCTGGAACGAATGTAAACTACCCGTCACAGACTTAAATCTACCACCCACGTCATACTCGGCCTACGGTACTCGTCCGTGTCATCACATACCTCTCACAACCTTGGTTATTTCTAACCCAAATTGAGAATCCTCCTAAATCATCTCAATAGCCATGTTTGGCATATCTCAACAACACAGAAGTCAACTGCGTCACCTCCATAACCATCTCTAGCATACTTCACCAACGCAGAGGCATTAAGTTCGGATACTCTATAGTGAATGTTAGATCTAAACCCATTTCTAGTATTCAGAAACTAACAGATAATCATCCTAGGTAAGAATCTAAGCAATCTATCTCTGGTAAAGCTCAAACCCCTAACATAGAGTAAAAACCCAAGATAACTACCAACACAAATTCGTAAAGCAAGCTTTATATAACGCCAAGGGCGACAAATATACATGAGTTAGAGTAGATATACATACAAAACCCAACAAAAGAGATTACAAAGAGAAGAGAAGAAGAGGAACCAAACATTTCTTGGTTTGTCAACACCAATCGACGAGGGATTCGACTCCGGATCATCCAAATGCAAGCTCCAATGTTATTTTCCAAGCTAATCTACCAAAAATGAAGGTTGATGGAAATGGGGATCAAAAACCACCCCAAAACCATAACCTAGAAATCTGTTTTGAAAAGTATTTATAAACAAAATCCCGTAGCCCGCGCTAAGAGCGACTTACTTTATTAATTCAAATCACTTAACAGTGCTAAGCGCACTCAGAACCGCGCTAAGCGCGAAAGTTACTGTTTGACCTCCCAAAAACGCGTCTTCAGAGCCGTGTCTTCGACACTTTATTCCTCCATGCTCTAAATATGCAACAAATACCTACAAAAATAGATACAAAACTATCAAACGGTACATTATGTACACAAAACACAATAAAACGTATTTACAACAAAAATTGGGGTTATTCAACGATTATTAACAAACAAAAATAGATAAGTGCCACAAAACATATATGCAAAATAACTACATTTTGGCACTTATCAACTCTGCCCAACTTGACACATTGTTTGTCCTCAGACAAAGTCAAATAACTAAAAGAAGCAAAGAATGATAATCAAATAATCACGAATCAACAAGTTTTTAAAACGGAAAACAAATGTATGGTTCAAACGAAAAATGTACACGACAAACACATACTTACCACCATCCTACAACAATAACATATAAACGAAACAAATCCTAAGTACAAAAATCATGCAAAACTTTCTAAAACAAAACAAGTTCAATCATGAATCACACCTAGTAAAAATTCATCGGTAGATGAAGAACACACAAAGGTGAGGGATAAAAAAACACTCCTCCACAATCTTGCAAACAATAGACTAAATTATGCATTCATCCAAAAACGTATTGAAAATACAAATGCAAGAATCACAAGGGCTTTTCAAGGTTGTAATGTGGCTTGGTTAACAAACAAGTGATAAGTCCCAAAGCTAATCGAAACAAAAACTTGCCTAAACCTAAGGGAGTGATCAACTCACAAATTTCCAAACAATATAATTTCAATCAAACTTATTCTTCATCACAAATTTCACACCAAACACACCTCACTTATTAACATTACATTATTCCTACTCTTTTTGTTTTTCTTTTTCAAAGCTTTTCTCCTTTTTCTTTCTTTTTCTAATCTTTCTTTTTCACTTTTTTTCCTTCTTTTCTTTTCTCTTAACCTCATACCAACCACAATATAAGTACATAAACATTCCTCTTCCCAACTTGAATTCAACCAACATTATTATGTGAATACTCCCTACTTTCTAAGGCAAGGTAAAAATCCATACAACAACATATAGTTGAGGGTTCAAGAAACAAAGAAATCAACATCCATACAAAAAAGGTGAATTGACACTCATAGACAAGCATCAAGTTCAAATAAAAATGGATGTTGATAAAAGTTCAAAGGGGTTAACAAAGGTTCACACACTCACAAGGTGAATTGAATATTTGGCCAAGGTAGTTATGCTCAAAATCAACAAAATGCCTTGATCATTTTCTTGAAATCATACAATCAACACAAAACAGAAGATTAAGCATAATAAAATCCAGTTAAAACAAGAATGTGGACTCTCAGCATATGTAAACAATGGAAAGCTTCCTCACATTTATGGTTAAAAAGGGAACTAAAGTGATTCAATTCATGAGCAAGTAATGCAAAAAGAATGAATAGCATGGTAATTATACAAATGATAAATTTCCTAAACATGTTATGCTATAGAAAGCGATAAGCAGTACACGCGTGTACCAACTTTGAAACTATCATTACCATACATCCGTGAGTTGAAACGATCAAACTCGGAAAATCACCTCAAAAGTCTTCAAGTTACCGGACCAAAATTTGAGTCCAAACAACAACAAAAGAATTAGAAAAACAATACTAATTTTACTCAATACAAAAAGCCTTGGTGAAAGTGGGAAAAAGGAAAACCAAGTGAAATTTTAAAAGAATTCACTGGCCCTGCATAGCAGAGCGCGCTACACCAGTTGCAGAAAAATGACAGCAACAGGTGCAACTGCTATGCAAGCTCCACTTACACACCTATACAATCTCATTTACACATCTAAACAATATTTATAATACATACACACTTCCACAAGTTAAAACACTACAAACTTGTGGAAAATAACAAATTGACATAACAAAACAAAAGCAAATAACAATACACACAATTGGTGAAAAGGAATTAACAAGTTGAAAAGTGAAAATTTGAAATTAAGAGCAAGTCCTATTTCAACTTATTAAAACACAAGTCACCACACACATAAACAAACATAAATAAACATGCTTGTTTTACGTCGTAAGCTCGACGCCTTTATTGTGCGAGCACTAGTAACCTCCTCTCGTCATGCCATGGTATTGCCACACCGCGCAAACCTAAAGAAAGTGTCCTAACAACCACACAAAAAAAGTTACAAGTACGAGACAATTCACAACAACACATGAAAATGAAGAAAATCACAAATATGCACAAGTATGGAAAGTAAACACATAACATGTACAAGTAACAATATAAAAGTTCATATACAAAGTCTATACAATATATACAATAATTACAAAACTCAAAAACAACAGAATTATCGCAATACAGAAACAATAAAACCAATCCCCGACAACGGCGCCAAGCAAAGAGTTGGTATTATTTTTACCGGGTGATATATACCGGTTAGGTTATATCGTATCGTGTCCACAGAGATTGGTTATTGATTCGTCGTTCGACAATTCTACCGTTAATGAGTTTGAGATTAAAAGAAATGAAAATAAAAGACAAAAAGTAAATGAACAAAAAGTATAAAGGATAGACACCTTGTCTGGAACGAATGTAAACTACCCGTCACAAACTTAAATCTATCACCCACGTCATACTCGACCTATGGTACTCGTCCGTGTCATCACATATCTCTCACAACCTTGGTTATTTCTAACCCAAATTGAGAATCCTCCTAAATCATCTCAATAGCCATGTTTGGCCTATCTCAACAACACAGAAGTCAACTGCGTCACCTCCATAACCATCTCTAGCATACTTCACCAACGTAGAGGCATTAAGTTCAGATACTCTATAGTGAATGTTAGATCTAAACCCATTTCTAGTATTCAGAAACTAACAGATAATCATCCTAGGTAAGAATCTAAGCAATCTATCTCTAGTAAAGCTCAAACCCCTAACATAGAGTAAAAACCCAAGATAACTACCAACACAAATTCGTAAACCAAGCTTTATATAACGCCAAAGGCGACAAATATACATGAGTTAGAGTAGATATACATACAAAACCCAACAAAAGAGATTACAAAGAGAAGAGAAGAAGAGGAACCAAATATTTCTTGGTTTGTCAACACCAATCGACGAGGGGTTCGACTCCGGATCATCCAAATGCAAGCTCCAATGTTGTTTTCCAAGCTAATCTACCAAAAATGAAGGTTGATGGAAATGGGGATCAAAAACCACCCCAAAACCATAACCTAGAAATCTGTTTTGAAAAGTATTTATAAACAAAATTCCAGACCGCGCTAAGCGCGCTAGCCGCGCTAAGCGCGACTTACTTTATTAATTCAAATCACTTAACAGCGCTAAGCGCACTCAGAACCGTGCTAAGCGCAAAAGTTGCTGTTTGACCTCCCAAAAACGCGTCTTCGGAGCCGTGTCTTCGATACTTTATTCCTCCATGCTCCAAATATGCAACAAATACCTACAAAAATAGATACAAAACTATCAAACGGTACATTATGTACACAAAACACAATAAAACGTATTTACAACAAAAATTGGGGTTATTCAACGATTATTAACAAACAAAAATAGATAAGTGCGACAAAACATATATACAAAATAACTATATTTTGACACTTATCAGATACATGGGGAAGGCGTTGTTACCTCTACCCTGTATCAGAAGTTGAAGTAACCAGTGAAGGGGAAAATTGTTACAGTATACGGAGAAGAAGAATATATGGTAAGCCAATTGCAGTCTTTCCAATACATCGAAATGGAAGGCGAATTTATCGACACTCCCTGTCAAGCTTTTAAAGTAGTTCCACGAGTCATGCTTGTCGAATCTTCTGTCACTCCCAAAGTTACTAGAGTTCCATTGTAACACCCCATTTCTACCCAATGTTTATATGAAAATCAGAGTGCGGAAAATTACAACAATTGAGGCATTACATTTATCATTCAAAATCGTCATCATAAAAGCATGTCATAATGGATACATAGCACATATTAATTCAAGGAATTTATAACAATTAATTATTCTTAAAAAATACTTCATATTTATTCAAAACTACGCAGCGGATTTATAATATTTCAAAACTCCAAACGAAATATAGCATCCTTCACAACAACTTAATTCGAGGAATAATTCTCAAGTATTAACATGCAACAATTGCAACGGAAAGTAATATAAAATCAAATATGCGTTTATTCCCCCGAGTGCTACGTATCAGAGCGACGACACCATAAGTTACTAAATACTTTACTCCTCGTTACCTGCACGTTACCAATATAAAGGTAACGGCCAACAAAAGAAAGGGTGAGATATCTACCAATATAAATAGGTGTATGATAAATAATATATTAGGATTAAATCATACATAATTATCACAACACAATTAACACGTCACAATTAATTCTCAAATCAACAACAATGCACCACCACTTAATCGTTAGCAACAACATATAATTACTTCGCAATTAACAACGACAAGACTTCCAATGAGACTCAACAATGCACATGCATGTGATACCGGTGGAGTAAACTCCCTTCACTAAATTGCCAATTATCAGAGGCACAAGGCATAAGCCTTCTTCACAAATCCGCCAATACAGGCCTTCACAAATGCAAAATGAAATGCGATGCTACAACATGCAAATAACAACATAAATTCACTTCACAAGGCATACGCCTATTTCACTATCATTACCAATAATCAGAGGTAATTATCGTCACTGAAAACATCCTGCAACTTCACATAAACAACCATATACAACAACCAATTCATCGCTAATAGTTCGCAAACAAATCCACAACACAATACTTCCACACAAATCAAACTATTCGCAAACAAATCAACAACACAATACTTTCACACAAATGCAACAAAATAAACAATCACAATCATCTACTAAAATATACAAATCATTCCGACCATTTTTAATTAATTTCGGATAACTAATTATATCGCTTAAATCATTAACTCGGTTAATTCAGTACTGATTTTTAGGTACTATTGTTACTATTAATTATTATGACTCTGCTAACTTACTATCAACCATGCTTCCAATATTAATTAATTATCATGCTGCCAATTTAATTTAACACATTATTATTACTACTCAGAATTACATTTCCATTCCCTACTACTAATTAACATTCTGCCATTATCTAACATTATTGTTGTTACTATATTTTATCCTTGTTGCTATTAATCCTCATCAGTACTGTTACTGGAACCAACTACCTTTGCTAATGATAGTATTCTTATTATTCCAACTGCTACTTCTTGCAAAACTATCATTTAATTACTAACACATTTAATTGGTTTAGGTAACATACTATGATTCATCAAACATGTACTACCTATTAATCAAGTGGCTAAATATGAATTCACAGAAACTACACGAATAGCACAGCAAAAAGGACAAGTAGTGGTCCCACTCTAGCCTAGAACGATCGCCCCCTTCTTCTCCCCCAAAGGGTGGCGTCCGCCTCCTGTCTCCATTCCACCTAGGGCGCCCTCCTCACTCTCTGAGGCCCCCATCCCCATTATTCTTACCCCAGAGATGTCCGTCTCCTTCCATTATGGTGCAAGGGGCGCTCGCCCCACCCTATAGCTACCGTCCCCAATTCCATTCTTCAATCGATCGATTCCTACAACCCTATCTTTAATCGTGCCACAATTTTTCATAATTCATTATTAATACTAGCAAACTAATATAAAGTTTAACCATTTAATTCACATGAGGTCTACACAAACACCGATAATTTCATGTAAATTCATCCCCACATACGATTTATCATAATCCCGTTTAGAATATTAGAACCCCACCCCTTACCTTAAATTTGACGGTGGTTATAACTTCGATCGAATTCCTATTTTCCGGTTCCGATTGTACACTTCCGGTATCCTCTCCTAGCCTTTGTGCCTCCACTTTCTCTTTGTTTTTCCTTTTCTCCCGTACAAACCCTATTCCTCTTATTTCCTTCCTTTAAATACTCCTTAATATCATACTTTAATAATAATTAATTAACTATTCTACTCTTTTAATAATTCAAGTATTATTCTATCATATATTTTATTGGCCAATTAAATAATACTTCCCATTCTATTTCTCACATTATAATAAAACTCACTAAATACTTTAATTAATTAATTTCTACTCATAATAATAATTATTCTCTGACTAAACTGATTATTCACTTAATCCCTTATAATTCTCCTTTTATATCTCTTATAATTAAATCCAACTTATAATAGTAATAATAATAATAATAATAATATTAATAATATTTCTATTAACCCACACTTATTTCTAATATTATTTCCAATAATATTCTATAATAACATTAATTCATCATTAATTAATCTCAACTTCCGATAATTCACTTAATCATCTTAAATCAACTTATAAATTAATTAGTGCTCCTTATAATTCTACTGATAAATACAACTTCGACTAAATTCCAATAATTAAATCCTTAATAATTTTATTTAAATAATTAAATAATTTCCGGATGTTACACCCACCGAAGATGGCCTCGCTAAAAGATGTCAGAGCTGTAGTCGAAGTAGGAGGTTGTACCGTTTGGGGTCAGCTACCCGATTTTCCATTCAAATCTGACAAGACTGGTTTGGGCTTCACTTCTAAAGGTCATAAGATGATACACCGTGAACGTGCCGGCGGATCTCCATTACCCATCAACAAGAATGGAGTTCATGCTATAGAAGACGATGATGGTGACTTCGACATCAACAATTGGATCTTCCCAACTCCTGTCGATTGACTCAACAATTGGACGACTAAGGATGTTATGCCAATCTCCTTTAGATAGGAGTAATTGTTTTACTGTTTTACAATTTATGATTTATAGTTTCGAACAATAAAACTTTAAGCCTAGTGCCTTGCCCGGGGCACCACTGCTCATTTGTGAGGGCTACTATTTGTCATTCGTATATTTTCATTCAATAAATCATTGGACTTTTGTATTCAAATATTGTGCTCCCTGTCTTTCTTTTTATCTTATCACCTTTTCAAAAGCTATGTGTTCTTACACATACCCACGTAATAAACTACAAATCCACATTCACTCAAGATCTCATCGATAACGACTCTGCTATTGCTAAATATGATAACTTTGATAATCCGATCTACCAAGCCGAAGACAAAGGTGAGGAAGATTGTGAAGTGAAAGGAGAACTTGTCAGACTACTACAGAAAGAGGAAAAGGCTATACTGTAACACCCCTTCTAATTACCTGCGATTTTATAAATAATAATCAGAGTATATAACACATTTCAAGAGGCATCACAATTTTTAAATATAATTCAAAACAGTTGTCATGCTTTCACTGAAGAAAATTCATTAAATGAAACATACTTAAGGTTATGTTTAACAGCGGAAATGAAACATAACGGATCCCGAATACAACATCCATAATTATTCCAGGACATAACATCAAAACATGATTCAAAACCATTAAAATATCCATTAAAGGATTCAAACAACCGTTTCCCCAGTGTTACATCTACCAGAGCACGACACTGACACGCGGACTAATTAACTGACTCGACTCTAGAGCTATCCTCACCAACTCCAAGCAGCTAATCACTTCGGATCTGAAATTGTTAAAGTAAGGGTGAGATTTCAATTCAATATAACATGCATTATACGTTTTTAAAATGCAACAGAATAATCGGATACGTTAGTCCATTAACCAAACACAAATCATAATCAATTCACAAGGCAGTTCACACAATGAACATGTATATAACAAACAATGGAAATTGCAACACTGGAATCCATCCTAGCATGTTACAATCCCATATGCAATGCAGACTCTATGCATGTGGTACCAAAACGTGAACCGAGTTCACCCACCGCTCCGTTTACATGTGGAAAGACAGTGTATATCCATGATTCGCCCAGAACACTGAGTCAAGAATCCAATCCCTGATTCGCCCATAACCACCGGGTCAAGAATCTAGCCTCACTACCTCTGCACCAGGTAAGTCTATTGGCTCTGCCAGTTCACTTCCGCACAATGGGAATGAACCAATTTAACAAATGCTCATGCATGCATCATAAAAGCATGCACATCAATTCAACGGAATATGATAACAACATGATTCCACATAAATACCAATACCAATCTATCACATGATAACAACATAATCATAAATTAAATTATCACAAAGCATAAACATGCCAAACGCTTACTCTTCAATCAGTAAGTCTATCACCAGCATATATTAACAATAACACATGATACCAATACAATCATGAATAAACCACAAGGGAAAGAAACATCACATGAACGTCAATCTCCATTCAAATTGTCAAACAATCTAAACCAATTCATAGATTACGATCCCAACATAATTCACTTATTGCCAATCACCAACGTATCACATTCAATCACAATGAATATCAAGATACAACATAACAAGCATTAATAACTCATCCGGTAACTCAGACTATTCGTAATAGTTTCCCATTATCCTTAACTAATCACTCTTTTCAAAAATCGGGAGCTCAACTATTTTTAAAATAATTTTAACAAAGAATATTTTCTCTTTTCAAAGGTAGTATTTTAAATTTAAAAATAACACCGGCGGCACTCGAATCGAGATTACGGTTTAGAAAATATGAATTTTTAAAGTTTTAGAAATTTTAGAAAAATACTCGCTCTCTGGTTTTTGTATGGGAACCCGGTTCCTACCTATACAGAAACCGGTTCCTGAGTGTAAAAATCCCAGTTTTGGCCAATTTAACACTGGGAACTCGGTTCCTCCCACAGGAACCGGTTCCCGTCTATAACATCATTTTGCAACTTTTGACAGCATTTTGCACCCATTATCATTTCCAAACTTTCAAGTACGAATTGGGACATTAGGAACACTATTTCATGATTATTTCACACCATTATAACATCACACAACATGGTTTATTCATTCCTATCAATTATTTGACATACAAATGATCCTAATTCCAAACACCGACACAAAATAGGGTTTATTTCCATAACTTATAATGATCAACATTCAAACTTCCTAACATACCAAATTATCCCTTTGATTCCCAAAACCCATAAAGCATATTAACCGAACGAAATCACCCCTTACCTCGCGATGATCTTCGATTTCTCTCGGCGTCGGCTTTTCCTCTCTTTTCCTCTTCTCTCCAATTCCATGTATAATAGCTTCTTTTTTTCCAAAAACCTATTTTTCCTTTCTTTTCTTTTTTATATTCCTTTTAATGTTCCTTTATTTATTCCAAATAAATGAAATAATAATAATTAGTAAAGTAGAGTAATTTACTCCTCATACTCACTAATTACTCTGCACACCTCCAATCCTTTCTTTCTTAAATGATCCAATTAATCCAAATAAAATTAATACTTAAGACTTTAATTAAATAAATAATTAAATTCTCACTTATTTAATATTTGAATTAAATCGGGGTGTCACATATACAGCCGAACAAAGAACCAGTCGAAGTTGTGAATTTAGGTACCGATGAAGACAGAAAATAAATCAAGACAAGAGCGAGTCTTGAGAACAATGTTAAAGAAAGATTTATCCAAATGCTACGAGATTACATCAAGATTTTTGCTTGGTCCTACGAAGACATTCTAGGTTTAGATATTGAAATTGTGGTACATCGACTACCCATGAAAGAAAGTTTTCTCCCTGCGAAGAAGAAGGTTCGTCGTATGCATCCTGAGATGTCCGAGAAAATTAAAGTCGAAGTTATGAAGCAATTCAATGCCGATTTCTTTGACGTTACTTCTTATCCACAGTGGGTTGCGAACATGGTGCCCGTACCTAAGAAGGATGGCAAGGTGCGTATGTGTGTGGACTACCGAGATCTGAATAAGGCGATCCCGAAAGATAATTTTCTGCTTCCACATATCGATGTCCTGGTTGACAATACCACTCAACATAAAGTTTTCTCTTTCATGGACGGTTTCTCTGGTTACAATCAGATCAAGATGGCTCCCGAAGACATGGAAAAGACTACTTTTTTTACACATTGGGGCACTTTCTATTACAAGGTCATGCCGTTTGGGTTGAAGAATGCTGGCGCAACATATCAGCGTGCCATGGTAGCTTTATTACATGATATGATCTATCACGAGATAAAGGTCTACATCTACGACATGATAGCTCGATCACAAACTGAAGAAGAACATCTTGATCATTTGCGTAAGTTGTTTGATAGACTGAAGAAATATAGACTGAAACTGAATCCAAGCAAATGCATATTTGGAGTCAGATCCGGCAAACTCATGGGATTTGTTGTTAGTGGTAAAGGTATCGAAGTTGACCCTGCTAAGATTAAAGCTATTCAAGAAATGCCAGCTCCTCGCACCGAGAAGGAAGTCACAAGTTTCCTAGGACGTCTAAACTACATTTCCAGATTTATTGCGCATCTAACTGCTACTTGTGAGCCAATATTCAAGTTGCTGAAGAAAGATCAAGTAGTGGAATGGAACGATGATTGCCAGACAGCTTTTGACAAATCAAGGAGTACCTATAAAAACCTCCTATCCTGATGCCACCATTTGAAGGAAGACCTTTAATCATGTACTTAACAGTATTAGATAATTCAATGGGGTGTGTGTTGGGGAAACATAATGAGTCTGATCGAAAAGAGTATGTAATGTACTACCTTAGCAAAATGTTTACCGACTGTGAAACAAGATAGTCACAGCTCGAGAAAACTTACAGTGCTTTGGCTTGGGCTGCTCACCGACTGAGACAATATATGTTGACTCACACTACCTTGTTGATCTCAAAATAGATCCGATAAAATACATATTCGAGAAACCTGCTCTCTCCAGAAGAATAGCAAGATGGAAAATGATCTTGACCGAATACGACATTCAGTATACTACCCGGAAAGCAATAAAAGGAAGTGTAGTAGTTTATCATTTGGATCATCAAGCCGTAGAGGACTACCAGTCTATGCATTTTGAGTTCCCAAACGAGAACATTATGTTAGTCACTGATTGCGAAGAGCCTGGACCGGATGAAGGACCTGAGCCAGGATCTCGATGGACCATGGTCTTCGATGGAGCTTCTAACACACTGGGCAATGGTATTGGCGCTGTTATTATATCTCCTAAGGGCGGCCATACACCTTTTACCGCCAGATTATGTTTCGACTGCAGCAACAATGTGGCTGAATACAAAGCATGCATTATGGGTATCAAAGCTGCTATTGACTTAAGGATCAAATTCTTGCAAGTATATGGAGAATCAGCTTTGGTGATTAGTAAGATCAAGGGAGAATGGGACACAAAACATCCGAATCTCATTCCATATCGAGAACATGTGTTGAATCTAATCCCCTACTTCGAGGAAATCACTTTCGAGCACCTTCCACGAGAAGAGAATTAGTTGGCAGATGTGTTGGCTACCATGTCATCTTTGTTCAAAGTCAGATGGGACAACGAGGCTCCTCATATTACTATTGAAAGACTAGACGAACCAACATACTATTGTGAACTTGATACTGAAGGAATAGAAGAGAAACCTTGGTACTACGAAGTGAAGAGGTGTCTCGAAGCTCAAGAATACCCAGAAGGGGCATTCATCAACGATAAGAAATTCCTAAGAAGATTCGCCGCCAAGTTCTTTCTCAGTAACGACATCTTATACAAACGCAACCATGACTTGGATTTACTCCGATGTGTAGATCAGAAGACAACCAAAAGAATCATGGAAGAGTTGCATGAAGGCGCATTTGGTACTCATTCCATTGGACATACAATGGCTAAGAAGATTCTAAGAGCAGGTTACTATTAGTCCACTATGGAGGCTGATTGTTATCGCTATTCCCGATCTTGTAAAAAATGCCAGATATACACAGATAAAGTGCATGTACCTCTGGTTCTGTTGAATGTTCTGAATGCTCAGTGGCCTTTCGCAATGTGGGGCATTAATATGATTGGAGAAATTAAGCTGAACGCTTCTAATGGACATCGTTTCATCCTCGTTGCTATCGATTACTTTACCAAATGGGTAGAAGAAGCCTCGTCCGCATCTGTTACCAAGAATGTCGTGGCTCGATTCATCAAATATAATCTCATTTGCCGATACGGCGTCCCCGAAAGGATTATCACAGAATGATCAACGAACTCTGCATGCAGTTCGAGATAAAACATCACAACTCTTCTCCATATCGGCCAAAGATGAATGGCGTAGTGGAAGCCGCCAACAAGAATCTTAAGAAGATCATACAGAAGATGATAATGACTTATAAAGATTGGCATGAGATGTTGCCATTTGCTCTCCACAGTTATCGCACTTCAGTACGAACGTCTACAAGGGCAACCCCATTCTCTCTCGTGTATGGTATGTAAGTGGTTCTACCTATTGAGGTTCAGATACCCTCACTCAGAGTATTGAAGGACGCAGAGTTAGCCAAAAAGGAATCGGTCCAGACTCGACTTGACCAAATCAACTTTATCGATGAGAAGCGACTCACAACCATCTGCCATGGACATATATATCAAAAACGAATGATCAAAGCCTTCAACAAGAAAGTCAAGCACCGAGCGTACCAAGTCGGTGATCTAGTAGTCAAGCGTATCATACTACCACAAGGTGATCCCATGGGAAAATCGACTCCCACCTATGAGGGACCACTCGTAGTCAAGACAATATTTTCCGACGGAGCCATGATACTGAGCACTATGGATGAAGAAGACTTCCCGCACCCTGTGAACGCAGACATAGTCAAAAAATACTACGCATAAACAAGACCCGCTAGGTTGAATGGCCTAGGCAAAAATAAGGGTGTCCTGGTGAAGCAATAGGGTTCGGGCAAAAGTTAGGGACATATACAAAAAATGCACACTCGGCAAAAACCTGCAAAGGCGACTTGGGAAAAAAAGGGTATCCCGGTAGACTGATAACCCGAAAGGGAGGTCTAGGAAAAATTTAGGGATTAAAACGTACGACTATGTCTCGACGAGATCATCTACCTACAAACTACACTACTATCAACTTCAAATGGCGCAGATCAGTTCAATCACCTTTTTCTGGCAGCAGGGAGATGAGTTAGTAAAAAATATATGAGGAATAGCAGAGTTGAAACTCGAAGAGATTGTTTCCACATAGCAGAATGTCAAGGACACTTTATACACTTTAATTCTTAAGAATTTGTACATCGTTTGCATCATATTTGCATACTACAACACATACACTTGCACATGTATGCACTTAAACACAACACAACATCACATAAACACCACACAACTTGCATTTTTACATGCATTTTCACTCTTTTTCTTACTTGAAAATGAACAAAATTTGTACATAGCATGTGCATAACTTGTAATTATTTTTCTTTTGGCTTTTGATTACTTGGATTTTCAAGACCAAGTAAAAACTTGTGTTGAAATTTAATTCAAAACATTGAACTTTGCACTTCCATAAGCGGTTTTTTGCAATTTTACACTTCGGAACTCGTTTTTCCTTGAAAGTCCGAAGTAACGATACTTGTTCCCCATGTTTTGACATGTTCCGGAACCGGTTTTGGAGGTTTCGGAACCAAATTTTGATCACAACATGCTCAAACACTCTTGCTGCCCGACACTTTAATGCTCCAAAAGTATGACTTCCACTCAGAATTAATTGAAAGCGCATACGTTTTTGAAACCGTTGACGCTTTTGCAAGCAACTATGCGATTCCGAGAAGTTGAATTTTTCTCCCCGATTTCGGAAAACCGACTTCCCATTCCGATTTTTCCGATTTTATTTCACTTCTTGCATGCTTATACCATTTTGTAATCATAATTGCAATCAGTTTTACATTCCGATCATTATTTCTACCACTTGCTTTGTTAATTCTGACACTTTATTTCGTGTGCGAGGTACTTGGACTCCTTTCATGTGAAATTTAGACTTCTACCACTCTTACTTTGAGCTTGTATGCCAATGCATACATTCTATTTGCTTGCTTCTTCGGTTTTACTCCATTTTTGCAGGTGTTTTGCGTTTGTATACCCATGTATACATTCTTTTGTCTGCTTTTTGGGTCTAACTCCCTTCTTGCAGGTGTTTTGCATTCGTACACATGTGTGTACGTCTTACTGTCTGCTTCTTCGGTTTTACTCTGTTTTTGCAGGTGTTTTACGCTTGTATACCCACATATACATTCTATTTGTCTGTTTTTAGGTCTAACTCCCTTCTTGTAGATATTTGGCACTTGTACACATGCATGTACATTTTATTATTTGTTTGTTCGATATTACTCCGTTCTTGCAGGTACACCTTGATTGGAATGTGTATACACATGTTCCATGGCTTACGCGCATACACATACATTCTATTGTCTGCTTGTGTGATTTTTCTTGCAGGTACCATTGTTTGGAACGTGTATACACATGTTCCTTGGCTTGTGCGCATACGCGTACATTCTACTGTCTATGTGTTGGGATCTGTCATACCCCAATTTTTGACCTAAGATACCACCTTACATATGTATCGCTGCATCACTAACAGTTTCAGAATAGAATAGATTGTGCGTGGCTTCTAGAAGTCAAAATCAGGGTTTCTTCAAAATTTCATCTGTTCAAGATCTAATCAATTAGGGTTTGAGTTTCCACTCACCTCAATTGATCTATCTTAATCAATCATCAACATTTGATCTTCAGATTCCCAACTTTTTCTCATGATCTACCATGAATCGACCAATTAGGGTTTTGATCGAGGATAGTGAATCATTGACTTTCTGCTCAATGAATGATCTATTTGCTTGGAGATTGATCTTAACATATTCAATACAAAATCTTGAACTAATTTCTTGATTCAAAATATTTCAAAAATCCATGTTTCTTCATCAGACAAATTCTGAACCATCTGATGAAAATTCATCTGCTCAAAAAAGTCAAACTTTGACTTTTGGTCAACTTTTTCAAGACCAAACTTTTTCAATCATAAAAACATTTCAAATAATCCATCATGATCATAAAAAAATCAAGAAATGTGAAAAAGTCAACAAAAAGTCAAGATTTGAAATTTTTCTAACACTTAGAAAAAATTTCAAGTGTTAAGAAACATGGTTTTTTCCTACTTTCTAGGCCATTTTTCACCTAGATCCATTTAGATTCAGAAAAAACTCAAAACATGAAAGTTGTAGCCCTTGTTACAAGCTTTCCAAAATGTCCAAGAACTTGCAAAAACACTTTGTCTAGCTATACTTTTGATTTTGAAACATAGAGCTCCAAAACCATAGAATTTCAAGTACATGCTTCAAAATTATAAGTCATTTTTCACAAATCTCCCTTCTAGAAGCCTTGTCACCAGCTAGAGGTAGATTATAACTGATAAATATCAGTTTTGGATGATTGAGGAAAGGATTGAATCAAAGAGAAAAACTAACCATGGTTAGAAAAGTAACTTTTGCATTAAATGCAAAAGATTCCTTCTTACCTCTTAAGCAAGTTGTAAGTTTCTCTCAATGATAGGCATGCCTTGTCATTCAGATTTCTTGGCCTATAAATAGAGGTCATTTCCTCAAGTTCAAATCATACCAAAACTATCATAATCAAGCTTTCCTTCTTTCTTTCTTAAGTTTCAAGTTTCAAAGTTCAAAGAGGGAATTTTTGCAATCTTCAAACCTTGCAAAATCTGAGTAAGTTTAGGTTTCAAGCATGTTCTAAACATCAATTAGAAGTTGTCTAAAACTTAAAACCATCACAAGGACTGCCCAAACTCAGAATCATACTCAAAAATTCAAAAGCTTGTAAATTTTGCCTTAACATCCAAACTTCCAATTTGCTCGTGCTAACTTTGATTCAACACTTCAAACATCATCCATACACTCCATAGAGATGATCCAAACCTTTAGAACATCTCTGTAACTACATAATCATCATCTTCATACTCAACTTGCTCGAGCTGCAGTTGGACTTGGGTAGAGAGTTCCAGACCATTTCAAAGCAAGCATAGCATTCAAACACCTTCCATAAGGTCCAGTGGTGCTATAGCAATCACCAAACAACAACTGGAAACACTCTAAATAAGAAATCGATTTCAGTTCGAAGAGGTAAGATACTCAGACTTTGAACTCTATGATTCATGCATTCCAGTTCAAAAATTGCTTGGCCATATTGTTTATGCACTATCACTGATCATTAACCCTCAATCAATTGCTTAATTCCATAGCCATACACGATTTCATGGTCAATTATTAGAACTAGGGTTCTTTGTGTTCTTGCGAAAATTAATAGTTTTAAACTGAAAATAAATGAAAGTAATCATCACCATCGTGTTGCTGGTTAAAAATAGAGCAAGTTTCATGTTTACAACTTTCAAATTCATTGAGAAATGAAGAAGTTACAAGATCAAGAGCTTGAGGAAGAAGAAGATGGAGTGCGCACGTTTTTTCAAATTCAAATAATTGGTTTATAATATAATAACATGGAATAAAATAAATAAACGGATGTATAGCCACCCCAGTGGTAGTCAGCGCGTTTTTCATGTCATTTGCCTTGCCTATGGTCCAGGGTTCGAATCCCCCTGAGACCATTTTGTCATTTTTTTCACTTTCCTTCATTTTTAAACATTTTCAAAGACTTGTTTTTAAACATAATTAAATGAAGGCGTGTAAATAACAAGTTAAACACTTGGCTCAGTGGTAAAGCTTTTCACTTCTAAGCCAAAGGTCTTGAGTTCAAACCTCCTTAGGACAAAAATCAAATTTTTACTACTTGTTTTCTTCACATTTTCTATCAAACTTCAACATTTTCAAAAACCAATCAAAACTTCTCATTTTGAGATGATTTTTTGCACACTTGTCATTTAATATACCTATTTTATGATTATGTCAAAAAAATCCAAAAATATTTCTTTTGATTATATTTTTATTAAGTCAAAAATGAAACATTTTAAATATTTCTTAATACTTTTCAAAAGATGTTTTCTTTCAAAACCTTCAAACTCAAATCTTTTCAAAATTTCTTGTGAATATACTTCACTTTTCAAAATCATTTTCAAAACCTTTTTCAAAACATTTCAACAAACTTACACACCTTTTTCCATGATCGACTCAACTTGAAGATAAAACCGAACCAGTTTTTTCCTCGAATTTCTTAATTGATCATGGGCCTCCCTCACGGGGTAAGTCCCAATCCTTTTTATGTACATATTAAATTTTTCTTGTACATATTCAATCATCTTTGTAAATATTCAAGTACAAACAAACCTCGTTCGTTTATTTTTATTCGCTTGTTTATACACCAATTCCAATGGTATTAAGAGAAGAATTATTCCCGGTGAAACTCCTCTTAAACCAATGGGCCTCCCTCCCGGTGTAAGTCTCAACCCTCCTATGTACATATTTATTTCCTTGTACATAATCACCCCTTCGTGTACATATTCATTCCCTTGTACACATTCAAAAGCTTCGTAAATATTCAAGTTACACTTGCTTTAAACGCTCGTTTTATACACTTGTTTATATTTCCTTCATAAACTCCTGTGAATACATATCACACATTTGTTTATATAACTGTTCAGTTATAACGTAACAATTAGCCTTACAACTTGGTTCCCCATTTAGCCTCCTCTTGGGCTTTGTACAAGATAACTCATTTATTGAGTTAGCCTCCTCTTAGGCTTCGTATAAGATAACTCATTTAGCGAGTTAGCCTCATTTTAGGCTTCATATAAGAAAACTCATTTACTGAGTTTAGCCTCCGCTTAGGCTTCATATAAGACAACACTCCCCTGCTGAGTCAGCCTCCTCTTGGGATTCGTTCAAAAGAACTCCTCGTTGAGTTTAGCCTTCTCTTGGGCATCAAACAAGAAAGAGACCAGGAAATCTCTTAACAGCCTCCTATTAGGCTTCCAATACAAAGAATCACCTGTACTAGGATAGAACCCTGAGAGTATGATTTCCTGGTAAAATCACTCTTGAAACATAAGAGGATGGTTTCCCAGTGAAACTACTCTTAAAGCTAAAGCCATCCATACCCTATAGCTTCCTCTTGAACTTCATACAAGGACCCTCGATGACCCTTAGAATGCCTTCTCTTGGGCTAACAATACAAGGACCCTCGATGACCCTCGGAATGCCTCCTCTTGGGCTAACAATACAAGGACCCATGAGCTTCTTAAAAGCATCCCCCTAATCCAATCAATTTCTCCTCGAGATTTAGGCATTTATCATCTCTATGGAAGAAGTATCTCATTTACCACATCACATACAATCAAATACTTTTCAAACACTTTTCAAACAAAAACATCTCTTAATCGTAAGTGGTAACGCTTGTACACTCAAGCAAAACACCCAATGCTTACAATTAAAAGATTCAATCATTTTTCAAACATCTTTCTTAACTCGTAAGTGGTAACGCTTGTACACTCAAGCAAAACACCTATAACTTACAATGAAAGATTTAATCAATCAACCTTTCAAAATGTATGTGATGAAATGGATTAGATACATTTTTCATTAAGATGACATTTGTCTTTGTCTCTTAATAACTCCCGTTGCTTCCACTAGCATAAGTGGGAACTACGATTGCTCTGACTTTCTCAACCTCCCTTTGAGAATACGTAGGCACAAGGTCTCATCCTTGACGAGCAAAACTTCTTTCTCTCTCAAACCAAACAAAACCATAGCTCCGTTTAGACCCGAACTACAAATGCTCTGATTCCCATTAAGGGATATGTATGTAGAAGATCCCAATGATCTTTGCGAGCACAATAATAACAAAACCTAGGATCCCACATAATCTATCCTTCTTAAAATCCAAAGGAGAAACTTTCCCAACAATAGAAATAGCAAATTAAAACACACAAACATATCAAACTATTCATATATAAAGCTATATATAACTATATATATTTAGGGTGCCACATCTATTCCCTTTATATAACAAACCCCCTTACCCGGAATCTCCCCAATGCGTTGCGTCTAGTTCGCGCTAGTCGTAATGCATATTATATCAATTGAGGGTATTGCAGCTTTCCCCTTTTTCATAATCATTTTTCTTGTGTTGGAAATATAAAGCTTGATGCTCGCGACATCTTTATAAATAAATCAAAAGAGTAAATCGTTTTGAGCCAGAGAATCCGAATTCCGATTCGATTCCCTCGCGCGTCACTTTTTAACGCGAACAGAAAAAATGGCGACTCTACTGGGGAGGCCGCTAAAATTTTATTTTCAAAAAATTTGACTCTGCTCAAGAGCACCAAGTTTTTTTGTTTTCAAAAAGAAAAGAAAAGGGGTTAAGCTTTCATATGTGCATATGTTTGTTTTTCTTTATTGTGTATTTTCGCGATTTCATCTGATGGAAAGAAATCCTAACCCGAATTTAAGAAACATTTTAAGATCTAGGTAGGGGTATAGTCCTATTAACTTGTGGGAAGTTTCATTACTTACGAAGTTAATTTGAGATCCCTCTCTCAGTGGAGGTTGTCTTGGGAGTGTTTGTGTTTAGCAAGTATTTGCGAAGACATTTTGCTTTCGAGAGAACTAACGAAGCTGAGTGGCTGTAGAACACATAACCCATCCTGGCCATTTAGGATGTAGTGCAGAAGCTATTCAGGCGTAAGCTTAGAATAGTTGTCATGCGAGACTGACTACGATCAGGCGAGTTTTTCTTGAAAAATATTATTGGACTTCGAGTATTCAACAAATCCGATAATATTTTAAAGAGAAGCGTTGAACCTGTATTATCAGTAGAATTTGTTTCACAGATGAATAAGCCCTTAGAACTTACCCACGTTTGGTTCTTATCATTGGCCTCATGCTCGTGACTTCAAACGCTTGACCGTGTGTATAACCATGTTTGTATCTCTGTGGCATTCATGCATTCATTAAAAAAAAACTTCATTTCTCTTCCCATTTCTAAAGAATTTAGAGATTTTTCTTTGTAAATATTTTAGGTTAGAGTGATGGACGTCAGAGGAAGATTTACCAAGAAATACAGTTTTAGAATTCCTGATGTAGGAAAGTTAAAAGAGTTAGCATCCTTGGTGGAAGATCCCTCGGATTTCAGAAAATGCTATGGAACTCTTTTAACTGTCCTGAACACTAACGTTGATGAAGGACTTCTCAAAACTTTCGTTCAGTTTTATGATCCAGTCTATCGCTGTTTCACTTTCCCTGATTATCAGTTGATGCCTACTTTGGAAGAGTACGCACACATCCTAGGTATCTCAGTATCAGATAAGGTGCCTTTCAATGGTTTGGAAGCCATTCCTAAGTCACCAGTCATTGCAACAATGACTCACTTAAAGAAATCTGAGATAGACAAAAACCTAACTACCAAAGGAAAACTCTTAGGACTAACTTCAAAGTTCCTAATGGAGAAGGCTCTTAAATTCTCTGAAGCCGGTAGCATGGTAGCCTTTGAAGCTGTTTTAGCTTTGCTCATCTATGGATTGGTGTTGTTTCCCAACGTCCCAAGTTTCGTTGATATCAACGCCATAAGGATCTTTCTGATTGGAAATCCCGTTCCCACTTTGCTTGGTGACACGTATTTCTCCATTCATCATAGGAATCGTCAAGGAGATGGAACTATCGTGTGTTGTGTACCTCTGTTATTCAAATGGGTCATCTCACACTTGCCTAAGTCTTCTATCTTCCGCGAAAACAAAAACGGTTGGCATTGGTCTCGAAGACTCATGTCTCTTACAAACGACGATATCCATTGGTATACCTTGGCAAACAATAAAATGGAAATCATTGAAAGCTGTGGAGAGTTCGCCAATGTACCTCTCATTGGTACGAAAGGAGGAATCAACTACAACCCATTTTTGGCGAGACGTCAACTTGGGTATGCAAATTCCAGTAAACCCCTTGGTTTTATAGTAGAAAGCTACTTTTATCATGAAGGGGAATATTCTCAAGGTTTGAAAGCCAGAATGATAAGAGCTTGGCATCACATCCGAAGGAAAGAAAAGGGTAATGCAAGGAATTGTGTAGCCATGGAAATCTACACTTCTTGGGTGAAGAAAAGAGCGAAGGAATTTTGAATGCCTTATGCTTATGAAGAACCCATGTTCTCAGCAGTGTCTAAATCAACCACCTTTCCCGTTGAGACTATGGGCGAATACCAAGAAGCTTTGGCCAAGATGAGGCTTGAGAAAGAAGCTTTGGAAGACAAGTTTCTTAAGACTGACTTTGAAAATGAGAAGCTTAAGAAGCAAGTCAAAGATCATGAAAAAATGCTCTACTTCCAGGATGAATGGCTCATGGAGAAGGATGAGAAGATTTGTCGAAAAGATAACGCCATCAAAAGATACATCAAAGAAAGAAAAAGAAAGCTTGAAGAAATGACAACCAGCAATCCTGCTCCTAACGAGTGGAAGAAAGTCATCAACAAGCTGAAAGCCGAGAAAGCTGAACTAAAAGTTTATTATGGGAAAGAAATCCTGAAGTTGAAGCTGCATCAAGCCTTTGGTTCTTCATCAGATGAAGACGATTAATTAGTTTATCTTTAGCTTTATCATTTATTTTATCATTGTAAGAGCTATGCTCAAAAAAAAATTGTTGTAATCTTCTTTCAATAATTAATAAAATAAGTGTTTTCCATCCAAATATTTACTAGAAATTTCGCTTTTGGCGTAAATTCTTTGGAAATTCTTTTCTCTTTGCATTCATAATCATGCATCATACTTTGCATATCGAGTTTGTTGTTTAGAGTCTTATCTTTTGGAATTTTTTTTCCAGAGAGAAAGATCGTCAAGCTGTCGCGTCTTAGAGTTTCTCGACTACGTTCACAGTCAACTCGCATATACAATACTTGTGCAAATAGGAGAAAAGCAATGGAAGATTTTGAGAAAGAAAATGTTGAGCTTCGTAGCACAGTGACAACACTTCAGGAAGAGGTGGAGAGACTCACTTCTTTAGTAAGTTCGTTGGCAACTATGCAAAATCAGCAAACCACATTAAACAACCAAAATCAAGCGACGATTTCAGAGATCACTACTACTCCCCAGTTTCAGCTGTTGCAGTCAGTAATCCTCTCTTCAGTATGCCAGAAGCTTATCCATGGGGCATGCCTTTCAATTTCGGCATTGGATTTCGTCAACCCACTTCTGAAGTACAGGCAACCACGATTGAGGTTCCTACTTTACAAAACTCAGCATTTACTATGCAGCATGGAGTAACTTTTCCGCAAGTCACTATGACGGTTTCTCAACCAATCATGACAAACTCAGCTTCTGTAGTTCACGCTACTGCGGACGAAGAAGTCTATCATAACCCAGGCGACCACACGAATCCTCGTGGCCAAATGGAAAATCTTCAGGAACAATTCCGTAAGATGCAACTTGAGATCAAAACAATCCGTGGAAAGGAATTGTTTGGGAAGAATGCCCACGATCTATGCCTAGTTCCTCATGTAAGGATACCCGCTAAATTCAAAGTCCCCGACTTTGAAAAATATAGAGGAAATTCCTGCCCGCAGAGTCATCTTACAATGTACGCTAGGAAGATGTCTACATATAATGACAATCACCAATTGCTCATTCACTATTTCCAAGACAGTCTCACCGTTGCCGCACTGAAGTGGTACATGGGACTTGATAGTGCAAATATCCATACATTCAATGACCTAGGTGAAGCCTTTGTCCAATAGTACAAATTCAATTTGGACATGGCTCCAGATCGAGATCAACTCCGTTCTATGTCTCAAAAGGAAAAAGAGACGTTCAAAGAATACGCCCAACGTTGGCGGGAAATTGCTGCCCAAGTTAATCCACCGTTAGAAGAAAAGGAAATGACCAAGGTTTTCCTGAACACTCTTGGCCCATTTTACTACGAACGCATGGTCGCCAGCGCTCCCGGAGATTTCATCGAAATGGTAAGCATGGGGATGCGACTAGAAGAAGGAGTCCGAACAGGACGCCTAACCAAAGAAATGGGGTCTTCAAGCAGAACCAAGAGAGTTGGAACCAGTTTCCCGAAGAAGAAAGAACATGACGTTGGAATGGTCCCAAGGGAAACCAAGGAAAAATGTCAGACGCCGACAACAGGTAGCCACGATAGCACCAGTTGTTAATGCAAGTTCAAACATAGGAATTACCCTGCAATTCCAGCTAACTCAACACCCTCGACAACAGGCTCAGAAATTCAACAATCAGAATCGTGCACCTCGAATCTTGCAGTTTGATCCAATTCCGATGACATACACGGAATTATATCCTGCCTTGATAGAAAGGAATCTTGTGCAAACAAGGTCACCACCTCTGATACCAGACAAATTACCTTGGTGGTACAAAGCAGATGTGTCTTGCCCTTTTCATCAAGGGGCACCGGGTCATGATCTCGAGCACTGCATAGCACTGAAAGCCAAAGTCCAAAGATTAGTAAGGGCTAATCTTCTCTCCTTCAGGAATGCAAATCCAAATGTACAAGCAAATCCACTTCCCAATCATAGTGGACATACCGTGAATTTGATACTAAGGAATACATATCGATATCTTATCACTGACATAAATATGATAAGAGAAAGCTTGGTACAGCTCCATGATATATTCAGTACAATGGGCGCCTTCGTTAAACATGACTACACAGCCTGCAGAATCTGCTTCACGGATTTTCGAGGATGTCCAACTGTGAGAGCAAATCTTCAACGGTTAATAGACATTGGCGACATTCAGATCTTCAGAAATAGGAATGATTATGACGTAAATATGGTAGGGTATTATCCGCATGAGCTTTTAGTCTCAGATATCAATTCGGAAATTCCCGAACCAAACGTCATTCTTCAAGAGGGTTATGTTCTTGTTGATAAAGACGATCTCTCCGAATCCGAAGATTGGAGCACTTATCTTGATAGCTCTGAATATGGGTCCCAGGAAGAATCGTACGCGCCGTTCTATCCTCCGACAGACCAATTCAAAGGCATGTTCCTACAAAAGAATGAGAATGAAAATCCATCTATCCCTTCTGAAGTTTGGGATACCTTGGGAGAACCAAGTGGAAAGTTTGACTACATGGTGAGATACACTGCACCTGAAAGCTCAAAAATCAGAATTGAAGACATCCAACCAACTAGATGGGACAATCCTCTTGAGTATCCTAGTCAATCAGAAGAATTATACACATCTTCTCGATCTCATCATTAAATTGAGATCCCAAATGAAGATCTCTGCTTTAATACGCCCGCCGAGGATGTTAAGCCAGATTTTGACTATTACTACGTCAACACAATCACCGAAGAAGAACAAGAAGACAATTCTGGAAACAAGTTGGAAAGTGTCACAGACAATGAGTCTCTTCACTCAGAAGATTGGGAAGTACATCCCAAGAATCCAGAATACATGCCACTTGAAAGCACATATGCTGCATACTATGCTCATCGACCTGTCAATCAAGCAGAAGAAGATCGCTTAAGCAACACAAAAAGCAAGGTCAACCGACCAGAGTCTTCAAAGCCTGTTCGACCAACGACCAAAGTTTACACAAGAAATAAGCCAAAAGGGAAATTACCAGAGTATCTAGACTTCCAAGGAGTTCGCCACTATTGGAAGCCTGTTAAAGCTCAGACTAATGTTCATAGTTCTAAGTAGTTTATCTTGCTTTTGTTTTGAACTCTCGCCTCGCCCGAGGCGGAGAGATGTTTTATAGGGATTAGCTTTTAAATAATTTCTCTTTGTCTTGCCCAAGACAAATGAGTTTGTATTTAGGGCCCTGTTTCATATTGTGAATCATAAATAAAAGCGTTGTTTTGATTCCACATTTTGTGTTTGTTTTTCGTTTTTACCCTTTTTCTTGGAAATGGTAATCCTAAAAAACCAAATAAAAACAAACAATCAAAATATAATAAATGATTTGCATACACTTTCACATTAACTTTTTCTAAAAAAGAAGAAGAAGAAGAGTTAATTAATCAAACATAAATCAAACATGCAGATTAGCAAATGGACAAATCCATTGAACGCAATAATTCTATGCTCTCTCCCAACTTTGAATTCCCTGTGTTCGACGCCGAGGAAGAAGTTGAAGAAGAGATCCCGGATGAGATTTCTCGACTACTTAAGCACGATGAAAGAATCATTCAGCCTCACAAAGAGCCTTTGGAAGCAATCAACTTGGGTTCTGAGGAAGACAAAAAAGAAGTAAATATCGGAGCTCTACTCGACAACAACGTCAAGGGTAAACTGATAGATCTTCTCAAAGAATATGTTGATGTGTTTGCTTGGTCCTACCAAGACATGTCAGGTTTAGATACCAGCATCGTGGAGCATCACTTGCCATTAAAACCAGAGTGTCCGCCAGTTAAACAAAGACTGAGAAGAGTTCACCCAGACATGGCCGACAAAATCAAAAAGGAAGTTCAAAAGCAGCTCGACACAGGTTTCCTCGTCACCCTCTGAATATCCTCAATGGTTAGCCAACATAGTACCTGTCTCAAAGAAGGACGGAAAGGTCATAATGTGTGTTGACTATCGGGACTTGAACAAAGCAAGTCCAAAAGATGATTTCCCACTACCGCATATTGACATGTTAGTGGATAACACTGCAAAGTTCAACGACTTTTCCTTCATGGACGGTTTCTCTGGCTATAATCAGATCAGAATGGCTCCTGAAGACATGGAGAAAACATCTTTCATCACGCCATGGGGCACATTTTTCTACAAAGTAATGTCGTTTGGATTAAAGAATGCATGCGCAACTTATCAAAGGGCAATGACTACTCTCTTTCATGACATGATGCACAAAGAGATTGAAGTCTACGTGGACGACATGATAACAAAGTATGACACTGAAGAAGAGCATATAGAATATCTCTTGAAGTTGTTTCAGCGATTAAGGAAATTTCAGCTTCGTCTGAATCCTAACAAATGCACCTTTGGGGTAAGATCCGGAAAACTCCTAGGTTTCATCGTCAGTCAAAGAGGTATTGAAGTTGATCCTGACAAAGTCAAGGCTATTCAAGAAATGCCTACGCCACATACTGAAAAGCAAGTAAGAGGATTTCTTGGAAGGTTGAATTACATCTCCGGGTTTATCTCTCAAATGATTGCTACTTGTGGGCCGATATTCAAGCTTCTCCGCAAAAATCAAGAGGTTGTGTGGACAGAAGACTGCCAAAGAGCGTTTGACAGTATCAAGGAATACATGTCAAAACCTCCAATACTGATTCCTCCAATTGAAGGAAGACCCTTAATCATGTACCTTACCGTGCTAGAAGATTCCATGGGCTGCGTGCTTGGACAGCAAGATGAAACCGGTAAGAAAGAGCATGCCATTTACTACTTCAGTAAAAAGTTCACAGATTGTGAAACTCGTTACTCCATGCTCGAAAAAACATGTTGTGCTTTGGTGTGGGCTTCCGAAACGTCTCCGCCAGTACATGATCAATCACACGACTTGGTTAATCTCCAAAATGGATCCAATCAAGTACGTCTTTGAAAAGCCTGCCTTAACAGGAAGAATCGCTCGATGGCAGATGCTATTATCTGAATATGACATACAGTACCGTGCCCGAAAAACGGTCAAAGGAAGCATTCTCGCCGATCACTTGGCTTATCAACCGATCAACGAATACCAATCTCTCAAGTTTGACTTCCCTGATGAGGATATTATGTACTTAAAGATGAAAGATTATGACGAACCGTTACCTGAAGAAGGTCCTGATCCAGAATCTAGATGGGGCTTAATATTTGATGGAGCAGTTAACATTTTTGGCAATGGAATTGGGGCAGTCATCATTACTCCCGAGGGTTCTCATATCCCGTTTCCGCCAGATTACTATTTGATTGCACCAACAACATCGCAGAATATGAAGCTTGTATCTTGGGTATCGAAGAAGCCATCGACTTAAGGATCAAGATCCTTGACATATATGGAGATTCAGCCCTTGTGATCAATCAAATCAAAGACAAGTATGAAACTCATCATCTTGGTTTGATTCCCTACAGAGATTATGCAAGACGTTTGTTGACTTTCTTCAACAAAGTTGAACTGCATCATATCCCTCGAGATCAGAATCGAATGGCAGACGCCTTGGCTACTCTATCTTCCATGTTCAAAGTCAACCATTGGAACGATATGCCTAATATCCGTATTAGCCGCCTTGAAAAACCTACATATGTGTTTGCAACTGAAGCAGTCATCGATGATAAACCGTGGTTCCACGACATCAAACGCTTCCTTTAAACTCAGGAGTACCCACTCGGGGCATTGCACAAAGATAGGAAAACTCTAAGGAGGCTTTCTAGAAATTTCTACCTGAATGAAGATGTATTATACAAAAGAAATTTCGACATGGTCCTGCTCAGATGCGTGGATAGACACGAAGCAGACACGATAATTCACGAAGTGCGTGAAGGGTCCTTTGGAACCCATTCAAATGAGCATGTAATGTCCAGAAAAATCTTGAGAGCAGGATACTATTGGATAACGATGGAATCCGATTGCTATAAACACGTCAAGAGATGTCACAAGTGCCAGATCTACGCAGATAAGATCCATGTGCCATCGACTCTACTCAATGTTCTCTCCTCTCCGTGGCCTTTCTCCATGTGGGGCATCGACATGATTGGGATGATTGAACCAAAAGCGTCCAACGGACATCGCTTCATTTTAGTGGCTATTGATTACTTCACCAAATGGGTCGAAGCAGCATCTTACGCCAACGTTACAAGACAAGTGGTTGTGAGGTTCATCAAGAACAACCTCATTTGCCGATATGGAGTTCCAAGTAAGATCATTACGAACAATGGATCGAACTTGAACAACAAAGTGATGAAAGAACTGTGTGAGGAATTCAAGATTGAGCATCATAACTCATCTCCTTACCGACCAAAGATGAACGGCGCCGTTGAAGTTGCCAGCAAGAACATCAAAAAGATCGTCCAGAAGATGGTCATCACCTACAAAGACTGGCACGAAATGCTGCCATTTGCTCTGCACGGGTATCGTACTTCAGTACATACATCGACAGGGGCAACTCCTTTTTCTTTGGTATACGTCATAGAAGTTGTTCTCCCCGTAGAAGTTGAAATTCCGTCAATGAGAGTTCTCATGGAAGCTAAGTTATTTAAGGCCGAATGGTGTCAAAGCAGATACGATCAGCTGAACTTAATCGAAGAAAAGCGCCTGACCGCTTTGTGTCATGGACAACTATATCAAAGAAGGATGAAGAAAGCCTTCGACAAAAAGGTTCGACCTCGTGAATTCCAAGAAGGCGACCTCGTGCTTAAAAAGATTCTGCCTTTTCAACCAGATTCTAGGGGCAAATGGACTCCTAATTACGAAGGCCCGTACATCGTCAAAAGAAGCTTTTCTGGCGGTGCTATGACTCTCACAACCATGGACGATGATAAACTCCCGCATCCTGTGAATGCTGATGCAGTCAAGAAATACTTTGTCTAAAAAAACAAAAGAACAACTCGGTAAGTCGAAAACCCGAAAAGGGCGGCTTAGGCAAAAATGAGCGTCTCGGTGGACTGAAAACCTGAAAAGGCGGTCCAGGCAAAAATTAGAGACAATAAACAAAAATTATCCTGATAGATTGAAAACCTGAAAAGGAAATCTAGGCAAAAATTAAGGATTAAAAAGACAAAGTAACTGCATCAGCCCGTACTTCGTCAATCTGAAGAATCTTCCATCAACGGATCTTCAAATCAAATCTTCTAAAGCAACAAGCACAGTTGGAATTCAAAGTTGTTAGGGATAATAGTGGTTATTTGCTTTCAATGTAGCCTTTTCCCAATAAATTATCATTTCCAACTCTTGTAAATAGTTCATGGAATCACGCCTTTGGCTGGTTACCATTCTATCAATAAAATTTAAGCCTTGTGCCCATTTGTTTGCATTCCTGATTTATTCTGCTTTGCAAAAATAACGCTTTTTCTTGTGAAAATCACTTTTGAAACTAAAAAAATAAAGTTCTAAATGAATTTTTACTTCAAAATTTTGAAATAAAAGCGAAATTTTCCTTTGAACTATGAACACAGAAAGAACTTTAATAGTTTTCTCCATGAGTGTTTCGACCTCTGAAAGATAAACAACCGCTAAGAAGTTTTCTTCTTCTCAAAAGAGATCATCAAAGGAAGGTATTCTTATCCAAAAAGAATCCCCAACAAGGTTGCTAATAAAATGCCTTTTTCAGGAAAGTTTAAAGCATGCAACTCAGATTCATCATCAGTAAACGTCTACACCATGGTTGCGAATTTTACTGAGTATTTGTTTGAACTGTGACGTAGTCCTTTTCCCAAATACCCCTTTTGTTGTCTTGTCAAGTATCGTCAGCATGCATATGACATTCATGACATTCATCATTCATACATAATAGCATCATTAATGCATTCCTGCATTTCTCAATGTTTACTTCTATATCACTTGTTTGGGTTTCATTTATTCCGAAAAAACAAATGTGGGTGTGTCATCTCTCCAGTAGATTATCCCAAACAGAAAAATACATTTTTTATCTCTCTCTCTCTCTCTCATGTTCCCTAAATGAGATCATCCCTCATTGGATACAAAGTTTTGACTGACCATTTCTTTCCAGTTCGTTCCTGGATAGAATCTCGTCTCTAATCAACTCAGGATTAGATTTCACAAAAAAAATCTACTTGCAAACAATAAGCAATGGCCTCGTCATCCGAGCCGCTTATTTCCTTTTTATCTTAAAACTTGTCATAAAAAGATTGTTCTTCTCAGCAAGTCCAATCATGAAAATTCAAGAAATCTCCACAGTTGTCTTTCTGTATAAAAAAAGAAAAACCTGTGTCTTTTCAATCAAAATGCCAGCATCTTCTCAAGAAAGAGATCCCTAGCAAGATTGTAACTGTGCAAATAGAAACTCATTTGAGATCTGTTTCCATCATTGTCTGTTATTCACAAGGTTGAATACTCAGTAAATTTCTCAAGAATTATCTTGTTATAATTATCACTTTGCTGATAATTGGTAATATCTTCAGAACTCATTACCATAAACTATCACGAGGCTGATAATTGGTAATATCATTTTCACTTACCTTAAACATTGTCACAAGGCTGACAGAAGGTAATCTCCTTGTTTCCCAAAGCGAAACAAATATTCACTTACATTGTGAATCTATTTTCCTAGTGAAACATATTGCTTGTTTCCCAATAAACGGGATTCTCCTTTCTTAGATAGATTGAGTCATCCTCACAATCATTCCTCCAGCATATCATTCTTTGATATCTCCTGGGTGAACTTTTTGCAATCATTTTGCATCACTCGCATTTTTTGGTATCTTAGGTCCAAAATCTGCGTATTCTGATATTTAAGTCTCTTTACACCTATCGAGACGAAGATCTTCATCTTCATATCTTAGGTTAAAGAAACTTAAATAGGGGCATCTGTCATACCCCAATTTTTGACCTAAGATACCACCTTACATATGCATCACTGCATCACTAACAGTTTCAAAATAGAATAGATTGTGCGTGGCTTCTAGAAGTCAAAATCAGGGTTTCTTCAAAATTTCATCTGTTAAAGATCTAATCAATTAGGGTTTGAGTTTACACTCACCTAAATTGATCTATATTAATCAATCATCAACATTTGATCTTCAGATTCCCAACTTTTTCTCATGATCTACCATGAATCGACCAATTAGGGTTTTGATCGAGGATAGTGAATCATTGACTTTCTGCTCAATGAATGACGTATTTGCTTGGAGATTGATCTTAACATCTTCAATACAAAATATTGACCTAATTTCTTGATTCAAAACATTTCAAAAATCCATGTTTCTTCATCAGACAAATTCTGAACCATCTGATGAAAATTCATCTGCTCAAAAAAGTCAAACTTTGACTTTTGGTCAACTTTTTCAAGACCAAACTTTTTCAATCATAAAAACATTTCAAATAATCCATCATGATCATAAAAAATCAAGAAATGTGAAAAAGTCAACAAAAAGTCAAGATTTGAAATTTTTTTAACACTTAGAAAAATTTTCAAGTTGTAAGAAACATGGTTTTTTCCTACTTTCTAGGCCATTTTTCACCTAGATCCATTTAGATTCAGAAAAAACTCAAAACATGAAATTTGTAGCCCTTGTTTTGTTACAAGCTTTCCAAAATGTCCAATAACTTGCAAAAACACTTTGTCTAGCTATACTTTTGATTTTGAAACATAGAGCTCCAAAACCATGGAATTTCAAGTACATGCTTCAAAATTATAAGTCATTTTTCACAAATCTCCCTTCTAGAAGCCTTGTCACCAGATAGAGGTAGATTATAACTGATAAATATCAGTTTTGAATGATTGAGGAAAGGATTGAATCAAAGATAAAAACTAACCATGGTTAGAAAAGTAACTATTGCATTAAATGCAAAAGATTCCTTTTTACCCCTTAAGGAAGTTGTAAGTTTCTCTCAATGATAGCCATGCCTTGTCATTCAGATTTCTTGCCTATAAATAGAAGTCATTTCCTCAAGTTCAAATCACACCAAAGCTATCATAATCAAGCTTTCCTTCTTTCTTTCTTAAGTTTCAAGTTTCAAAGTTCAAAGAGGGAATCTTTGCAATCTTCAAACCTTGCAAAATCTGAGTAAGTTTAGGTTTCTAACATATTCTAAACATCAATTAGAAGTTGTCTAAAACTTAAAACCATCACAAGAACTGCCCAAACTCAGAATCATACTCAAAAATCCAAAAGCTTGTAAATTGTGCCTTAACATCCAAACTTCCAATTTGCTCGTGCTAACTTTGGTTCAACACTTCAAACATCATCCATACACTCCATAGAGATGATCCAAATGTTTAGAACATCTCTGTAAATACATAATCATCATCTTCATACTCAACTTGCTTGAGCTGCACTTGGACTTGGGTAGAGAGTTCCAGACCATTTCAAAGCAAGCATAGCATTCAAACACCTTCCATAAGGTCCAGTGGTGCTATAGCAATCATCAAACAACAACTGGAAACACTCTAAATAAGAAATCGATTTCAGTTCGAAGAGATAAGATACTCATACTTTGAACTCTATGATTCATGCATTCTAGTTCAAAAATTGCTTGGCCATATTGTTTATGCACTATCATTAATCATTAACCCTCAATCAATTGCTTAATTCCATAGCCATACACGATTTCATGGTCAATTATTAGAACTAGGGTTCTTCGTGTTCTTGCGAAAATTAATAGTTCTAAACTGTAAATAAATGAAATTAATCATCACCATCGTGTTCCTGGTTAAAAATCGAGCAAGTTTCATGTTTACAACTTTCAAATTCATTGAGAAATGAAGTTACAAGATCAAGAGCTTGAGGAAGAAGAAGATGGAGTGCGCACGTTTTTTCAAATTCAAATAATTGGTTTATAATATAATAACATGGAATAAAATAAATAAATAGATGTATAGCCACCCCAGTGGTAGTCAGCGCACTTTTCATGTCATTTGCCTTGCCTATGGTCCAGGGTTCGAATCCCCCTGAGACCATTTTGTCATTTTTTTCACTTTCCTTCATTTTTAAACATTTTCAAAGACTTGTTTTTAAATATAATTAAATGAAGGCGTGTAAATAACAAGTTAAACACTTGACTCAGTGGTAAAGCTTTTCACTTCTAAGCCAAAGGTCTTGAGTTCAAACCTCCTTAGGACCAAAATCAAATTTTTACTACTTGTTTTCTTCACATTTTCTATCAAACTTCAACATTTTCAAAAACCAATCAAAACTTCTCATTTTGAGATGATTTTTTGCACACTTGTCATTTAATATACCTATTTTATGATTATGTCAAAAAAATCCAAAAATATTTTCTTTTGATTATATTTTTATTAAGTCAAAAATGAAACATTTTAAATATTTCTTAATACTTCACTTTTTCTTGTGAATATACTTCACTTTTCAAATTCATTTTCAAAACCTTTTTAAAAACATTCCAATAAACTTACACACCTTTTTCCATGATCGACTCAACTTGAAGATAAAATCGAACCAGTTTTTTCCTCGAATTTCTTAATTGATCATGGGCCTCCCTCACGGTGTAAGTCCCAATCCTTTTTATGTACATATTAAATTTTCCTTGTACATATTCAATCATCTTTGTAAATATTCAAGTACAAACAAACCTCGTTCGTTTGTTTTCTTTCTCTTGTTTATACACCAATTCCAATGGTATTAAGAGAAGAATTATTCCCAGTGAAACTCCTCTTAAACCAATGGGCCTCCCTCACGGTGTAAGTCCCAACCCTCCTATGTACATATTCATTTCCTTGTACGTAATCACCCCTTCGTGTACATATTCATTCCCTTGTACACATTCAAAAGATTCGTAAATATTCAAGTTACACTTGCTTTAAACGCTCGTTTTATACACTTGTTTATATTTCCTTCATAAACTCCTGTGAATACATATCACACATTTGTTTATATAACTGTTCAGTTATAACGTAACAATTAGCCTAACAACTAGGTTCCCCTTTTAGCCTCCTCTTGGGCTTTGTACAAGATAACTCATTTATTGAGTTAGTCTCCTCTTAGGCTTCGTATAAGATAACTCATTTAGCGAGTTAGCCTCCTCTTAGGCTTCATATAAGAAAACTCATTTACTGATTTTAGCCTCCGCTTAGGCTTCATATAAGACAACACTCCCCTGCTGAGTCAGCCTCCTCTTGGGCTTCGTTCAAAAGAACTCCTCGTTGAGTTTATCCTTCTCTTGGGCATCAAACAAGAAAGAGACCAAGAAATTTCTTAACAGCCTCCTATTGGGCTTCCAATACAAAGAATCACCCGCGCTAGGATAGAACCCTGAGAGTATAATTTCCCGGTGAAATCACTCTTGAATCCTAAGAGGATGGTTTCCCGGTGAAACCACTCTTAAAGCTAAAGCCAGCCATACCCTATAGCTCCCTCTTGAGCTTCATACAAGGACCCTCGATGACCCTCGGAATGCCTTCTCTTGGGCTAACAATACAAGGACCCTCGATGACCCTCGGAATGCCTCCTCTTGGGCTAACAATACAAGGACCCATGGGCTTCTTAAAAGCATCCCCCTAATCCAATCAATTTCTCCTCGAGATTTAGACATTTATCATCTCTATGGAAGAAGTATCTCATTTATCACATCACATACAATCAAATACTTTTCAAACACTTTTCAAACAAAAATATCTCTTAATCGTAAGTGGTAACGCTTGTACACTCAAGCAAAACACCCAATGCTTACAATTAAAAGATTCAATCATTTCTCAAACATCTTTCTTAACTCGTAAGTGGTAACACTTGTACACTCAAGCAAAACACCTATAACTTACAATGAAAGATTTAATCAATCAACCTTTCAAAATGTATGTGATGAAATGGATTAGATACATTTTTCATTAAGATGACATTTGTCTTTGTCTCTTAATAACTCCCGTTGCTTCCACTAGCATAAGTGGGAACTACGATTGCTCTGACTTTCTCAACCTCCCTTTGAGAATACGTAGGCACAAGGTCTCATCCTTGACGAGCAAAACTTCTTTCTCCCTCAAACCAAACAAAACCATAGCTCCCTTTAGATCCGAGCTACAAATGCTCTAATTCCCATTAAGGGATATGTATGCAGAAGATCCCAATGATCTTTGCGAGCACAATAATAACAAAACCTAGGATCCCACATAATCTATCCTTCTTAAAATCCAAAGGAGAAACTTTCCAAACAATAGAAATAGCAAATTAAAACACACAAACATATCAAACTATTCATATATAAAGCTATAGATAACTATATATATTTAGGGTGCCACATCTATTCCCTTTATATAACAAACCCCCTTGCCCGGAATCTCCCCAATGCGTTGCGTCTAGTTCGCGCTAGTCGTAATGCATATTATATCAATTGAGGGTATTGCAGCTTTCCCCTTTTTCATAATCATTTTTCTTGTGTTGGAAATAATAAAGCTTGATGCTCGCGGCATGTTTATAAACAAATCAAAAGAGTAAATCGTTTCGAGCCAGAGAATCCGAATTCCGATTCGATTCCCTCACGCGTCACTTTTTAATGCGAACAGGATCTCTCTTCTCTTGTAGGTGTTATTACTTCGGATGCGTATGAACGCGTATTCCACTTGTTTTTGATACCTTGAGCTCTTCTCACTGGTTTACTCTTATTGTGTGGCTACAGTACTTGAAGTTTTCCGGAGTATTTCTTTAGCTCATAGTGCTCTTCGTATTTTACATCCATTTGGTAGTTTCTACACCATTTACTGCATTCTCTTACATCTTTCCTAGATATCATGAGAAGTAGGGATTTACAGCTTTCTTTTGCCATGAGAAGTAGGAATAGAGATGCATGATGGGATTCCGTAGTTGGAGCATGTTCAGGAACCCCTCTAGTTTATTTAAAGACCCGTTTAGGGAACTTTTTTGTGTTCTAATTATGTTTAGTTTGTTTAAAGTCCTCATCCGTGCATAGGGAGGCGATTCTTAGTAAGTGTTTACATTTGTGCTTTCATAGGTCAAGTGGTTAGGAAACCCGATGTGGCACCACTATGCAAAGACCCGCATTGTTATTTTTCCTTCTATCGAGTCATGATATATGGGGCAAGCGAAAATGGTCGGCAGTCGTGCCCCTCAATTCTAGTCTGTGTCTTGTATGGTGCACGCGAATCATGTTACTATTCCTTAATCGAGTTGATCACAAAGGTGGTCAGAGTTCCATATTCTAACTCTCCACTCATTCCTGAGGTTCGCATTTACTGCAGAACTTACATCATTTGCTCCGTAGGCTATGCCTGCAATTGTTTGACATTTATTTGCGCATTGCATTGCTTGTGTGCTTCTGCCAAAGTAGTTGATTGATTCATCCCTCTGTATCCCTTGGTTTCACAACCAAGACGGATATAGGATAACTTTCCCTTAGGACCGCTCGGTTAGGATAGCTCTCGAGCCTAGACATTAGGATTTACATCCTTCACATGTTGGCATAGGTAGAGATTCCTCTTACGCTCAACCATAGATCCGATCTTTGCATGACAACATTAGGGCTAATACTAGTTAGTCTCCCTTTTGTTTTTGCTAGTTTTTTTGCATCCTTGCATGTAATTAAAACTAAAACATGCTTTCTTTTTCTTTTGAAAACAAAAACACTTAATAATGGTTTGAACTCCTTTCACAAAGGTAAAAGGAACCAACCAAGACAAACTCTTCTCGCCTACGGTCGCATTTTCTTTTGTGTTTAAAACCTTTTTCACAAGTAAAAAACACAAAACCACCAAAACAAGTGACCCGAACTACGGCGCTCTGACTTTCCCATTACACGAGGGAATACTTAGGCATATTTTCACGGGGCTCGATCGAGCACAACTTGTAAAAACTTCCTTCTTTTCCCCGTGGTTTCTTTATTTTCCTTCTCCTTCTCATGCATTGTAGCGATTAATCATAGATAGATATAAACACACCCTTTAGCTAGAAAATAGAAGTGGATACTGTAGAGTACTACGGGCGTGTGGGGTGCTAATCTCTTCCCCTCATGTAACTAACTCCCTTACCTAGATTCTCTCGATCTCTCAGTCGTAGGACCGCAATTTCTTCCCTTCAGGTTTACTCGATGTTTTCCTTTCTTCTTTGCGAGATAAAAGACATTCAGTCGGGTGGTTTCACTATCTATACCATTAGTTGATAGGTAACTTTATTCGTTGGATGTGAAGGGACAACCGAAGGGTCATTGTATGGTCATTAAAGGCAACATGTAAGGATACCTTAGCAATTCAAAGGGACGATCATCACTTATTCGTAGGCAACAATCGAGGGACGAGATCATATATTCACAAGCAACATCGAGGGTCATCGAGGAACTATGATCTTTGTAACGAAGGGAGTATGATGATGTTATTCGTAAGCGTCTTTGCTAATGGTATCCCTACGTTCGAGGGGCATGACCATTGTATTCGAAAGGCAACAAGAGAGGATACCCTAAGAGGGTGCAAGTGTGAAAGAGTGTGTTCAATTCAGATATATTAATCTTGAATTACGGTGATCTAAGAGTTGATTTTATCTTGCCATACAAACCCTAGTTACTATACAACTAAGCAGTTAATATGTATAGAAAAGTAAAGTGCAGAATGTAAAAGTGCGGAAAGTAAATGTCCTACGCTATTACATGGCTTTGGGGCAGTTACATAATATAGGCACGGAAAGTATAGGAAGAAAGTTTAAATCTACGCTATTACGAAAAACCTTGCGACCTATACGTCGTTTTGTAGATTTTAAATACGAAATAAAGTAAATAAATTGGAGAAAAAATGTCTAAGGATAAGAGAGAGTGTTTAAACCCTAATTGTAAAAGAAAAATATTCTTTTTGATATTTTTTGAAATCGATTTAGTTAATAAAACCTAATTTATAATTTAATTAACAATTAATTATGAAAAATAATTTAAATTGTGAGAAAAATAAATTACTTTTATGTCAAAAATTAATTAAATGTTTAATTAACCTAAATCTGAAATTAATATATTTTTGTGATTTTTGAAACTGTTTGAATTAATTTTGAAAGAAAATTAAATTAAGTAAAGAAAAAGAAAAATGTTAGAAAAGTTTGAAGAGGAAAAGTAGTAAAAAAAAAAAGATTTGGTCCCCCAGGGTGTTGAACTCATGACCTTGGGGTTACTGAGCCAAAACTGGACCACTAGGCCATTGGCATGTGGTGATATGGAAACGCCTCAAATTGTATGTATATGTGAGCTTGTAAAAATCAAAAAATTGAGAAAAAACGCAAAAGGCAGGGATCGAACCCACGCCTTGAGAGACAAAGAGGACTAGCGCGCGTATGGTTAACCACTGGGGTGGTGCTACATTTGTGTATTTAGATGCAATGATAAATATATATGCCAAATTTAATTTAGAAAATTAAACTTAAAACATAACGCGCCAAGGTGGGTCCCCTGGTTTCAAATCTTCTAATATTCTCTGCCACACCTGCCTTGTTTAGTCTTCGTCGGTCAACCACTTGAGAACGGTGGTTCCGATTACCATATCTGGCCACTCAAATATCTGAACCTGCAAAATCGAAGCAAAAACAAAAGAGAATAACCTAGATCAACATGAAATCGTCCCCTAAATCCGAATCTGGGGTTATTTTGGATTGAAATGTCCTACAACTATGGATATGAAAGCTTAGAAGCTTTGTGCCCTAGCCATGGTGTTTTATTGTTCCTGCGTGTAAACTCACAACCAATGCATCAAATCGATTCAAAACAATCTAATGGACATGAACGAATGTATAAAATCAGTTTACATCATGTAAATTAAAGGTTAGAAATCTCAAACTTTACCAAACCGGTGCAACGTCGTAGAGATGGTTATGGCTTTCTTTGGAATGATGTAAAGGCTTGGATCGCTTCCTGGAAGCCTTAGGAAGATGAATCGATCCTTGGTTTTGCTTGAGAATTGTTGGAAAGTGAGGTTCGAGTTTTCCCTAAACTTACAAAATTTTGGAAAAAATTCTAGGGTTTTTGAGTCCAGCAATCTATGTGTTAAGCTTGTGGATGTGTTGTGTATATATATGACAAGAGATTAGGTCAACAAACTTAGTAAAATATATTGCATTGAATGAAAGACATTTCATTGAAGTTTTTTGAATCAAATATTTCTTTTCCTTGATCAATATTCCTCTAATGCTTTCCATGCATTTTTTCCAGCTTATATGAGCTATCTTGGGCCTGAAGAAAATCAGAACACAAGCCCACACGCCTTGCTTCTTTGTTTTGTATTATATATTAATTAATTTTGAATTTTAGTGATTTAATTCAAAAATAAATCAAATAAATAGCAAGGTGGCGTGTAATTTGGAGTTAGGAGTCATGGATAATCTTAGTAACAAGTTTGGATCACAAAAACTTAAGCCCATTTGGAAAAAATTTGAATTTAATAGGTATTTCTCTTCATGCACTTCTTCAAAAATGTCAAACTTGCACAACTTGTATCTTGCTCAATTTTTAACATTTTGAAGTTTTTTTGGACTTTTTAGAAATCTCAAGATGTTCTCTAAACAATAATTTTGGTTTCATCTTCATTGAAGTTTCCATTCTCATGTACACTCCTTTGGAAAAAAGATGACTTTTGTTGACTTTTAGAAAGACCTATAATGTCTTGATCCATAACTCTCAAATGAAGAATTTTTGGCCAAAGCTTGTGAGACACAAAGTTGGAGATAATTGAATTCTCTTCAAAATGAGATTTGGTGGAAGAATTTTTGATAAATTATGTGAAGGTTATGCCTGGTCAAAATTTTGTTGACTTTTTGTCAAAAAACCCTAATTTAGAAACTTTGACTTTTGATCAAATCTTGAGTTTTCTTGATGAATCATGATGAAACCTTGATAAAATGATGAATATGACTTCAAAATCTTGATGTTGACCAAAAATTATGAAGTTTTACTGTATGTTGACCACAATTGACTTTTTGTCCAATACAACTAATTTTCAACCATCTGAGCATTTGACTGAGCAAATTTGAGCTGTGAGGCTTGAAACTTGACATGGTGATACCTTGAGACATATGAGGAGGTATGGTGACCACTTCAGGAATTATAACTCATTTTTGACTTGAGAGAATCAAAACCCTAGTTGTGGGTTGATTGAGAGGGTTCATCTAGTCAACCCTTGAGAAGTTCTTGAGTATAGAGGTGTGGATTGTCTTGGAAAATAAGAGGGAAAATTTTGCGGTATAACAGTTTCCCCTGTTCAATCTTCTTGTACCTGAAAGGTTAGATTGGTATGCTTGCCTTTCGTGATCTAAAGGTAGATGATTGAACACTCGAGAACACCTAAAAATTTGCACTCGCTGATGTATGGAATGAGATCGTCAGTTGACGATGTACTAGAATGGGCTTATAGATGCCATGTGGGGAGGCTAATGTTGGGGAGTGAGTCATACATTATACTTCATGCTTGTCTTTGAATGAAGTTACTCGTATATATTGATTTTTCACCAGATATGTAGCATTCTACAGGCGGAGAGATATCGACGTGTAGTCAGAGATGGGCTTAAAGACGCCATCTGGAGTAAGAGAGAGTCAGAATAAACCTTCATCTTGGTTGTATCTAAAATGATTATTCGTCAGGTTGTAGATAGATTTCCCGTCTTGTTTCGGGTATTAATCTGTATCATGCTGTCTATTGATAATCTTGTTTGGTCGTTCAAATAGTTTTCCCGTCTTGTTTCGGGTATTAATCTTTGACCTTCTGCCTGGAAAATAACTTTCACATGTTGGGGAAATTTAACTTGAAAGGATATGGTTAATTCTATGCATATTATGATGCATGCGAGTACATGATAACGCTCGTGAATGATATATACACATGTTATGACTTTTGTGAATAGTGTATGAATGTAGATGTTGTGGTATTTCAAAACATATCCATCTTGAATAAGATAGGAATGTTCCGCAGCGGATCTTAAATTTCTGCTTAGGGATGAAGATCCTGATTGAGGATAGAAGAGATGTAGATTCCTCCGACGCACTATCTGACCAAGTTTTGGGTCTAGATATTGATGTTGTTGGGGAATGATAATCTTTGAGAGATACTCATCTGGGGATGAACATCTCGTGTATGAATCTTGCTGGGGAACAATGTGATCTTGTATAACCTATTACTTCTCAAAGACTGACATAATAAGTCGATTGATGATTGGTTACTGCTCGGGGACCAATGTAACAAAGTTGACGTTCACTGCGCGGGGACTGACGTGACAAAGTAGATGATCGTTGCTCGGGGACTAAAGTGATGAATTGAGAATATAGATAATCACTGTGTGGGGAATGACGTGATGTTGTTGTAGATGACCACTGCTCGAGGAATAATATGATGAAGTTGATAGGATCACGGCTCGGGGACTAATGTGATGACGTAGATGATCACTGTTCGGGGACTGATGTGATCATTTTATACGATCATTGCTCGGGGACTAACGTGATGACTTGATAGGATCACTGCTCGGGGACTAATGTGATGAGTTGATAGGATGAATTGATAGGATCACTGTTCGGGGACTAATGTGATGAGTAGAAGTGTAGGACACTGTTGGAAGAAGAAGATAGAGTAGTAGTCTTGTTGGGAAATTTGTTTCTACTGAGGGAGCGATGGCTCTGTGGGGATTGTGGATATTATTCTTGTGGGAATATACCTTTGTGAAAATGACTCTGTGGGGATGTGTTGGTGACTTTAGTTGTCATCTTACTTCCTGGAGTCTATAGTAATTGTTGTTTCTGTTTGCTTTTCGTATATTTGTGAACAGATATTTATTGTCAGATGCATATAATCATTCAAAGCAATCATTGGACTTATGCAAACAAAACAGATAAAATTAAAAGTTTGGAAATGGAAAAGGGGAATTGTATTAATTTTGAAAAGGGGCCTATAGACAGGAAGTTCGTATACAGAGAGACAAATATCCCAGTAAGAGGAAATTGTCGGAAACATTTGGAAAATAGTGAAAGCTATTTGGAAACAATCTCGCCGAGTTTCAACTCTACTATTGCTCATATGTTTTGACTATCTCATCTCTTTGCTGTCAGAAGAAAGTGATTGGATTGATCTACGCCATTTGAATCTTGAATCTTGATAGTGATGTAGTCTGTAAGTAGATGATCTCGTCCAGACATAGTCATACGCTTTAATCCCTAACTTTTTCCTAGACCACCCTTTCGGGTTTTCAGTCTACTGGGATACCCTTTTTGGCCCAAGCCGCCTTTGCAGGTTATCGACTTGCCGGGTGTACATTTTTTATATATGTGTCCCTAACTTTTGGCCGAACCCCTTTTGGTTCTCCAGGATGCCTCTATTTTTGCATAGGCCAGTCAACCTAGTGGGTCTCGTTTAAGCATATTATTTTTTGACTATGTCTGCGTTCACAGGGTGTGGGAAGTCTTCTCCATCCATAGTGATTAGTATCATGGCTCTGCCAGAAAATATTGTCTTGACTACAAACGTTCCATCATAAGTGGGAGTCCATTTTCCCCTAGGATCACCTTGTGGTAGTATGATGCGCTTGACTACTAGATCGCCAACTTGGTACACTCGGTGCTTGAATTTCTTGTTGAAGGCTTTGGCATGCATTTCTGATATATTTGTCCATGGAAGATGGCTGTGAGCCATTTCTCATCGATCAAGTTGATCTGGTCAAGTTGAGTCTGGACCCATTCGTCTTCGTCTAACTCTGCGTCCTTCAGTACTCTGAGTGAGGGTATTTGAACCTTGATAGGTAGAACTGCTTCAATACCATATACGAGAGGGAAAAGGGTTGCCCCTATAGATGTTCATACTGAAGTGTGATAACCGTGGAGAGCGAATGACAACATTTCATGCCAATCCTTATACGTCATTGTCATCTTCTATATGATCTTCTTGAGATTCTACTTAGCAGCTTCCACTGCACCATTCATATTTGGCCGGTATGGAGAAGAGTTGTGATGCTTAATCTTGAACTGTGTGCAGAGTTCGGTGATCATTTTGTTATTGATATTAGTACCATTGTCTGTGATAATCATTTCGGGGACACCGTATCAGAAGATGAGATTATGTTTGATGAACCGAGCCACGACATTCTTGGTAACAGATGCAAACAAAGTTGCTTCTACCTATTTGCTAAAGTAATCAATAGTGACAAGAATGAAACGATGTCCATTAGAAGCGGTAGGTTTGATTTCTTCGATCATGTCAATGCCCCACATCACAAAAGGCCACGGAGCAGTCAGAACATTCAATGGAACTAGAGGTATGTGTACTCTGTCTGTGTATATCTGGAATTTGTGACAAGATCGAGCATAGCAAAAACAATCAGCTTCCATAGTGGACCAATAGTAACCTGCTCTCAGAATCTTCTTAGCCATTGTATATCCACTAGAGTGAGTACCAAATGCGCCTTCATGTAACTCTTCCATTATTGATTCAGCTGTTTTCTGATCTACACATCGGAGTAAGGCCAAGTCATGATTGCGTTTGTATAAGATGTCGTTACTGAGAAAGAACTTGGCGGTGAACCTCCTTAGGAACTTCTTATCGTTGACAAATGCTCCTTCAGGGTATTCTTGAGCCTCGAGATACCTCTTCAATTTGTAGAACCAATGTTTCTCTTCTACTCCTTCGATATCAAGTTCGCAATAGTATGTCGGTTCGTCTAGTCTTTCAATAGTGATTTGAGGAGCTTCGTTGTCCCATCTGACTTTAAACATAGATGACATGGTAGCTAACGCATCTGCAAACTGATTCTCTTCTCGAGGGATATGATCGAAAGTGATTTCTTTGAAGTAGGGGATCAAATTCGACACATGTTCTCGATACGGAATGTGATCTGGATGCTTTGTGTCTCATTCTCCCTTAACATGACTAATCACCAAAGCCGAGTCTCCGTATACTTGTAAGAATTTGATCCCCAGGTCAATAGCAGCTTTGATACCCATAATTCATGCTTCATATTTAGCCATATTGTTCGTGTAATTGAAACATAATCTGGTGGTGAAAGGTGTATGGCCGCCTTTAGGAGATGTAATTATGGCTCCAATATCGTTGCCAAGTGCGTTAGAAACTCCATCGAAGACCATAGTCCATCGGGATCCTGGCTCAGGTCCTTCGTCTGGTCCAGGCTCTTCGTAATCAGTGACTAACATAATATCCTCGTCTAGGAACTCGAAATGCATAGACTGGTAGTCATCTATGGCTTGATGAGCCAAATGATCAGCTACCACACTTCCCTTGATTGCTTTTTGAGTAGTATACTGGATGTCGTATTCGGTCAAGATCATTTTTCATCTTTCTATTCTTTCGGAGAGAGCAGGTTTCTCGAATATGTATTTTATCGAATCTATTTTAAAGATCAACAAGGTAGTGTGAGTCAACATATATTATCTTAGTCAGCGAGCAGCACAAGCCAAAGCGCTGCAAGTTTTCTCGAGCTGTAAGTATCTTGTTTCATAGTTGGTAAACTTTTTGCTAAGGTAGTATATTGCATACTCTTTTCGACCAGACTCGTCATGTTGCCCAAACACACACCCCATTGAATTCTATAATACTGTTAAGTACATGATCAGAGGTCTTCCTTCAACTCTTGGAATTAGGATACGAGGTGCTTACAGGTACTCCTTGATTTTGTCAAAAGCTGTCTGGCAATCGTCGTTCCATTTTACCACTTGATCTTTCTTCAATAGTTTGAAGATTGGCTCACAAGTAGCAGTTAGATGTGCAATGAATCTGGAAATGTAATTCAGTCGTCCTAAGAAACCTTTGACTTCCTTCTCAATACGGGGAGTTGGCATTTCTTGAATAGCTTTGACCTTGGAGGGATTAACTTCGATACCTTTACCACTAACAACAAATCCCAGGAGTTTGCCGGATTTGACTCCGAAGGTGCATTTGCTAGGGTTCAGTCTCAGTTTGTATTTCTTCAGTCTATCAAACAGCTTACGCAAATGATCAAGATGTTCTTCTTCGGTTTGTGATCGAGCTATCATGTCATCTATGTAGACCTATATCTCGTGATGGATCATATAATGGAATAAAGCCACCATAGCACGCTGATATGTTGCGCCATCATTCTTCAACCCAAACGGCATGACCTTGTAACAGAAAGTGCCCCACTGTGTAACGAAAGTAGTATTTTCCATGTCTTCGGGAGCCATCTTGATCTGATTATAACCGGAGAAACCAGCCATGAAAGAGAAAACCTTATGCTAAGTGGTGTTGTCAACCAGAACATCAATATATGGAAGCGGGAAATCATCTTTTGGGCTTGCCTTATTAAGATCTCAGTAGTCCACGCGCATACGCACCTTGCCATCCTTCTTAGGTACGAGTACCACGTTTGCAACCCACTGTGGATAAGAAGTAACAGCTAAGAAATCGACATTGAACTGCTTCATAACTTTGGCTTTAATTTTCTCGGACATCTCAGGACGCATACGAAGAACCTTCTACTTCACAGGGAGAAAACCTTATTTCGTTGGTAGTCAGTGTACGACGATGTCGATATCTAGACCTGGCATGTCTTCGTAGGACCAAGAAAAAATCTCGGTGTAATCTCGTAGCATCTGGATCAATCTTTCCTTAACATTGTTCTCAAGAGCCGCTCCTATCTTGATTTCTTTTCTGTCTTCGTCGGCACCTAGATTCATAACTTCAATCAGTTCTTCATGCGGCTGTGTAGTCTTTTCCTCTTACTGTAGTAGTCTGGCAAGTTCTCCTGGCACTTCACAATCTTCCTCACCTTCATCTTCGGCTTGGTAGATCGGATTATCAAAGTCATATTTAGCTATAGCAGAGTCGTTATCGACGATATTCGTAGTGAATGTGGATCTGCAGTTTATTACGTGGGTGTGTGTAAGAACACATAACTTTCGAAAAGGTGATAAGTGCCAAAATGTAGTTATTTTGTATTTACATTTTGTGGCACTTATCCGTTCTTTTGTTGATATTTAGTTGAATAATTCCGAATTTTTGTTGTAAATATGTTTTATTGTATTTTGTGTATATATTGTACCGTTTGATTAGTTTTGTATATATTTTGTAGGTATTTATTACATTATTTGAGCATTGAGAATAAAGTCCAAATGGAGCTCCAAGATGCATTTTTGATCGAATAAAGGAATAAGGCTTGAAGTTGGAAGCCACAAGAAAAGCAACAAAAGTTGTTGCCTGGGCAATTTCGCCAAGCGAGGGCCTTGCGTCGCCGGGCGACGGTCCTGTTAGAGGAAGATGAGCTTCGTTCTGACTTGTTTCACTGCCTGGGCGCTGGGCGAGGAAAAGACAATTTCGTCGGACGAAGCTAAGTTTCGTCGGGCGAAGGTAGATATTTGTACAGGCTGAGGACATGGCTTAATTTGGGCCAAGTTAAATGAAGATTCGTTGGGCGATGCTTTTAGTTCGCCGGGCGAAGCTGCGTAAACAGATTTTCTTTATACTTTCATTTCATTTCGTTTTTTGTGTATGGTTTTGGGGAGTGAAGTTCTTGCTCCAAATTCCATCACTCATATAGTTTTTGAAAGATTAGTTTAGAAAACAATACTAGGGTCTTGCTCATAGTTGATGGGAGGTGGATTGCTCTACGATAGGCTCTGACAAACCGGTGTAAATGGGTAGTTTATCTCATCTCTTCTCTTTGTATTTATCTATTGTGTTGGTTATGTATGTATATTTACTCTGAACACATGTATATCTATCGCCCTTGGCGTTGTATAAAGTCAACTTTATGAATTTGAGTTGGTAGTTATCTTAGGTTTTCACTCTATGTTGGAGATTTGAGCTTGTTAGAGATAGACTTCTTAGATCCTTACCTAGGATGATTATCTGTTAGTTTCTGAATGCTAGAAATAAGTTTAGAGCTGACAATCACCATAGAGTATCTGATATTAATGCCTCTGTGTTGGTGAAGTGTGTCAGAGATGGGTATGGAGGTGATGCAGTTGACTTCGGGTTGTTGAGATAGGCCAGACATGGCTATCGAGGTGATTCGGGAGGATTCTCAATTTGGGTTAGAAATAGCTTAGGTTGTGAGAGGTATGTGATGACACACAGTATCGCAGTGAGTATAAGCTGAATGATAGATTTAAGTGCATGACGGATAGTGTGCATTCGTTCCAGACAAGTTGTCCATCCTTTATAGTTTTTGTTCATTTACTTTTTGTCTTTTATTTTCAACCTATTTAATCCCAAACTCATTAACGAATGAATTATCGAACGACGAATCAATAACCAATCTCTGTGGACATGATACGATAAAACCAAACCGGTATATATCACCCGGTAAAAATAATACCAACTCTATAGTTTATTCATCATTGATTTTATTGTTCAGATTAATCTATTGTTTTTCTCTATCGGACCAATGGGGTTTCACTTTTCTTAACACAGCAGAACTGGCCGGTCGTGTTAAGGTTTTTCGCAATAATAATATTATATAAGATTTCACTTAGGCCTAGGGAAATCCTTTGATAACCAGAATACTTCTTGATAATTAAATGCTTAACCTCAACACTAATTTAAATGGACATTGAAATTAGGGTAGAAGGTTAAAGGTCTTTCCACTAAGGACTTAGGGAAAGATAATCTTAAGAATCGGTAATCAAGGATATGAACTTGTTGAAAAGATTAAAGAGTGGAGTTATCTTGTGGCAAATCATACATCTTCCCTAGCATGTTACTCATATCTGTCAAAACAGTCCTTAATATCTATTTATTTTATCCTCATTTATTTTATTTTAGCAAATCCAACCCAAACTCTAATTTTTGTTTAATTGAACCACGAATTAAACTCGGTAATTCTATGCAGTCCATGAGATCGACATTCGAAGAATTTTCCCTATTATCACAAGAGGCAAAATAGTACACTTGCTAATTTTTCCATCAAGTTTTTGGCGCCGTTGCTGGGGACTGCAAGGTTATCAGTGTAATTTGAGTTCAATTAAAATTTTGTTGCTCGTCAACTAATTTTTTTCTATTTTTATTGTATTTTATTTTAGTTTTAGTTTTTTTTTTATTTTTGAATTTTTATTTATTATAAAAAAATAATTAAAAAAAAGTGATTATTTTTGCTTCAGTAATTCTTTTTGTACTTTGCTACTAATAACTTGTCTGAGTTTTGTAGTCGTGTATTATTTAGATACATTGCCACCTGTATCTCCTACATGTTGGACGCCTGATTCAGGATTCACTTTGGAATAGGCGATTGAAATTTTTATAGCATATAGGAGGGAGGTAAGACTGTGGCGAAAGTTACAGTTAGAAAAAGAAGATGTGAAACTAGAAGAAGATTGCATAACATCAGATGACAAAGATGCGGTAAGTATAGAAGAATCAGAGGTAAAAAGGGATTATGGGGAAGAAGAAATCAGACAACTTGTAGATGATCTAGTTTTGGATGAAACTACAAATTTTACAATTTGTGAAGATGTGGACATCCAACTTGAAAATCTCCAACAACAGAGTCTCCCCAAAAATTATTTTCACAACAAGGAAAATGACAGACAAGAAATGGATAGAGTATTAGATGACATTTACGCCTTGTTTAACATCATCAAGCTGAAAATGATTTGGAAACAATGTCATCAATACATGAAGTTCACGGGATTACTACTAAACAGAAGAAAGAAAAAGATGATGTGTTTTTTCTGTCATATAAGCCACCATAACATGGGTGATGAACCGTCGAGCCATGCGACGTTAAACGAATCGCTTCGTGGGAGGCAACCCACGCTTTTAATAACTTAGTTTTTCATTTTGTTTTGGTTTCAGGTAATAAAAAGGGAGTCTTACTTGCGAAAGCGATGAGGCGGAAGCTGGTGTTGCATTACCCTCTGTGAGTCACTTGTCTCGAGCTTGTTATGAAACATTGAGGCCAATGTTTTGTTCACGTTTGGGGGAGGTTTTACTTTTTTTCTTTTAGATTTATTTGTGTGTTTTATGCTAAGTGATGTGTAAAATCCACTAGCTGAAGTTCTTTCCAAATTTTGCCCGAAAGGTTTTGTTTTGATTTGCTCAAGAGCTTGTGTTTCAGAGAAACTGGGAATAGTATATAGAGACAAAGGGATGGTTGTTTGAGGGTAGGAAATTCGGAATAACATGACAAGGATAAGAGTCTAACGTGTAAATTTGTAACATGGTACTTGAATCCTGAGAAGTACTTCTCGAGTAGTTTATTTCTGCAGTCTGGCATAATCTTGATTCACATACAGTAGGACTGGTTGAAAAATAAAGAAAGATGGCACCAAATGTTGAAAAGTCGGTATAAGGAAAATGGCTCGCTAAGTTGGGTAACCCTCACCAGGTTATTTAGCCCAAAGGGAGTTGATCCCCAAACGTCGTCCAAAAATGACAATATATAACTGCAAAATTTGAAAATTTCATCGGTAGTTAAAAGTAGTAAATGCTACTCATTTGGTGTCGGAACAAAATGAAATATTGATTAGTCTTTTGCGTGTGATGATCATTATAATTCTCACTGCCTTAATTTGATTGTCTGAATGAAAGAGGAGGAAAATCGGAAAGAGACCTAAGTATAAAGCATAGTTGGAGAGGTATCTGAAGAGGAAGCTTAAGGTTGAAAAGTTCTTACAAAAAATCTTTGCGTCATGTGAACACCAAACGGATCGCCTTTCGATCAATTTGAACAGAAGTCTCACGTATGATTACCGACCGCCTGTGTATTTCATTAGCTCTTGCATTTACAACTTGAGGCCAAACAACAGTTTAAGTTTGTGGGAGTTTGATAAGTGATTTTCACAAGGATATTTAGCATTTATTTTAATCGTTGTTTCTTAATTTTATCATGTGTTTTATTTCATTATTCTATATTTTATGCTTCGGTTCTGTGCTTTAGTGTTTTTAGACTTACAGGAACAAATCGGGACAAATTCGGCCGACAAAATGCAAAATTCGGAGTTTCTAAAAAGTTTCCAGCAGGCTTCAGCAAGTCTGACACGACCATTCGTGTCACCTGACACGTGCTGTGTTATCAAATGCGTTGATTGATCATTTTTCACTAAAAAAATTATAATTGGAGCTACAGTAATTGCATTGACGCGTTCTAGTACTTTTCAGAAAGCTGGGAGAAAGATCTACAACTTTCATTTTAAATTCAGAATCTATTTCTAACTTTAGATGCCTCGAAAAATTCATTGAAGTTGAAGACTTTAAGAAATAAGTTGTTTCTGGTCGTTTATGGGTCTGGTTTATGTTTCTGACTCAGTGTGAGTTAGTAGTAAAAACCCTTATTTGGTTTAAATGAGTTTTTGATATTTAAAGGAGTTTCCACGATGGAAAAATGACTTTTTGCCAGCGAAGAATTATACAAGAGAAGATTGGAGAAGAAAAGGGTTACAGTGGAAGGAGATTTTCATGAACGAACAGGATTGAAGATCAAATTTCTCCTCAATACTTGTAATTTATTCAATTTATCTTTTGTTTTCTTTGAATAATATGAGTAGCAAAATCCCCAAATGCTATGGGTGTTCCTGATTTGTGAGGTAAGAATACTGATCTCTTTGTTTTATTCAACTCTATAGTTTATTCATCATTGATTTTATTGTTCATATTAATTGATTGTTTTTCTCTATCGGACCAATGCGGTTTCACTTTTCTTAACACAGTAGAATCGGCCAGTCGTGTTAAGGTTTTTCTCAACAATAATATTATATAGAATTTCACTTAGGCCTAGGGTAATCCTTTGATAACCAAAATAATTCTTAATAATTAAATTCTTAACCTCAACACTGATTTAAATGGACATAGAAATTAGGGTAGAAGGTTAAAGGTCTTTCCACTAAGTGTTCACGTTAAAAAGTGACGCGCGAGGGAATCGAATCGGAATTCGAATTCTCTGGCTCGAAACGATTTACTCTTTTGAATTGATTATAAAGATGCCGCGAGCATCAAGCTTTATTATTTTCAACACAAGAAAAATGATTATGAAAAAGGGGAAAGCTGCAATACCCTCAATTGATATGATATGCATTACGACTAGCGCGAACTAGACGCAACGCATTGGGGAGATTCCGGGCAAGGGGGTTTGTTATATAAAGGGAATAGATGTGGCACCCTAAATATATATAGTTATCTATAGCTTTATATATGAATAGTTTGATATGTTTGTGTGTTTTAATTTGCTATTTCTATTCTTGGGAAAGTTTCTCCTTTGGATTTTAAGAAAGGTAGTTTATGTGGGATCCTAGGTTTTATTATTTATTGTGCTTGCAAAGATCATTGGGATCTTCTGCATACATATCCCTTAATGGGAATCAGATCATTTGTAGCTCGGATCTAAAGGAATCTATGGTTTGTTTGGTTTGAGGGAGAAAGAAGTTTGCTCACCAAGGATAAAACCTTGTGCCTACGTATTCTCAAAGGGATGTTGAGAAAGTCAGAGCAATCGTAGTTCCCACTTATGCTAGTGGAACCAACGGGTGTTATTAAGAGACAAAGATGAATGTCATCTTAATGAAAAATGTATCTAATCTATTTCATCACATACATTTTGAAAGAGTTGATTGATTTAAAATCTTTTGTCGTAAGTTATAGGTGTTTTGCTTGAGTGTACAAGCGTTACCACTTACGAGTTAAGAAAGATGTTTGAAAGATGTTTGAAAGATGATTGAATCTTTTAATTGTAAGTATTGGGTGTTTTGCTTGAGTGTACAAGCGTTACCACTTACGATTAAGAGATGTTTTTGTTTGAAAAAGTGTTTGAAAAGTTTTTGATTGTATGTGATGTGATAGATGAGATAATTCTTCCATAGAGATGATAAATGTCTAAATCTCGAGGAGAAATTGATTGGATTAGGGGGATGCTTTTAAGAAGCCCATGGGTCCTTGTATTGTAAGCCCAAGAGGAGGCATTCCGAGGGTCATCGAGGGTCCTTGTATTGTTAGCCCAAGAGAAGGCATTCTGAGGGTCCTTGTATGAAGCTCAAGAGGAAGCTATAAGGTATGGCTGGTTTTAGCTTTAAGAGTGGTTTCATCGGGAAACCATCCTCTTAGGATTTTAAGAGTGATTTCACCGGGAAATCATCCTTTTAGGGTTCTATCCTAGCGCGGGTGATTCTTTGTATTGGAAGCCCGATAGGAGGCTGTTAAGAGATTTCCTGGTCTCTTTCTTGTTAGATGCCCAAGAGAAGGCTAAACTCAACGAGGAGTTCTTTTGAACGAAGCCCAAGAGGAGGTTGACTCAGTAGGGGAGTGTTGTCTTATATGAAGCCTAAGCGGAGGCTAAACTCAGTAAATGAGTTTTCTTATATGAAGCCTAAGAGGAGGCTAACTCACTAAATGAGTTATCTTGTACGAAGCCCAAGGGGAGGCTAAAAAGGGAACCTAGTTGTTAGCTAATTGTTATGTTATAACTGAACAGTTATATAAACAAGTGTGTCATGTGTATTCACAAGAGTTTATGAAGGAAATATAAACAAGTGTATAAAACAAGCATTTAAAGCAAGTGTAACTTGAATATTTACAAGTTGAATGTGTACAAGGGAATAAATATGTACACTAAGGGGTGATTATGTACAAGGAAATGAATATGTACATAGGAAGGTTGGGACTTACACCGTAAGGGAGGCCCATTGGTTTTAAGAGCAGTTTCACCGGGAATAATTCTTCTCTTAATACCAACGGAATTGGTGTATGAACAAGCGAATGAAAACAAACGAAAGAAGTTTGTATATGCTTGATATATAAAACGATGATTGTATATGTACAAGGAAAGTTTAATATGTACATAAAAGGATTGGGACTTACACCGTGAGGGAGGCCCATGATCGATTAAGAAATTCGAGAAAAAAACTGGTTCGGTTTTATCTTTAAATCGAATCAATCATGGAAAAAAGGTGTGTAAGTTTGTTGAAATGTTTTGAAAAGGTTTTGAAAATGATTTTGAAGAGTGAAGTATATTCACAAGAAGTTTTGAAAAGATTTGAGTTTGAAAGTTTGAAAGAAAACATCTTTGAAAAGTATTAAAAGTACTTAAAATGTCTCATTTTTGACTTAACGAAAATATAATCAAAAGAAAATATTTTTGGATTTTTTTGACATAATCATAAAATAGGTATATTAAATGACAAGTGTGCAAAAAATCATCTCAATATGAGAAGTTTTGATTGGTTTTTAAAAATGTTGAAGTTTGATAGAAAAATGTAAAAAAAACAAGTGGTAAAAATTTGTTTTTGGTCTTAAGGAGGTTTGAACCCATGACCTTTGGCTTGGAATTGAAAAGCTTTACCACTGAGCCAAGTGCTTGTCTTGTTATTTACACACTTCCATTTAATTATATTTAAAAACAAATCTTTGAAATGTTTAAAAATGAAGGGAAGTGAAAAAAATGACAAAAATGGTCTCAGGGGGATTCGAACCCTGGACCATAGGCAAGGCAAGTGACATGAGAAGCGTGTTGGCTACCACTGGGGTGGCTATACATCCGTTCATTTATTTACTTCCATGTTATTATATTATAAACGAAATTATTTGAATTTCTGAAAACAAGAAAACGCGCGCATTGTTCATCATCTTCCTCCAATCTTCATTCAATCATGGATTCTTCATTTCTTGATGAAATTGAAAGATGTAAACATCAAACTTGCTCGATTTTTAACCAAGAACATGATGGTGATGGTTAATTTCATTTTATTTTTAGTTTAAGGTGATTAATTCTGAATGAGGACAGATGAACCCTAATTCTAAGAATCAACATGAAATCGTGTATGGCTATGGAATTAAGCAATTGATTAAGGGTTAATGATCAGTGATGGTGCAGAAACAAGATGGCCAAGCCATTTTTGAACTGGAAGTTAGAAATTAATGAGTTCAAAGTTCAAGCTCTTACCTCTTCAAACTGGATTTTGATTCTTCGAAGGAGGTGTTACAGAGTTGATTTGATGATTGCTACAGCACCACTGGACCTTATGGAACGTGTGGAAATGCTTAGCTTGGATTGAAATAGCCTGGATCACTCTGACCAAGTCCAACTGCAGCTCGAGCAAGTTGAATATGAAGATGATGACTCTGTGTTTACAGCAATGTTCTAAGGGTTTGGATCATCTCTATGAAGTGTATGGATGATGTTTGAATGATAAAAACTGAAAATGCACGAGTGGATTTCAAGTTTGGATGTTAAGGCACAATTTGCAAGCTTTTGGTTTTTGAACAAGGATTCTGAGTTTGGGAAATTCTTGTGATGTTTTTATGTTCTTAACAACTTCTATTTGATGTTTAAAACATGTTAGAAACCTAAACTCTCTCAAATTTTGCAATGCTTGAAGATTGCAAAAATTCCTCACTTTAAACTTTGGAACTTAGAATTCAAGAAAGAAAGAGTGGAAGATTGATTATGATATCTTTGGTGTGATTTGAAAATGAGGAAATGACCTCTTTTTATAGGCCAAGAATTCTGAATGATTTGGAAAAGTTATAATTGAGGGAAACTTGCAACTTGGTTAAGAGGTAAAATGGAATCTTTTGCATTTAATGCAAAAGTAACTTTCTTAACCATGGTTAAGTTTTTCTCCTTGATCCAATACTTTGTCAATCATTCACAACTGATATTTATCAGTTATAATCTGCCTTTAAGTGATGACAAGGCTTCTAGAAGGAGAAATTGCAAAAATGACTTATAATTTTGAAGCATGTACTTGAAATTCCATTGTTTTGGAGCTCTATGTTTCAAAATCAAAAGTATAGCTAGAAAAAATGTTTTTGCAAGTTCTTGGACATTTTGGAAAGCTTGTAACAAGGGCTACACCTTTCATGTTTTGAGTTTTTTCTGAATCCAAATGGATCTAGGTGAAAAATGGCCATGAAAATAGGAAAAAACCATATTTCTTAACACTTGAAAAATTTTCTAAGTGTTAGAAATTTTTCAAATCTTGACTTTTTGTTGAATTTTTCACATTTCTTGATTTTTTATGATCATGATGGATCATTTGAAATGTTTTTATGTTTGAAAAAGTTTGGTCTTGAAAAAGTTGACTAAAAGTCAAAGTTTGATTTTTTTTAGTAGATGATTCAGAATTTGTCTGATGAAGAAACATGGACTTTTGAAATGTTTTGAATCAATAAATTAGGTCAAGATGTTGCATTGAAGATGTTAAGATCAATCTCCAAGCAAATAGGTCATTCATTGAGCAGAAAGTCAATGATTCACTATCCTCGATCAAAACCCTAATTGGTCGATTCATGGTAGATCATGAGAAAAAGTTGGGAATCTGAAGATCAAATGTTGATGATTGATTAAGATAGATCAATTGAGGTGAGTGGAAACTCAAACCTTAATTGATCATATCTTGAACAGATGAAATTTTGAAGAAACCCTGATTTTGACTTCTAGAAGTCACACACGATCTATTCTGTTCTGAACTGTTAGTGATGCAGTGATGCAAATGTAAGGTGGTATCTTAGGTCAAAAATTAGGGTATAACAGATGCCCCTATTTAAGTTTCTTTAACCTGAGATATGAAGATGAAGATCTTTGTCTCGATAGGTGTGAAGAGATTTAAATATCAGAATACGCAGATTTTGGACCTAAGATACCAAAAAATGTGAGTGACGCAAAATGATTGCAAAAAGTTCACCCAGGAGATATCAAAGAATGATATGTTGGGGGAATGATTGTGAGGATGACTCAATCTGTTTAAGAAAGGAGAATCTTGTTTGTTGGGAAACAAGAAATATGTTTCACTAGGAAAATAAATTCACAATGCAAGTGAATATCTGTTTCGCTTTGGGAAACGAGGAGATTACCTTCTGTCAGCCTTTTGACAATGTTTAAGGTAAGTGAAAATGATATTACCAAATATCATCCTTGGGATAGTTTATGGTAATGAGTTCTGAAGATTTTACCAATTATCAGCAAAGTGATAACTATAACAAGGTAATTCTTGAGAAATTTACTGAGTATTCAGCTTTGTGAATAATAGACAATGTTGGAAACAGATCTCAAATGAGTTTCTATTTTCACAGCTACAATCTTGCCAAGGATCTCTCTCTTGAGACGATGCGGGCATTTGATTGAAAAGACACAGGTTTTCCTTAGACAGAAAGACAACTGTGGGGACTTCTTGAACTTTTATGGTTGGACTTGTTGAGAAGAACAATCGTTTTATGATAAGTTGCAAGATAAAAGGAAATAATCGGCTCGGACAACGAGGCTATTGCTTATTGTTTGCAGGTAGATTTTTCTGTGAAATCTAATCTTGAGTCGATTAGAGACGAGGTTCTATCAAGGAACGAACTGGAAAGAAACGGTCAATCAAGACTTCGTTCCCAATGAGAAATGATCTCGATTGGGGGACATGAGAGCAAAATGTATTTTCTGCTTGGAGATAATCTACTGGAGAAATGACACAGCCACACTTGTTTTCATGAATAAATGCCCCCTAAACAAGTGATATTGAAGCAAACATTGAGAAAATACAGAAATGCATTAATGATGCTATTATGTATGAATGATGAATGTCATATGCATGCTGACGATACTTGACAAGAAAACAAAAGGGGTATTTGGGAAAGGGACTACGTCACAGTTCAAACAAATACTCAGCAAAATCTGCAGCAATGGTGTAGACGTTACTGATGATGAACCTGAGTTGCATGCTTTAAACTTTTCTGAAAAAGGTATTTCATTAGCAACCTTGTTGGGGATTCTTTTTGGATAAGAATACCGTCCTTTGATGATTTCTTTTGAGAAGAAGACTTCTTAGCAGTTATTTTATCTTTTAGAGGTCGAAACACTCATGGAGAAAATTGTTTGAAGTTCTTTCTGTGTTCATAGTTCAAAGGAAAATTTCGCTTTCATTTCAAAATTTTGAAGTAAAAATTCGTTTAAAACCTTTTTTCAGTTTCAAAAGTGATTTTCACAATAAAAGCGTTATTTTGCAAAACGGAATAAAGTAGGAATTGCAAACAAAATGGGCACAAGGCTCAAATTTTATTAATAGAATGGTAATCAGCCAAAGGCGTGATTCCATGAACTATTTACAAGAGTTGGAAATGATAATTTATTGGGAAAAGGCTACATTGAAAGCAAATAACCACTATTATCCTTAACAACTTTGAATTCCAACTGTGCTTGTTGCTTCAGAAGATTTGATTGAAGATCCTTTGATGGAAGATTCTTGATTGAAACGGACGATCCGATTACTTTGTCATTTTGATCCTTAATTTTGCCTAGATTGCCTTTTCAGGTTTTCAATCTATCAGGATATTTTCTGTTTATTGTCTCTAATTTATGCCTGGACCGCCTTTTCAGGTTTTCAGTCCACCAAGACGCTCATTTTTGCCTAAGCCGCCCTTTTCGGGTTTTCGACTTACCTAGCTGTTCTTTTGTTTTTTTAGACAAAGTATTTCTTGACTGCATCAGCATTCACAGGATGCGGGAGTTCATCACCGTCCATGGTTGTGAGAGTCATAGCACCGCCAGAAAAGCTTCTTTTGATGATGTATGGGCCTTCGTAATTAGGAGTCCATTTGCCCCTAGAATCTGGTTGAAAAGACAGAATCTTTTTAAGCACGAGGTCGCCTTCTTGGAATTCACGAGGTCGAACCTTTTTGTCGAAGGCTTTCTTCATCCTTCTTTGATATAGTTGTCCATGACACAAAGCGGTCAGGCGCTTTTCTTCGATTAAGTTCAGCTGATCGTATCTGCTTTGACACCATTCGGCCTTAAATAACTTAGCTTCCATGAGAACTCTCATTGACGGAATTTCAACTTCTACGGGGAGAACAGCTTTCATGCCATATACCAGAGAAAAAGGAGTTGCCCCTGTCGATGTACGTACTGAAGTACGATACCCATGCAGAGCAAATGGCAGCATTTCGTGCCAATCTTTATAGGTGATGACCATCTTCTGGATGATCTTTTTGATGTTCTTGTTGGCAGCTTCAACGGCGCTGTTCATCTTTGGTCGGTAAGGAGATGAGTTATGATGCTCAATCTTGAATTCCTCACACAGCTCTTTCATCATTTTGTTGTTCAAGTTTGATCCATTGTCTGTAATAATCTTACTTGGAACTCCATATCGGTAAATGAGGTTATTCTTGATGAACCTCACAACCACTTGTCTTGTAACGTTGGCGTTAGATATTCCTTCGACCCATTTGGTAAAGTAATCAATAGCCACTAAAATGAAGCGATGTTCGTTGGACGCTTTTGGTTCGATCATCCCAATCATGTTGATGCCCCACATGGAGAAAGGCCACAGAGAGGAGAGAACGTTGAGTAGAGTCGGTGGCAAGTGGATCTTATCTGCGTAAATTTGGCACTTGTGACATCTCTTGACGTGTTTACAGCAATCAGATTCCATTGTTATCCAATAGTATCCTGCTCTCAAGATTTTTCTGGACATTGCATGCCCATTTGAATGGGTTCCAAAGGACCCTTCATGAACTTCGTGAATTATCATGTCTGCTTCGTGTCTGTCCACGCATCTGAGCAGGACCATGTCGAAGTTTCTTTTGTATAGCACATCTTCACTCAGGAAGAAATTTCTGGAAAGCCTCCTTAGAGTTTTCCTATCTTTATGCGATGCCCCGAGTGGGTACTCCTGAGTTTGAAGGAAGCGTTTGATGTCGTGGAACCACGGTTTATCATTGAAGATTGCTTCAGTTGCAAACACATATGCAGGTCTTTCAAGGCGTCTGATACGGATCTTAGGCATATCGTTCCAATGGTTGACTTTGAACAGTCCTTAATATCTATTTATTTTATTCTCAATTATTTTATTTTAGCAAATCAAACCCAAACTCTAATTTTTGTTTATTTGAACCATGAATTGAACTCGGTAATTCTGTGCAGTCCATGAGATCGACATTTGGAGAACTTTCCCTATTATCACAAGAGGCAAAATAGTACACTTGCTAATTTTTCCATCAAGTTTTTGGCGCCGTTGTGGGGGACTGCAAGGTTATCGGGTGTAATTTGAGTTCAATTAAAATTTTGTCCGAAATGTTTTGTTTTGATATGCTCAAGAGCTTGTGTTTCAGAGAAAATGGGAATAGTATATAGAGACAAAGGGATGGTTGTTTGATGGTAGGAAGTTCAGAATAACATGACAAGGATACGAGTCTAACGTGTATATTTGTACCATGGTACTTGAATCCTAAGAAGTACTCCTCGAGTAGTTTATTTCTGCAGTCTGGCATAATCTTGATTCACACGCAGGTAGGACTAGTTAAAAAATAAAGAAAGCTGACACCAAATGATGAAAAGGCGGTAAAAGGAAACTGGCTCGCTAAGTTGGGTAACCCTCACCAGGTTATTCAGTCCAAAGGGAGTTGATCCCCAAACGTCGTCCAAAAAGGATATATATAACTGCAAAATTTGAAAATTTCATCGGTAGTTAAAAGTAGCAAATGTTGTTCATTAGGTGTCAGAACAAAATGAAATATTGATTAGTCTTTTGCGTGTGATGATCATTATAATTCTCACTGCCTTAATTTGATTGTCTGAATGAAAGAGGAGGAAAATCGGAAAGAGACCTAAGTATAAAGCATAGTTGGAGAGGTATCTGAAGAGGAAGCTTAAGATTGAAAAGTTCTTACAAAAACTCTCTGCGTCATGTGAACGCCAAACGAATCTCCTTTCGATCAATTTGAACAGAAGTCTCACGTATGATTACCGACCGCCTATATATTTCATGAGCTCTTGCAGTTACATCTTGAGGCCAAGCAACAGTTTAAGTTTGTGGGAGTTTGATCAGTGATTTTCACAAGGATATTTAGCACTCATTTTAATTGTTGTTTCTTTATTTTATCATGTGTTTATTTCATTATTCTATATTTTATGCTTTGGTTGTGTGTTTTAGTGTTTTTAGACTTTACAGGAATAAATCGAGACAAATTCGGGCGAAAAAATGCAAAATTCAGAGTTTCTAAAAATTTTCCAACAGGCTTCAGCAAGTCTGACACAACTACCCGTGTCACCTGACATGGGCCATGTCAACAAATGCGTTGATTGATGAGTTTTCTCGAAAAACTTTATAACTAGAGTTACAGGAATCGCATCGACGCATTCTAGTACTTTTCAGAAAGCTGGGAGAAAGAGCTGCAACTTTGTATTTTGAAGTCAGAATCTATTTCGAACTTTAGATGCCTCGAAAAATTCATTGAAGTTGAAGACTTTAAGAAATAAGTTGTTTCGGGTTGTTTATGGGTCTGATTTATGTTTCTGAATCAGTGTGAGTTAATATTGAAAACCCTTATTTGGTTTAAATGAGTTTTTGCTATTTAAAGGAGTTTCCACGATGGAAAAAAGGACTTTTTGCCAACGAAGAATAACACAAGAGAAGATTGGAGAAGAAAATGGTTACGGTGGAAGGAGATTTTCATGAACGGACAGGATTGAAGATCAAATTTCTCCTCAATACTTGTAATTTTTACAATTTATCTTTTGTTTTCTTTGAATAATATGAGTAGCTAAATCCCCAAATGCTATGGGTGTTCCTGATTTGTGAGGTAAGAATACCGATCTCTTTGTTTTATTCAACTCTATAGTTTATTCATCATTGATTTTATTGTTCAGATTAATCAACTGGTTTTCTCTATCAGACCAATGCGGTTTCACTTTTCTTAACACAGTAGAACCGGCCGGTCGTGTTAAGGTTTTTCTCAACAATAATATTATATAGAATTTCACTTAGGCTTAGGCTAATCCTTTGATAACCAGAATAGTTATTTATAATTAAATGCTTAACCTCAACACTAATTTAAATGGACATTGAAATTAGGGTAGAAGGTTAAAGGTCTTTCCACTAAGGACTTAGAGAAAAATAATCTTAAGAATCGGTGATCAAGGATATGAACTTGTTGAAAAGATTAAAGAGTGGAGTTATCTTGTGGAAAATCATACACCTTTCCTAGCATGTTACTCATATCTATCAAAACAGTCTTTAATATCTATTTATTTTATTCTCAATTATTTTATCTTAGCAAATCAAACCCAAACTCTAATTTTTGTTTAATTGAACCACAAATTGAACTCGGTAATTCTGTACAGTCCATGAGATCGACATTCGAAGAATTTTGCCTATTATTACAAGAGGCAAAATAGTGCACTTGCTATTTTTTCCATCATGAATCTATTTATTCATATTTTTATTATCGAGAAACGATCAAAAAATCACATCGAAATGTGCAATGCATCACCAAACAAATCGTTTCTAAATGTATTATCGAAAATTGATTAAAAGGTGATGGAAATGAATTATTAAAAATTTACAAAAAATGTCAAAAACATCCTAAGATGCTAAAAAGTTAGAAATTTATTTTTATACATTTTTTACAAATCGATATAATCGAAATTAAAAACAAAATTGCAAGAAGATCGATGTTGTGCATATACAAGTCAGGAGGGTGTAATAGTAAAATTTTAGATTGAACTGCGTTCAGTTATACTAGCGCCATATTTGGCCCAACTCGGGTGGTGTTGTGTGGAATTTTGTAGGCCCGGTCCAAATTGCATTAAGTCCATTTTTATTCAAACAATATTCATAAAAAAATTTATGTGACGTTTTATTACTGAGTTATAACATTAAATCAATTGGTCATTATTCACTTAAATCATTATCAGAAAAAATAAGTTAAAAAAAAATAAAACAAACCTGGGACCAATGAAACGTTGCCACTTCAATGTAACCTGGGACCTAGAACACTACAGCGTCTGACTTAATCTCTGCTCGGACGGAAACCACTCCTGTCGATCTCTTGGATGTTTGAGTAAATGAGGCAGAGAAATCCGTTGCGATTTTCAGCAACACATGATGATGATGGTGACACACTCCTCCATAGTTCTTGCTACGAAGAGATGCAGAAGCTTCAGCTTTGAAGATGGCAAAAAGAGATCTTGGTTCTCGAAGATGAGAAAAAGCGAGTCCCTTGGAGATGATGCAGCGATGAAGGTGGATCAAGAGTTTTCGAAAAAGCCAATTCGTAACCAACAATGAAGCTTGGTCTTGAAAGGATTCAGAGAGAGAGTGCGTCAGGCGGAAAAAAAAGTGGTGAAGAAAGATGAGATGAAGTTGATGATGGTTGTTACGGTATCGAAGTTTGTTATGGTTTGAAGATTGGAATGAGAAGTGGATGGAGAATGGAGAATGGAGAAAGAGAAGAATTGAAGGTGATGAATGAAGTTTGTTGTGGTGGGGGATGAGGAGAAATGGGAGTGGTGGTGAGAATTGAAGGTTATTTTCAATGGAGAATCAAGAGAATCCCCTTTAATCAAGCCAATTTGGATATTTATGGTATATCTTCTCCACCATGCATGCAAAGCTACTAATGCATGGCCAACTTTGGGTAAAAAATGTCACGTGTCTATACTGTGTCTATACTGCTTCTTTTGTTGTCACTATTGTGAGAAGTTATTTCACCATGAAGAAGAAAGAAAGCAAGAAAAGAAAGATTGCAGAAAAGAAAAAACTTGCTATTGAAAAATGATGGATTGTTATTGTTACACGTGGGATAGCTTTTTATCCATATATAGCAAAGTGTTATCCCTTAACTACCAATCAAAAAGTAACTAACTCAACCAAAAATAGTAAATGGTAAAGTTATTTTATCTACTAATACAAAAATAAAACTACATTCTCAACAACCCCTCTCAAGCTAAGCATGGTGAATATTGATCATGCGAAGCTTGGAAATGAATTTGTTGAAGGTTGAAGTGGATAAAGCTTTGGTTAGGAAATCAGCTAGTTGTTCATGAGTAGAGATAGGTAGAAGCCGAAGCAAGCCTTGTTGCAGCTTTTCACGAACTAAGTGACAATCAATTTCAAGATGTTTTGTTCGCTCGTGGAACACCGGATTGAGAGCAATATGCATCGCACTTTGACTGTCACAGTACAAGACAGGAAGCTTGGTACATGTAATATGTAATTCCTTCATGAGAGCTATCAACCAAAGCAATTCACATGTAGTAAAGGACAATGCTCGATATTCTGCTTCTGAAGACGACCTGGAAATGGTGTTTTGTTTCTTCGCACGCCATGATATAAGAGAAGTTCCAAGGAAAAAACAATAGCCTGAAATTGACTTCCTTGAATCAATACAACCTGCCCAATCAGAATCTGAGAACCCCAGCAATTGTAAGTCAGCATCCCTTCGAAATAGAATTCCTCTTCCAGGGTTGTTTTTCAGATAACGGATGACTCTGCAGGCAGCATGATAATGTGCCATGGTTGGATTGTGGAATACGTGATATCAGGACGTGTTGTGTTGAGGTATAACAATCTACCTATCAAGCGCCTATAGGCTCCAATGTCATCAAAAGCTTTACCATTATCAGCATGTAATTTGACAGATGGATCGAGAGGTGTAGGAGCTGGTTTAGATCCAAGCAAACCAGATTCCTGCAAGAGGTCAAGGCAATATTTTCGTTGTGATAAGGAGATACCTGTCCTTGAGTGGGCGACTTCGAGACCAACAAAGTACTTCAATGTTCCCAAATCTTTAATACTGAATGTGTCATCCAGAATAAGCTTGATACGATCAAACTCAGACATAGAATTGCCAGCCAGAATTATGTCATCAACATATACTAGGATGGCTGTAAAATGTTTGTCAGTTTTCAAAAGAAACAGGGAATAATCAGAAGCAGATTGAGTGTACCCTTGGTGTAGCAGAAGAGCAGTCAGTTTTTTCATACTATTTGCGGCTTGCTTGCTTTAGACCGTATAAACTCTTTTGAAGCTTACAAACCTGGTTAGATTTGTCACACGTAACACCTTCAGGTATTGTCATGTATATATCTTCTTTTAATTCCCCGTGTAAGAATGCGTTGTTGACATCAAGTTGATGTAAGAACCAATTATTGATGGCTGTAGTCACAAGAAGTGTTCTGACAGTTGTAAGCTTTGCTACTAGTGAAAACGTATCAAAAAAATTCAGTCCTTCTATTTGGTTGTAGCCTTTGGCCATAAGCCTAGCTTTATACCTCTCTATCGTGCCATCTGCTTTATGTTTTACTTTGAACACCCACCTATTACCAATTGGCTTGACATGTGGTGGCAAATCAACTATGTTCCAAGTCTTATTCTTATCTAATGCATCTAATTCAGACTTCATGGCTTTAATCCAATGTTCAGACAGACAAGCTTCTTTGTAATTCTTTGGTTCGTGAATGAGAGAAACATTTGATGCAAAGACACGATGAGATGCAGATAGAAAATTCAATGAATCATAATTTAAAATAGGATAAATAACTTTGGATGTACCTGATGATGACTTGACTGCTGACACATCAGATGTATTGCACACATAGTTTGAGAGATAATGAGGTGTCTGTTTGGTTCTAACAGGTCTAGACTGAGTATTGCAATTTTCTGTATCATGTGTATCAGGTATATGTTGACTATCATGATTCTCATTAGTGTGTTCAACAATTGCAGGGTCAGTGTTAAAATGGTGTACTGGGTCATTAATTGTGGTATTTTGGTTATCATGTTCATCATCAGTTGGTTCAATGGTCTGTGATGGAACATGTATGGCAGAATCATGTTGAACATGTTCAGTAGGTTCTTTGTGAGGGTGATAATCCCAATTAATAGAATTATTGCTAGAATAAGGAAATATATGTTCATTGTGTATAACATTTCTGGATACAAGGATGGTATGACTGTGAATATCATAGAGTACCACACCCTTCATCCCATTCTTGTATCCCAAGAAAACACACTTTCGAGCTCTTGACTCAAGTTTAGTTCTATGAACATTTAATGTGGATGCAAAAGCTAAAGAGCCAAACACTTTGAGACTATGCATATCAGGATGTTCATTATGCAATATGAAATGAGGAGAAAAGTTGTTTAAAACTTGAGTATGGAGTTTATTAATGATGAATGTGGCATGTAACACAACATATGACCAAAATTGTTTGGGGAGTTTAGACTGAAAAAGGAGAGCTCTTCCAACATTTAACAAATGTTGATGTTTCCTCTCCATTCTACCATTCTATTATGGTGATTCCACACAACTGGTATGATGGATAATTCCTTTAGATGCATAGAAATTAGGGATATTAAATTCAACACCATTGTCAGTTCTAATGGTTTTGACATAAAGTTTATGTTGGTTTTCTATGAGATTGACAAAGTTTATAACATGCTGTCTAGCTTCAGACTTATTTTTCATTAAGGTTATCCATGTAAATCTGCTACAATCATCAACAGTAGTTAAAAGTATGAGTGACCATGCAAAGATTGGACAGCAAGAGGTCCCCAAATATCAAAATGAATCAAGTCATAAGGATGAGCAGCTCTATTATTGCTAACAGTATAGGAAAGTTTTCTTTGTCTAGCATAACTACAAACATCACAAACATCTCTATGGTTGGCTGTGATAAAAGGAAATTGAGAATGTAGGTACAACAATCTGTTATTGGATAAGTGTCCTAATCTGAAATGCCATAAGGCTTTTTCTGGTAATGTAACAGTGGCTGCTATAGCAGATGTGGAAACAGGTGATTGTGTAGGAAGTGGATCATTATCTCTTAGTGTTAGGTAGTACAATCCATCTTTTTGATCAGCAGAACCAGTCATCTTCAGTGTGACTTTGTCCTGTATAACACATTGGGAATTGATGAAACTAACATTGCAATTAGAAGATTCACATAACTTGGAAACAGATAAAAGGTTTAAGGAAAATTCAGGGATTAAGAGGACATTGTGCACAATGAATTCAGAAGAGAAATAGATTGTACTAGAATAGTTAGCAACTAAAAATTGTCCATTTGGTAACCTAACATTGATAGGAGAAATTTGTTTATAGGAGTGAATGTCATACCCCAAAATTTGCCCTCCATCTTCTCAAAACATTCCATACATCCATACTCAAGGATTCCTCAAAGGTTGATCAGACAAACCCTCTCCTAGACAATCAACCCAAACTAGGGTTTGGCAATTCTTAGCTCCAGATGGACTTCCAACATCTACAATGTTCATCATGCCTCCTCATATGCTTCAAAGATTCTCCATGTCAAGTTTCAAGCCTTACAAGTTAAGATTGCTCAGACAATTGCTCAGATGGTTGAAAATCAGTTGTATTGGACAAAAAGTCAACTGTGGTCAACATACAGTCAAACTTCATGATTTTTGGTCAACATCCTCATTTTGAAGTTACATTCATCATTTGATCAAGGGTTGATCATGATTCATCAAGAAAACTCAAGATTTGCTCAAAAGTCAAACTTTCTAAATTAGGGTTTCTCTGAGAAAAGTCAACCAAACTTTGACTGAGCATAACTTCTTCATACTTTCTCAGAAATTTTTCCACCACCTCCTGTTTTGAAGGAAATTCAATTCTCTACAACTTCATGTCTCACAAGAATATTCAAAAAATGCTTCATTTGAGAGGTATGGATCAAAACATTCCAGGTCCTTTTCAAAGTCAACAAAAAGTCAACATTTTGTTTTGAAGATATATTGAGCATGGAAACTCCAATTTAGATGAGACCAAAAAGGTTGGTTAGAGGACTCTTAGAGATTTCCAAAAAGTCCAATAACACTCAAAAACATGGAAAATTGAGCAAGATACACTATTCAGAAGTTGGGCAATTTTGGACAATTGCACAAAAGGACATTTTGGTCAAAATGCAAAATTTTCCAAATGGGCCTATAATCTTTTGATCCAAACTTGTTCATGATATTATTTGTGACCCATAAATGCTTGGCCATGGCAATTTTCTATTTTTATAATTTATTTTTGAATTTTAAACCATTTAATTCAAAATTAAATTATATAAAATATGAAAATAAGATATTTTTTCAAGATGATTGGATTTTGATCAAACTTGAGGTCCAAGGAAGCCCAAAACACTTGCCAATTTCGTGATTTGCTTGCACATGGAAGGAAAATCAAATTTTCAAGAAAATTTGATTTGTTTTAAAGAGAAAATATTGCACATTCATTACTCAATCTTTTTTCACTCTCTTTGCCATCCTAATCCACTCTATAAATACTCAGCATTATGCACAACAAGGGACACGAAACCCTAGCCCTTACAACAACCCTTATTTTGCCAAAAATTTTCAAGAATTGGAGAAAATCGAATTTTGAGTTTCAGCAGGTTTCAAGGCAAACAAACCATCCATTCTTGTTCCTTGACATCCCAGGAGTCGAAACCATCCCTCACTTGAAGCAAAAGCTGCCCAGAACACGAAGAACACCAAGCTCCGATTTGGTATTTTTCATAAAATCGATTTTCTTATTTCATGCGTTATTAATTGCTTTTGTGTGTTTGAATGAACTCAGGACACTCAATAGATCAGGAATGATGCATCTCATGCAAGCATATACGTAGGAATCACGTTTTGCCATGGTTAGGTTATCTCAAACTGTTTGGATCGAACCGGTTAATACAGGCGTTTTCAGGGCAAACCAATAGCACCATTGGATTCAGAAGGTCCGATTTAGGGGGGTAGGGTACCTTAGAGCTTTTTATTTTGCGTATTTCTTAAGTTTTCAGGTTTGAGCAATCAGAGAAGACGACTGGAGCTAGGGCTCCGGCGTCGCTGACTGAATTTGACTCCGGCGAGGCATGCGTGGCACGATCACGCGTTCTGATTCGTTCTCTCATTCCAGCTGGGGCCCGCGCGCTGACTCAGTTTGAATTCAAATATCCAGGACGCGTCATCACATATATTCTATTGTTTTCAGCTTTCAGAACACCAAGTGTCAAGTGGCGTAGTGGTAAAGGCGCTGGTTTGGAAAGATACTCTAAAAGGTCCTCAGTTCGAACCATGCTTGGACCAGATTTGTTTTCTCCTTTACAAACTTCAAACTTTTTCAATTATTTTCCTATTTTCTATTTATTTAATATTTTGCATCTATTTTAATTCTTTTCGATATTTTTTCTCATGCATTAAAAATCATCAAAAATATTTTTCCTTTTGCATTTATTTTCATAAAATGTTTATTTAATTTATAAAATTAAAAAATATTATTTTGCATGCATATTTAATTTTATTTCTAATTTACCATTTAAATCACTTTTAATTAGTTTTTAATTATTAAATTGCATCCAAAAAATCCCAAAAAATTATTTTAGCATGTTAATGTTATTTCCAGCATGCCATATTTTTCTCATTCAAAAATTTGCATTTTTACTAACATTTTCCTCTTATTCGATTTCATCGTATTTTCCGATTTTCTCATCTTTTCACAGGTGATCCCGTTTCGGACGGTTTCTTTTACTGTTTTCTTTTTTTCAATAATGTAACTGCTTATAGGATGTAATAGTTAATTAGGGCTTTTATTTTCCGCAAGTTTAAATTATGTATCTGCCCCAAAGCCATGTAATAGCGTAGGACATTTATCTTTCCGCATCTTTACATTCCGCATTTTAATTTCCGCACCCTATCAACTGCTAGTAATTAGGCGTGTATGGCAAGACTAAAATCAACATAGCCCACTAATTTTCAAAGATAGAATATCTGAATTTGACACACTCTTTCACACATGCACCCCTTAGGGTAATTCTCTCTTGTTGCCTTACGAATTCATATGGTCAAGTCCCTCGAACGTAGAGGTATTCTAGCACCGTTGCCTTCCAAACAAATCATCATAGTCCCTTCGATACAAAGATCATAAGACCCACGATGTCGCCTCCGAATACATGATCTTGACCCTCGATTGTCGCCTACGAAAAATGATGATAGTCCTTTCGAATGTGCTAGGATACTTCCTACAAGTTGCCTTCTATGACCATCCGATGTCCCTTCGAATGACCCGCTTACATCCAACAAATAGAGTTACCTACCAACTAATGGTATGGATAGCTCTATTCTAAAGGAAAGTAAAACAATACGAAAACGACCAATTCTGAGTAGGTAATAAGACTTTTAGTTGCTTGCTCAATCAAAATACTTTTCACACAACACACTTTTGTCAAAGTTCAAACTCTTTTCAAAAATGAAACATTTCCAAACACTTTGTATACATTCCTACATGAATCATTACAAAGTCAAAGCGAAATGCCTTTTCAAAACATTTTTGTCAAAACAGAAAGCACAATTTTAAAGTGATCTAAGAGCAACTAAGAGCCCGTAGATAACTACGGATGGAAAGGGGTGCTAATACCTTCCCTTTTCATAACCTTCTCCCTTACTCAGAATCTAACGAAGGTCTTTTTCTGTACTTTTTACCTTCCCTTAATTGGATAAAAGAAAAGTCGGTGGCGACTCTTGCTATCCGCACATTTGCGATACAAAAAAACTACAAAGTCAGTTCACCGTGTTACAGAACTGGCGACTCTGCTGGGGAGATACCCTAAAGAGAGAATGCCTTAGGGATGTTTTAGATCATCTTTACTGCTTTCTGTTTGACTTGCTTGCTTTATCTTTAAGGGTTGCTTGGGTATTATATTGTGGGGGGATCCTACACCCGGATCCGGGTTTCCTTTTAGGTAAGTAGCAATAAATCGTCGCGACCGTTAGACGTATATCAAAACGGTCAACATGATGGCTACGTTAGTGTGACACTTTGGATGTCCTGATACTCTTCATTTCCAAGTTGAGGATAGTATTTGGCTTCTGCGTGGTGTCATCAAGCACTAACTAAACTTTTAGAACCTTAATTGACCCATCTTGGCCATTAGAAGGTAGTGAGATGGCCGGCTTTGGTGCAGACTAAGGTTGGTTGATACTCGATGCTACGCTCATTGAGATCAGACTTTTGGGATATTTTCGATCGACCACTTGGTAGTCGTATTGAAATAAATGCCTACGAGAAAGATCAACGATTTGAGATTCCTAGAACCCAGTTACTATTATAGGACAGGATGAACCAACTCAAACTTTTGGTGGGGTAATCACCTATACCTCATGCAAGCCTTAACCCTAGGCTCATTGTGTGAATTGTTTGTGTGTGCCAAACATGACATCATGACATCATCTGCATTGCATATCATTTCTAACTATTTCAAGGACCTAGGGATTTATCTTTGCTCTGTTTTGTAGGGATTATGGCTTCTAGAAAGACTATCTGAATCAACTTCATGGGTATACCTTCTCAGCTCAAAGAATTGGTTTCAGAAATTCCCGACCATGCTCAGTTCATCAAAAGACATGGTTATCTACTTGATTTGGTTATCTCCGGTTTTGAAGAAGATATGATGCATGTCCTATTCCAGTTCTTCGATCCGAAACACCATTGCTTTACATTCCCAGATTATCAGTTGGTTCCTACCTTGGAAGAGTTCTCTAAACTACTTGGGGTACCTATTCTTGACCAAATGCCATTCACCGGTTTGGAAAAGGTTCCTAAGTACGAAGACATCGCATCCGCCTTACACCTTAAGCGCTCAGACATCGAAGCCAATTGGGAAACAAGAAGCGGAGTTAAGGGTTTACTTGCCAAATTCTTGATTAAGAAAGCCCGAGAATTCCTCAAAGTTATGAGTTTCCATGCATTCGAAGATATTGTGGCCTTGTTAATCTACGGTTTGGTTCTATTCCCTAACTCGGATCAATTCATAGATGTCAACGCCATCAAGATATTCCTTACTCACAATCCTGTGCCTACTTTACTTGGAGACATTCTACATTCTCTCCACACTCGTACTACTAAGAGACAAGGAACTCTCATGTGTTGCGTACCGTTACTTTCGAGGTGGTTTATTTCGCACCTCCCTCCATCAGTTTTGAAGAATGAACAAAGGTTGAGATGGTCTCAAAGGTTAATGTCACTCTCTCATTCCGATATCCGTTGGAGTCTTTTCTCTCAAAAGGACTTCACCTTCATTGAGCGTTGTGGAGAATTCCCTAATGTACCACTACTTGGTATAAGAGGAGGTATTAATTACAACCCTTCTCTAGCTCTACGTCAGTTTGGTTTTGCTCGAAGAGATGACCCACATGATATGCTTCTCCAAGATATTGTGTTCGACTACAATCACGATCTCCAGAATTACCGACGAAGGTTCATACACGCTTGGGGCATGGTAAAGAAGACTGATACCAAGACTTTGGGGCACCAGAACTCCATTCCTTGGGAACCTTACCTCAAATGGGTGAGAGCTCGAGCTCAAAACCTCATGATGCCATTCACGCCTGTTTTACCAGTAATTATGGAACCTGTTGCTATAGGTGACGTACCCTATACTGTTCTCCATCCTGACATGCCTACTGATTTTGAAGACTTGAAGAGATCCTGGATTCAACTAAAAGAAGAGAGGGATACATTTGAAGCTCAGTGCTATGCAAGTGAGAAGAAAGTGCTAGAGTTGACCAAGTTACTTCACGAAGAGCGAAGCATCAACGCCTACCTCGGCACCAAGAGGAAGCGCCCATGGGAGACTTAGAGCTTTGGGATTTATATGTTTTCTTTTATTTTGTTTGAACTATCTTTTGTACTTAAAAAGAAAAAGAATAAAAAGAGTACTAATAAATGTTTGTTCACTGCTTGTTTAACAAATTTAAATCTCTAAGGTCCTTGAAAACATTGCATTGCATTCGCATAAACATTGCATAGCATAGCATAACATTGCATCACAGGTACATTGAAGATTGGTTTTCTCATTCTCTCGCTATTTATTTTAGCAGAAATGGCTCTTGAACAGTCTGTCAAAGATCTCCAGGCTCAGAATGCTCAGTTTCAGCAGATGTTTACCAGCTTGGTCCAAGGCCAAGAAGATCTGAAGAAGCTCATCAACAGGAAGAAGAAGGTTGTTGGTTTTCTCAACATGGGCAGACGCTACAAAGGTGGTCCTAACGTGGTTAGTCGAATTGAGCTCTCTGAAGGAAGTGTCAAGAAGGAGGATGAGCAAAGTGACAAGGGTGATGGTGAAGGTAGTCAGCATGAGCCTGAAAAAGACTATGATGATGGCCAATACTCTGATGAAGATGACAAGTACAAACAACTTGAAGACCGTCTGAATGCTGTGGAAAACCTGAAGATGTCCGGGCTGAATTTTGATGATCTGAGTCTTGTCCCTGGTGTTGTGATTCCTCCCAAGTTCAAAGTTCCAACTTTTGCTAAGTATGATGGCATGTCTTGCCCTAAGCTGCACTTGAAATCCTATGTCCAGAAGATCAATCCCCACACTGATGACAGAAAGTTGTGGATGCATTATTTTCAAGAGAGCCTGTCCGGAACTCAATTGGAGTGGTATTATCAGCTAGAGAATGACCGTATCCGTACTTGGAGTGACTTGGCTGATGCTTTCTACAAACAGTATGAGTACAATGCTGAATTGACACCCACTCACATGCAACTACAAAGCATGTCTATGGGTCGTGATGAGAAATGGAGAGATCTAGCAGACAGAGTTCAACCACCCTTGTCCAATAGGGAGTTGGTTGATATGTTTATGAGGACACTGACAGGCCCATTCTTTAATCATCTGATTGGAAATTCTTCAGCCGGATTCACCGAGCTGATATTGACAGCCGAGCATATTGAAGCTAGTATCAAGAGCGGAAAGATTCATGTAGAGACATCTTCAAATGCTGCGAAAAGATCCTTTGATGGTAAGAAAGAAGCCAATGTCGTGTATGGTCAGAAAAGCCGAGCCAAGACCGTCCGCGCTCAATCCGTGGGGGCAGTTGTGATCTCCAACCCTACATCAGTACAACCTCAGCGAGACAAGCGTGGCAGCGTGCCACGAGCGGTTTCGAAGATCAACATGCCCTTGTCGCAAGCCTTGCAACACATGTTGAAAGCAGAGCTGATTACTTTGAGGGATCCTCCTCAGAATGTCAATACTTCCTCTCCGAGATACAATCCTAATGCTAATTGTGCTTACCATTCCAATAGCCTAGGACATAGTACTGATGATTGTTGGGCCTTGAAGAACAAGATTCAAGACATGATTGAAGCTAAGCAGATTGAGTTTGACCCTCCTGTTGAGGCTCCAAATGTGATCAACGCTCCTATGCCTAACCATGACAAAAGTTCCAATGTTGTTGGTGAGGATACTTATGTGTTCAACATAGATGACTTGACCATTCCTCTGATGACTGTTAAGAAGAATTTGCTGCAAGCCGGTGTCAATCCAGGACGCCCAGAGAATTGTCGTTGGTGCCCATCGCACGATGGTTGTCTTGGTTGAGAAGACGTGTTCAGTGCATGATGGATAACCGTGAGATACTATTTCTGAAACCACCTGTGCAGAAGCTGTGTGAAGATATGTCTAAGTTGAAGATTGACAATGCAAATGAAGCCGCACCATCTGTGTGGGATACCTTGGGACAGCCAAGTGGAAAGTATGATTACATGGTGAAGTACACTGTTCCTGAGAGCTACATGATCCCTATTGAAGACATTAAGGCGACCGGATGGGGTGACGATTTCCCAGAAGATTATGCTGATGTTAACACAATAAGGATTTCCTCTGCCGATTCTGTGTCCAGAGTGGCACCCCTCATCATTACTTCTCCAAGACCAGTTCCATATTCCTCTGACAAGGCTATCCCTTGGAATTATGGAGCTGATGTTTACTATCATGGCGTCAAGCAAGACCCTCTGACCATCGAAGATCTTACAGTTGAAGTTACCATTCCTGACATTGACAACATCACCGGATCAAGTAAAGTGACCAGAACCGGAAGGGTTTTCTCTCCAGAAATCTCTCCTCCAAAAGACACAGCGATTCCAGCTCGCATTCTAGCTATTCCATCAGTTCCCCAAGAACCAGTGACTCATCCTGCTCACCAGTACCAAAGTTCAAGACACCTCCAAACAAGAAATGGAGGAAATTTTGAAGATTATCAAGAAAAGTGACTACAATGTTGTGGAACAGTTAGGACAGACTCCGTCCAAAATCTCCATGCTTGCTCTGCTCTTGTGCTCTGAGGCTCATGCTAACGCCTTGGTGAAGTTTCTGAAAAATGCTCATGTGCCGCAAGACACTACCACCGACCAGTTTGAAGTTTGTATTGCTAGCCTGGCTGCCAACAACGGCCTAGGCTTCTCTGATGTTGATTTGACTCCTTCCGGAAAGAAACACAACAAAGCTTTGCACATCTCTGTTGAATGCAAGGGCACTACATTGTCTCATGTTTTGGATCTTTCGAATATTCCGAAGGCTGCTTTTGATCGACTCGATGTCGAAGGGTTGGTTCTGAGACCCAGTGACATACTTGTGAGAGCTTTTGATGGTTCTAAGCGAACAATGCTTGGAGAGCTCACTCTGCCCGTTAAAGTCGGTTCCCAGACTTTTGATTCCACTTTCTTTGTCATGGACATCCGTCCAGCTTACTCTTGCCTACTTGGACGCCCTTGGATACATGGGGCAGGCGCTGTTACTTCTACCCTACATCAGAAGCTGAAGTACCCAGTGAAGGGGAAAGTTGTTACAGTATGTGGTGAAGAAGAGTATATGGTCAGTCATCTAGAATCATTCCGATATCTTGAGGTGGAGGGTGAATTCTTTGAGACTCCCTGTCAAGCTTTTGAGACAATCCCCAGAGTCATGCCTGTTGACTCTCCTATTACTCTGAAATTACACAAGTTCCGCCTAAGATGGCCTCTGAGATGCCTGAAGAAGGTGGTAGTACTATTTGGGGACAACTCTCATCTTCCTTTCTTTAGGTCAAGGTGATGAACGTGGAATCCATTCCATCATGGAAACTGAAGACTAGCCGACTCGACATCGCAAGTGGATCTTCCCAACTCGATCGAAGCTCGGAAGGAAGGAAGACGTCATACCAATCTCCTTCAGCCAGGAGTAATCACTCTTGATTTGTTTTGCTTTTCGTATTTTCTTTGTTTTGAACAATAAACTCTAAAGCCTAGTGCCTTGCCCGGGGCATCATGGCTCGTTGTGAGGTTATTATCATCATTTGCATATTCTCATTCAATAAAATCGTTGGACTTTTGCATTCAATTGATTGTTTTTCTTTTACTTTATCACCCCTTCAAAAAGCTATGTGTTTCTTACACACACCCACGTGATACACTGCAGAATCACTCCGAATCTCGTTGATAACAGCTATGCTATTGCTAAATATGACTTCGATAATCCGATCTACCAAGCGAAGGCGAAGTGAGGAAGATTGTGAAGTGCCGGAGAACTTGCGATGCTATAGCAAGAAGAGCGAGTTATACACCACACGAAGAGCAAGTTGAGGTTGTGAATTTGGGTCTTGATGAAGACAGAAAAGAGATCAAGATAGGAGCGGGTCTTGAGAACAGTGTTAAAAAAAGATTGGTTCAGATGCTACGAGACTATATTGAGGTTTTTGCTTGGTCATACGAAGACATGCCAGGGTTGGACATTGATATTGTGGTACACCGGTTGCCAACAAAAGAGGGTTTTCTCCCAGTGAAACAGAAGGTTCGTCGCATGCGTCCCGAGATGTCAGAGAAAATCAAAGCTGAAGTTATGAAACAGTTCAACGCCGGTTTCTTAGCTGTTACTTCCTATCCACAATGGGTTGCGAACGTGGTTCCTGTGCCTAAGAAGGATGGTAAGGTACGAATGTGTGTGGATTACAGAGATCTGAACAAAGCGAGTCCGAAAGACGATTTCCCACTTCCTCATATTGATGTTCTGGTTGACAACACCGCTCAGCATAAGGTTTTCTCCTTCATGGATGGTTTCTCCGGTTACAATCAGATCAAAATGGCTCCTGAAGACATGGAGAAGACTACTTTCGTTACACAGTGGGGCACTTTCTGCTACAAGGTTATGCCGTTCGGACTGAAGAACGCGGGCGCCACTTATCAGCGTGCTATGGTAACATTATTTCATGACATGATTCATCACGAGATAGAGGTCTACGTCGACGACATGATAGCTCGATCACAGACTGAAGAAGAACATCTTGATCATTTGCAGAAACTGTTTGACAGATTGAAGAAGCTGGACTAAGACTTAATCCCAACAAGTGCACCTTTGAGTCGATCCGGAAACTCCTAGGGTTTGTTGTCAGTGGTAAAGGTATTGAAGTTGACCCCGCCAAGGTTAAAGCCATTCAAGAGATGCCGGCTCCCCGCACCGAGAAGGAAGTCAGAGGTTTCTTGGGCCGATTGAACTACATTGCCGTTCATTGCACATCTAACGCTACGTGAGCCAATCTTCAAGTTACTAAAGAAAGATCAAGTAGTGGAATGGAACAGACGATTGCGGATCGCTTTGACAAAATCAAGGAGTACCCAGAATCCTCCTATCCCGATGCCGCTTTAAGGAGACCTCTTATCATGTACTTGGTGTTAGAGAACTCAATGGGGTGTGTGTTGGGGCAACATGACGAGTCTGGTCGAAAGGAGCATGCAATATACTACCTTAGCAAAAAGTTTACCGACTGTGAAACAAGATACTCACAACTCGAGAAAACTTGCAACGCTTTGGCTTGGGCTGCTCGCCGACTAAGACAGTATATGTTGACTCACACTACTTTGTTGATTTCCAAGATGGATCCGATCAAATACATATTTGAGAAACCGACTCTCCGGAGAATAGCAAGATGGCAAATGATCCTGACCGAATACGATATCATGTACACTTCTCAGAAAGCGATCAAAGGAAGTGTAGTACCCGATCATTTGGCTCATCAAGCCGTAGATGACTATCAGTCTATGCAGTTCGAATTTCCAGACGAAGATGTTTTACTAGTTATTGATTGTGAAAAACCAGGCCTGGACGAAGGACCTGAACAAGGATCCCGATGGACCATGGTTTTTGATGGAGCCTCGAACGCACTTGGCAATGGCATTGGCGCCATCATTACATCCCCTACAGGTGGACATACTCCTTTCACCGCCAGATTATGTTTCAGTTGCACCAATAACATGGCCGAATACGAAGCGTGCATCATGGGTATCAAAGCTGCTATTGACTTAAGAATCAAGTTCTTACAGGTGTATGGAGACTCAGCTTTAGTGATTAGTCAGATTAAGGGCGAGTGGGAACCGAAGCACCCGAACCTCATTCCGTATCGAGAGCATGTTCTGAGTTTGATCCCCTACTTCGAAGAGATTACTTTCAATCATATAACACGAGAAGAGAATCAGTTGGCAGACGCATTGGCTACTATGTCATCTATGTTCAAGGTCAGATGGGACAACGAGGCTCCCCAGATCATCATTGAGAAGTTTGACGAACCAACATATTGTTATGAGCTTGATACAGAAGAGAAACCTTGGTACTATGACGTGAAAAGGTATCTTGAGACTCAGGAATATCCATGAGGGCATCATCAATGATAAGAAGTTCATGAGAAGATTTGCATCAAATTCTTCCTCGAATGGCATCTTATACAAACGCAACCACGACTTGTGCTTACTCACTGTATCGGATCAGCAATACGTATCATGGAAGAGTTACGAAGGCGCATTTGGTACCCACTCCGATTGGACACACCATGGCTAAGAAGATTTTGAGAACAGGTTACTATTGGTCCACCATGGGGCGATTGTCACCTTCGCTCGATCTTGTCACAAGTGCCGGATTTATGCCGACAAAGTGCACGTACCTCCAGTACCTCTGAATTTTCTAACAGCTCCTTGGCCTTTTGCAATGTGGGGCATTGACATGATTGGAGAAATCAAGCCCACCGCTTCCAACGGACATCGTTTCATCCTTGTGGCAATTGACTACTTTACCAAATGGGTAGAAGCAGCCTCGTTCGCATCAGTTACCAAGAATGTTGTGGCTCATTTCATCAAGCATAATCTTATCTGTCGGTATGACACTCCCGAAAGGATTATCACATATAACGGTTCCAATCTCAACAATAAGATGATCATCGAACTCTGCGCGCAGTTCAAGATCAAGCATCACAACTCTTCTCCTTATCGGCCTAAGATGAATGGCGCAGTGGAAGCCGCCAACAAGAACATTAAGAAGATTATACAGAAAATGACAGTGACTTACAAAGATTGGCATGAGATGTTACCATTTTCTCTTCATGGTCATCTTTCTGACACGAACATCAACAGGCAACCCCTTCTCTCTTGTATACTGTAAGGAAGCGGTCCTACCAATCGAGGTTCAGATACCCTCAACGAGTCCTCCAGGCCGAGAGTTAGCGAAGACGATTGGGTCCGACCGCCTTGACCGATTAATTTGATTGATGAAAGCGACTCGCATCCATCTTCCATGGGCGGATCTATCGAAGCGAATAATCGAGCATTTAACAAGAAGGTCAAGCACCGAGTCTACCAAGTCGGTGATCTAGTAGTCAAACGCATCATTCTTCCACAAGGTGATCACAGGGGAAAATGGACTCCCACCTACGAGGGGTCGTTTGTAGTCAAAATAGTGTTTTCGGAGCTATGATACTTAGCACCATGGATGGTGAAGACTTCCACACCACGACGCGGACATAGTCAAAAATACTACGCATAAAGAGACCCGCTAGGTCGGTGACCTAGGCAAAAATAAGGGCATCTGGCGAAAAGGGTTCGGGCAAAAGTTAAGGATATATACAAAACATGTACACCGGCAAGTCGAAACAAGCGGCTTGGGCAAAAAGGTATCCTTTGAAAACCGAAAGGCGGTCTAGGCAAAAATAAGGGATTTAAGCGTAACTATGTCTCCGGTCACCTTCTTCGGACTCTATCGGCATTCAAGATTCAAATGGCGACAATCAGTCCACTCACTTTCTACTGACAGCAAGGAAATGAGATAGTTGAAATATATGAGTACTAGCATAGTTGGAACTTAACGAGATTGTTTCCGCATAGCTTTTTACCTTTCTCGTGTACAAACTATTTGGCCATACACCACATTTCAAATAAATACAAGTTTCTTTCTCTTTACAATCTTTTGATGTTGTTGTTGTTTGCATAAAGTCCAATGTTTGCTTTGAATGATTATATGCATCTAACAATAAGAATCTAATCACAAACATGCGAAAAATGAACATACAAAGATAATTGCTACAGGCTCTAGGAATTGGGGTGACGACGAAAGTCACCAACATTTCCCCGCAGAGCAGGATCCCCACCGAAATGTCATTCATTACAAACCTTCCCCAGTGGAGTACGCGTCGGTCCCCAAGCAATGATTCCACTCAACTTAACCGGATTACGCCTGTCTTCGAGCAATAACATTTCATCCCCAGCTAAGATGTTTATCCCCAGAGGATATCTCTCAACAATTTCCCTTTTCCCCAGCAGCAGTATCCAGACTCGAAACTTGGTCAGATAGTGCACCGGAGGAAACCTACACCTCTTATCCCTCAGTCAGAGATTACAACGGGCCCCAGATTCTTCTAACCCGATCTCCCAACAATTATCAAGTACTCTCCAGCAAGATTTACACAAAATCCCCAGTAGAGTACCTTCAAGATTCTCCCCAACAGGGTCTACACACAAGATCCTCGACAACGTACCTCTACCGTCCTCAACAATATCTAGGCCTGAAACTGGGTCAGATAGTGCACCGGAGGAATCAAAGTTATCTTTCTTCTCAGGATCTCCATCCTCAAACAGAAGTCAGAAATCTCCAAGCAGAACTTCCGCATCTTCTTCAAGATGGATATGTTTTGAAATACCACAACATCTATCATTCATACATTACTCATAAAAGTCATAATTTGTGCATATGTCATTCATACGCATTGTCATGCATCATACTTTGCATAAGACTAACAAATATTCTATCAAAGTTTCTCTTGTTTTCTGTGGAAATCACTTCGCAAGCGGGTCCGAGATTAAGCCCCGAATCTCGACGGAAAACTATCTGAAGACCTCCAGGTTGTCCTCCAACGGTGGTCGAGATTAAGCCCGGATCTCGACGGGAAAACTATCTGAAAGACCGCCCCTAGTTGTCCTCCGACAGCTGGTCCAGGATTAAGCCCCGAATCTCGACGGGAAAACTATCTGAACGACCGCCCTCGTTGTCCTCCGACAACGGATCCGGATAAGAGCGGACGGAAACCCTATCAAGCGATCACAAGTTATCCTCGATAGCAGGCGGTGGATCAACACCGATGCACAGGGAAGATATCCACATTTTGCCAACTACTACCTCCCTCGAGTAGCGCACGAAGATTCATTACGATTCCTTCTTATTATCAGCAAACTCTATGTCGGCATACGACTCGGTTGCCTTGGATGGCATCTTAAGCCCATCTCGACTACTTGCCAACATTTCTCCACTTTCAGAATGTAGCATATTTGGTTAAAAACCAATACAAACCAATAACTTCATTCAAAGATGAGCACGAAGTCTAACATCGACTCCCTCGGATGGCATCTTAAGCCCATCTCCGCTCCTTCCACTATCAAGAACATCTACAGATCCTAGCGTACGGCTCACTCGCCAGCATCGATCTTTCCAGATGGCATCTTAAGCCCATCCCCATCAATTTTCCTATTCAGACGATATTCTCGAGTCTAGCGTATGACTCATTCCCCAGCTAAGTCTCTACCTTCCCAAATGGCATCTAAGCCCATTCCCGCATCACCGCAGTGCAAATTTTGGTGTACTCAGTGTTCAATCATCTTACCTCCGGTCAAAGGCACGCATGCCAATCTAACCCTTCCAGTACAAGAAGATTGAACAGGGGCAGCTGTCATACCCCAAAATTTTCCCTCCATCTTCTCAAAACATTCCATACATCCATACTCAAGGATTCCTCAAAAGTTGATCAGACAAACCCTCTCCTAGACAATCAACCCAAACTAGGGTTTGGCAATTCTCAGCTCCAGATGGACTTCCAACATCTCCAATGTTCATCATGCCTCCTCATATGCTTCAAAGATTCTCCATGTCAAGTTTCAAGCCTTACAATTCAAGATTGCTCAGACAATTGCTCAGATGGTTGAAAATTAGTTGTATTGGACAAAAAGTCAACTGTGGTCAACATACAGTCAAACTTCATGATTTTTGGTCAACATCCTCATTTTGAAGTTACATTCATCATTTGATCAAGGGTTGATCATGATTCATCAAGAAAACTCAAGATTTTCTCAAAAGTCAAACTTTCTAAATTAGGGTTTCTCTGAGAAAAGACAACCAAACTTTGACTGACCATAACTTCTTCATACTTTCTCAGAAATTTTTCCACCACCTCTTGTTTTGAAGGAAATTCAATTCTCTACAACTTCATGTCTCACAAGAAGGTTGGTTAGAGGACTCTTAGAGCTTTCCAAAAAGTCCAAGAACACTCAAAAACATGGAAATTGAGCAAGATACACTATTTAGAAGTTGGGCAATTTTGGACAATTGCACAAAAGGATATTTTGGTCAAAATGCAAAATTTTCCAAATGGGCCTATAATCTTTTGATCCAAACTTGTTCATGACATTATTTGTGACCCATAAATGCTTGGCCATGGCAATTTTCTATTTTTATAATTTATTTTTGAATTTTAAACCATTTAATTCAAAATTAAATTATATAAAATATGAAAATAAGATATTTTTTCAAGATGATTGGATTTTGATCAAACTTGAGGTCCAAGGAAGCCCAAAACACTTGCCAATTTCGTGATTTGCTTGCACATGGAAGGAAAATCAAATTTTCAAGAAAATTTGATTTGTTTTAAAGAGAAAATATTGCACATTCATTACTCAATCTTTTTTCACTCTCTTTGCCATCCTAATTCACTCTATAAATACTCAGCATTATGCACAACAAGGGACACGAAACCCTAGCCCTTACAACAACCCTTATTTTGCCAAAAATTTTCAAGAATTGGAGAAAATCGAATTTTGAGTTTCAGCAGGTTTCAAGGCAAACAAACCATCCATTCTTGTTCCTTGACATCCCAGGAGTCGAAACCATCCCTCACTTGAAGCAAAAGCTGCCCAGAACACGAAGAACACCAAGCTCCGATTTGGTATTTTTCATAAAATCGATTTTCTTATTTCATGCGTTATTAATTGCTTTTGTGTGTTTGAATGAACTCAGGACACTCAATAGATCAGGAATGATGCATCTCATGCAAGCATATACGTAGGAATCACGTTTTGCCATGGTTAGGTTATCTCGAACTGTTTGGATCGAACCGGTTAATACAGGCGTTTTCAGGGCAAACCAATAGCACCATTGGATTCAGAAGGTCCGATTTAGGGGGGTAGGGTACCTTAGAGCTTTATATTTTGCGTATTTCTTAAGTTTTCAGGTTTGAGCAATCGGAGAAGACGACCGGAGCTAGGGCTCCGGCGTCGCTGACTGAATTTGACTCCGACGAGGCATGCGTGGCACGATCACGTGTTCTGATTCGTTCTCTCATTCCAGCTGGGGCCCGCGCGCTGACTCAGTTTGAATTCAAATATCCAGGACGCGTCATCACATATATTCTATTGTTTTCAGCTTTCAGAACACCAAGTGTCAAGTGGCGTAGTGGTAAAGGTGCTGGTTTGGAAAGATACTCTCAAAGGTCCTCAGTTCAAACCATGCTTGGACCAGATTTGTTTTCTCCTTTACAAACTTCAAACTTTTTCAATTATTTTCCTATTTTCTATTTATTTAATATTTTGCATCTATTTTAATTCTTTTCGATATTTTTTCTCATGCATTAAAAATCATCAAAAATATTTTTCCTTTTGCATTTATTTTCATAAAATGTTTATTTAATTTATAAAATTAAAAAATATTATTTTGCATGCGTATTTAATTTTATTTCTAATTTACCATTTAAATCACTTTTAATTAGTTTTTAATTATTAAATTGCATCCAAAAAATCCCAAAAAATTATTTTAGCATATTAATGTTATTTCCAGCATGCCATATTTTCCTCATTCAAAAATTTGCATTTTTACTAATATTTTCCTCTTATTCGATTTCATCGTATTTTCCGATTTTCTCATCTTTTCACAGGTGATCCCGTTTCGGACGGTTTCTTTTACTGTTTTCTTTTTTTCAATAATGTAACTTCTTATAGGATGTAATAGTTAATTAGGGCTTTTATTTTCCGCAAGTTTAAATTATGTATCTGCCCCAAAGCCATGTAATAGCGTAGGACATTTATCTTTCCGCATCTTTACATTCCGCATTTTAATTTCCGCACCCTATCAACTGCTAGTAATTAGGCGTGTATGGCAAGACTAAAATCAACATAGCCCACTAATTTTCAAAGATAGAATATCTGAATTTGACACACTCTTTCACACATGCACCCCTTAGGGTAATTCTCTCTCATTGCCTTACGAATTCATATGGTCAAGTCCCTCGAACGTAGAGGTATTCTAGCACCGTTGCCTTCCAAACAAATCATCATAGTCCCTTCGATACAAAGATCATAAGACCCACGATGTCGCCTCCGAATACATGATCTTGACCCTCGATTGTCGCCTACGAAAAATGATGATAGTCCTTTCGAATGTGCTAGGATACTTCCTACAAGTTGCCTTCTATGACCATCCGATGTCCCTTCGAATGACCCGCTTACATCCAACAAATAGAGTTACCTACCAACTAATGGTATGGATAGCTCTATTCTAAAGGAAAGTAAAACAATACGAAAACGACCAATTCTGAGTAGGTAATAAGACTTTTAGTTGCTTGCTCAATCAAAATACTTTTCACACAACACACTTTTGTCAAAGTTCAAACTCTTTTCAAAAATGAAACATTTCCAAACACTTTGTATACATTCCTACATGAATCATTACAAAGTCAAAGCGAAATGCCTTTTCAAAACATTTTTGTCAAAACAGAAAGCACAATTTTAAAGTGATCTAAGAGCAACTAAGAGCCCGTAGATAACTACGGATGGAAAGGGGTGCTAATACCTTCCCTTTTCATAACCTTCTCCCTTACTCAGAATCTAACGAAGGTCTTTTTCTGTACTTTTTACCTTCCCTTAATTGGATAAAAGAAAAGTCGGTGGCGACTCTTGCTATCCGCACATTTGCGATACAAAAAACTACAAAGTCAGTTCACCGTGTTACAGTGAAACCATTTGATGGAACTACATATATGATCAGAAGCACCTGAATCAATGATCCATGAGCTATGACTACTACTATGCATGCAATGAGATATGTTACCTGCTGATAGATGACCAACAACAACTTGATTAGAAGAAGCATGTCCTGAAGATTGACCAATGCCAGACTTCTGAATTAGTTCCATGAGAGTATTGAATTGACCTTGAGTCATAGGAGAGTTGTCAGTTTTATTGTCAGCACCATTGGAAAGAGGACCATCATCATTGCCATCTGCTGCAACATTGTTAGCTGAGTTCTGAAATTGCTTCTGCATATGTGGTGGAACACCATGTTTCTTGAAGCAATTCTCAACAGTGTGATTTATCTTTCCACAGAGAGTACAAACACGAGCTCCATGTCTGGCTGAACTATTTCTTGCACCAAATTTCTTGGAATCAACAGCATTAATCAGAGTTTGAGATTCATCATTGGAAATAGGAAGCTGAAGTTGTCTCTCATGTTGAATGACCATGGAAAAAATCTTATTCATGTTAGGTAAAGGATCCATTAACAGAATTTGGGATTTAACAACAAAGAATTGATCATTCAAACCAGTTAAAAATCTGATAATTTGCATCAGTTGGTGATGAGATCTTGCACTTCGCATAGCTTCACAAGAACACTTAATGCAACATGTGCAAGTAGGTAATGGCAAATACAAATCTAACTCCTCCCAAAGAATTTTAAGTTCAGAGAAGAAATCGGTTACCGATTTGGTTTCTTGCTTGAGATTGTAGATTTCTTGTTGTAACTCTGAGATGCGTATGAGATCACCCTGAGAAAATCTTTCCTTCAAATCATTCCAAACATCAAGTGCATTCTCCATGAAGACGATAGGCTGAGAGATGGAATCAGAAACTGAATTCATGATCCAAGAATGGACTAACATATTGCATCGATTCCAAGCACGCAAGGATGGATCGAATGAATCAATAGGAGCAGGAGGAGAACCATCAATGAACTCAATCTTCATCTTTCCACCGAGGGCTCTCTTCATGCTTCGAGCCCATGAATTATAGTTAGAACCAGTGAGTTTAGGAAGAAAGGTAACTGAACCAGGACCAACGCTTGGGTGTACGAAATATGGGGAAGTTTGATCTAATGCTGGGTCCGAAACACGAGGAGGAGTCATGGAAGCAGAGAAAGAAACGAGGAAGAAAGTTTAAAGATTCAATGTGAAGAGCAGCGGAAGAAGGATCGTATTGGCGAATGATACCATATTGTGAGAAGCTATTTCACCATGAAGAAGAAGAAAGAAAGCAAGAAAAGAAAGATTGCAGAAAAGGAAAAACTTGCTATTGAAAAATGATGGATTGTTATTGTTACACTTAGGAAAGCTTTTTATCCATACATAGCAAAGTGTTATCCCTTAACTACCAATCAAAAAGTAACTAACTCAACCAAAAATAGCAAATGGTAAAGTTATTTTATCTACTAATACAAAAATAAAACTATATTCTCAACAGTCACGCGCTTTTCTCCCTCTTCAGCCCAATAAACCAGAGCCAGCTATGACAAATCATCCCTCTTCCACGCCTGATAACTAGGAATATGAGCATTCTTCGGATAAGGTCATGAGACGAAAGTTGTAGAGGAGATTTATATGAACAACTTTCATGTTGAAAGTTTCTTGAATCGATGCTCGTAACATGCCTTAAAATGACCCTGAAGTTAAGTGAACATAATTGACAAAATACCGGCAATGTCGACAAAAACTTACGAATGTTTTTACTCGAATTTACGACCTTATAATTCTTGATCTGAACCTCGAATGGATCCAATTTCTTCGGGAAAGTTGTAGCGTCCTGCGAGGTGAACAACTTTATATTTGAACATTTTTTGATACGGAGTCAATAACTACGAGAAAATCGAATCTGAAGTCGTTAGTCTAACCATATTGGCAAACACTCCAAAAAAATTCTAAGTGTTGAACGTTGTAAACATGACAAACTTATAAATTTCAGGCTTCGTAATTTCTGATCTGAATCCCGAATGGATTTGACTTCTTCGGCAAAGTTGTAGACTGTCGTGGGATGAACAATTTTATCTTTAAGCGTTTTCTGAAACGGAGCCAAGAACTACGCGAAAATCGTATCCGAAGTCGTTGATCTGGCCATGTGAAAACTTCAGTAAAATTTCACTAAGTGTTGGACTTTGTACACATGATAAATTTATAACTTTCGAGCTTCGTAACTTTCGATCCAAATCCAGAATGGATTCGACTTCTTCAACAAAGTTGTGGATTGCCGCAAAATGACAACTTTGTATTTCAGCTCGACTCGAAATGATGCTCAAAAACACGTGTAAAATACCTCCAAAGTCGAGCACTTGATCATGTTAAAAGTCTCCAAAATTTCACTAATTATAAACTTCAAAAGTTGTAAACTTCAAACTTTGGAGCCCCAAAACTCAAAATCCGAGCATTTTAAAAGAAATCCTCACAAGGACAAATTTGAATTACGAAATATGCTCTTTCCAACGATTACCAATTCGCTAGCTTTCGACCACTGTTATACCCCAAAATTTTCCCTCCAATTTCTCAAGACAGTCCACATCTCCATACTCAAGAATTTCTCAAGGGTTGACTAGATGAACCCTCTCCTAGGCAATCAACCAACAACTAGGGTTTTGCTTCTCTCAAGACAACATAAAGTTCTAATAGCTCAAGTGATCATCATACCTCCCCACATGTCTCAAGGGATCACCATGTCAAGTTTCAAGCCTCATAGCTCAAGTTTGCTTAGTCAAGTGCTTAGATGGTTGAAAATCACTTGTATTGGACAAAACGTCAATTGTGGTCAACATACAGTCAAACTTCATAACTTTTGGTCAACATCAATATTTTGAAGTCATATTTATCATATGATCAAGGGTTGACAATGAATCATCAAGAAAACTCAGGATTTGATCTAAAGTCAAAGTTTCCAAGTTAGGGTTTTTGAACCAAAAATCAACAGAACTTTGACCAGGCATAACTTTCACATACTTTATCAGAAAGTTTTCCACCAAAGCTCATTTTGAAGAGAATTCAATTCTCTACAACTTCATGTATCACAAGCTTTGGCCAAAAATGCTTTATTTGATAGTTATGGATCAAAACATTAGAGGTCCTTCTAAAAGTCAACAAAAAGTCATCTTTTTCCAAAGAAGTGTACATGGACATGGAAACTTCAATAAAGATGAAACCAAAATTAGTGTTTAGAGGACATCTTGATATTTCTAAAAAGTCCAAGAGCACTTCAAAATATTGAAAATTGAGCAAGTTACAACCAGTGGCGGAACCAGAATGAAATTGTTGTAGGGGCCAAATAATAATAATAATAATAATAATAATAATAATAATAATAATAATAATAATAATAATAATAATAATAAAAAGTAATAATAATAAAAGTAATAATAATAATAACAATTAATGTGTAATTTTTATATAAAAAGTTATTTGTTTTTTCTTTAAGTTAAATTTTTTAAAATAATTTTAAAGAGAAAAATATTACTTGTTGAAAAATTATTTCATTTATCTTGCTGATGGTGTTAAAGTGATGAACAATATAAAAATAATAAAAATAGAGAGTGAGGATTTAAATATAGAATGAAAAATTATTAAGTTTGATTTAATATAAAATATGAGTTTAGTGTTGATTCATAATTACATTTAACTCTAACTAATCATAACTTAATATATAAATGAATTAAAGATATTTATTGTATTTCTTTTCACTTTTCTGGCTAATAAAAGTTAAATTTATAAACCATATATCTAAAGATTTTAGTTTTGTGAGTACTATCCGAGTTTGATTTTTGGTGAAAATAAGATTCGATCTGTGAATCTCTCTAAACTATGAAACCAAATTATTAATCGATTTATTATGTGTAAATTAGAACTGATTCGCTAAGTAAATAAATAAAAGACTAATGTGAAAGATTATGTTAATTATAGTGCATAGATGAGAGAGTTTAAAAATTTATGCATGTGAAGGGAGGGAAAAAAACAACAACGAAATAGTATATGGATGAGAGAGTTTAAAAAACATACAGTAAAAAAAAACTATTTGAGAACAATTTTAAAAAATAATTTTGTAAAATTAAAATATTAAAATTAATTTTATGGATACAAGTATATTACATTAAAATAATATTAATAGATGGATTTAGATAAAAATTATACTTAATAAATAGATTGATTCCATTGTCAAACTAAAAGATATATTAAATATTATAAATTAAAAAATTAATAGGAAATTTTGGTCTCGGAGTTGAACTCGTAACACATAAGATTGAGCAAAACCATCTTACCACTCGGCCAACACATTTTTCTATAATAAATACGCGCATATGTATATATCAATAGAATGTCTAATTGAAAAATATGTTAATTATACCTAATTTTAAAAACTTTATCTAAAATTTTGGGGTGGCCATCTGTCCCAAGGATGTTCCGCCACTGGTTACAACTTGTGCAAGTTTGACATTTTTGAAGAAATGCATGAAGAGAATATTGACCAAACTTGAAAATATTGCAAATGGGCCTAAGTTTTTATAATCTAAACTTGTTTCTGAGGTAGCCCGTGACCTCTAAGTCCAGTTACACGCCCTTGCACCATTTATTTAATTTATTTTTTAATTATTCCATTAATATTCAATTTTAAATAAATTAAAATGCAAAATAATAAGCCAAGGCGTGTGGGCTTTGTTCTTTAGACATCTTGAGGTCCAAGAAATACGTTGCAAGCTGGCCAGAAGCATACAAGGAATAATTGCATGTTATATTGGCCAATTTTGGAAACATTAAATTTGATTTTTCAATCAAATATTTTCTAATGAATGCAATATATTTTTCATTCAAGTCTTGACCTAACCTTTGGCCCTATATATACATAGCACATTCAAACACCAAGAGGAGGATTTTGGCAGCCATAAAAACTAGGGTTCTTGTTCAAATTCTCAAGAGAAAGTTGCACCATCTAAACCCTAGTTCCAACCATCCTCAAGCAATTCCAAGCACTCCATCGTGCTCCTGAGTTAACATAGGGTAAGTATGGATCAAAATCCATGACCAAATCATCCTGAATTGCATGCATCAAGAAGCTCTAACTACATGTTTTTTCTTAAATTCATATTTCTCCTTTTATGATGTTTTGATCTAAACTAACCATGCTAATCGTTTCCTGAGGTTTATGAGAGCAGGTCTGGACCATCGTTACAAGCTTTTCATGGCCAAATCCTGGTTTGCCATAGTTAGGGCATAGAACTGTTAAGCTTCGTATTTCTGTTTACAGGCAGTTTCAAACCAAACCGACACCACCACTGAACTCGCAGGGGTCGTTTTAGGGGGGTAGGCTTAACCTTGTACTTTGATTCTCTATATTTTGCAGGTTTGGAATCTGACCTCACTAGAGAAGACGAAGTTGACCACTCTGAACAGTGGTTTGAATGTTTGATACTCTGACCTGTTTATGTTTTTCAGCGGATAATATGATCCTCTGATAATATGATTCTCTGATGCTATGATCCTCTGACATGTTTATGTTTTTTAGGAGATAATATGATCCTTTGATAATATGATCCTTTGGTAATATGATTCTTTGATGCTATGATCCTCTGACCTGTTTATGTTTAATTTCAGCTGATGCTATGATCCTCTGCTAAACTTGATACTCTTGACCTGTTTATTGTTTTCAGCAGGTGTTCTGACTCAGGTGTTAGAATGAAACGCTACACCGTATTGAGCAGAAGATGAACCTAGAAGTTCTGGGAAAGAACTTTTGGAACACAACCTCTGACAGAAGCATAGAAGTCCAACTTCTGATAGAAGTAACTTCTAATGGAAGTATCTTCTGTTAGAAGCATGCAAGCGCAACTTCTAACAGAAGTAACTTCTGATAAGCGCAACTTCTGGGGCTCGATCCTTGCTGACCCTTTTTCTCATTTTTTCTAACTTTTTTTATTTCCTTATTTTTTCTAATTTCCTTAATTTAACTTAATTTTTCTTTTCAAAATTAATTAAAACCTTTTCAAAAATCACAAAAAATAATTTCTTTTCTAGTAATTAGGGTTACTAACCTAAAACCTCTTTTTTTTACTAATTTCCAAAACATTTTCACTAACATATTTCCTATTATCCTGATTATTTTTATTTGCTATTCTGCATTTATAATTCTAGAAAAGATGTATAGGTGGCACAGTTTTTATTTTGTAATAGCGTCGATTTATATTTTTGCCTTTACTTTCCGCACTCCTATTATGTATCTGCCCCAAAGCCATGTAATAACGTAGGATTTACATTTTCGCACTTTACTTTCTACACATATTAACTGCTAGTTAATTAAGGTTTACATGCAAAAGACTAAAATCAGTCCTAGATCACCTCTAATCTCAAGAAAAATATCTGAATACAACACACTTTTCACACTTGCACATCCCTTAGGGTATCCTCTCTTGTTGCCTTTACGAATAACATGGTCATGTCCCTCGAATATAGGGAATTAGCAAAGACGCTTACGAATAATATCAGCATAGTCCCTTCGATACAAAGATCATAGTCCCTCAATGACCCTCGATGTTGCCTACGAATACATGATCTCGTCCATCGATTGTTGCCTACAAAAAGTGATGATCGTCCCTACGAATTGCTAAAGGTATCCTTACATGTTGCCTACTATGACCATACGATGACCCTTCGATTGTCCCTTCACATCCAAACGAATAAAGTTACCTGCCAACTAATGGTATGGATAGTCTTATTCTAAAGGATAAGGAACAATAACATGGAAACGACTATTCTGAGTAGGTAATAAGACTCTGTTGCTTGCTCCAATCAAAACACTTTTTTCACACCTCACACTTTTCAAAAACTTTTCAAAACACTTTGTATACATTCCAGTGTGAATCATTACAAAGTTAAACATCTTTCAAAACTGAAATTCCTGGCAGCAGATACGTGATGTCACAGAGAATGTTATAACAAACTATCTGACACTCTGTTAACAATTCACACAATAAATGTAAACAGCAGTAAAGAACACAATAAGTTGTTTACCCAGTTCAGTGTCTAACTACACCTACATCCGGGGCTACCAAGCGGGGAGGAAATTCACTATTAGTAGAATTAATTCAGGAATAAACCAACCAGTTTATCTCCTTCACTTAAAACCTACCCAATGCAACTTCAACCTAAGTCCCACTTAGATCTGAGTTCCTACTCACTCCCCCTCAATCACAGCAGTGATATCAACCTATTGAGTAATTGAATTGTGAAGACACACTTCAATAAACTATCTTGATCTCACTTCAAAGCTTTCAATCAAGAGACAAACACTCGTGCTTTAAAGCTTTGAGTGATAAACTACCCTTACAAACAAATCCTAGTCCAAGGCACTTATCAATTGATAGTTGCTTGGCTCACGAAGATACTAGAATTACAAATACCAACTGTTAACTTTCCTAACAGTACACAAATAACAACCTGCTATATCTTCAATAAATTCTAGGCGCAGCAGCAGTGTAAGGGTTGAATTCCTTTTATAGAAGCAGTCCTGAAACTTCAGTTTTGGGCTTCCATAAAGATAGCTAGGGTTCACTTAATTTAATCCTAAAAACTTGGTCTTTTCAACAACCAATTTAGGTCTAATTAAGATTAACCTAGCAGCCACGTGAGCATGCTTTCTAATAACAGAAAAACAATATTTAGCAGCTCAACAAACTTCCTGAAAAGTCTCAGGAAAAACAGATTCTGCAGAACAGAATGTCACACTGAATGTCATAACATTATGACATCGGTATTTTCTGCAAATTTCCGCCTGACTTTAGCTTCGGTTGAGTTGTCCTTTAACATCCTTAGCAGGTAGGATTTATCTTCAATCTCTGAATGTCATGACATTTATCAAGACATTGCTATAGCCTAGTTTTACCAAAATTAATGCCAACTAAAAACACTAACAAACTCCCCCTATGGCACATTTTTGGCTAAAACTACTTAACACATCAGAGTACCTATGCAGCAGAAGACAAACTAGTTCTAAGCTTAAAGAAACTAGAACCTAGAGATAAGATAAATTCTACCCATACAGAAATCCCACAATTCCCACAATTGCCCACTTACAAAATTTAAATTTTCATACAGTTTCCCAAAAGCCCAATACTACTGTCACACAGTAGTTCTTCTCCCCCTTTTTAGCCACAAAGGGCCAAAGGAAATAATACAAGTACCCCAAACTATCAAAATATAATTAAGTACCAGCATTGTTAAGAGTTACATCTCTGTCAAGGATTACAGTGCTGGTAACAGTAAATTACAATCATCCAAACAAAATTGGGAAATACAGACAAGAAGCAAGAAACAATTGACAGAACAATTAAACAGAAGCAACAAAAACAAGAACCATCACAGCAACAGATCAGTGGCTCTCCTTCCCTGAAGAAGCATTGTGATCATTATCATTGTGACCAACACCATCAGCAACTTTACCAGCTACCACTTCATCCTGAATCTTGAAATTAGAACCTTGATCAGACTTTGCAGGTTCAGGAGCCTTCCTCTTCTTGGCAATTGGTGTCCTCTTTGGTCTTGAGCTACCAATAGATTTGACTCTATACTGCTTTAAAATAGTTCCAGTTTTGGTCATCTTCTCAAATGGAGAACCAGAGATACCACCCTTTGTTTTGACAGGGGAATCAGCAGGAGTAGCAATATCAGAATCCACAGAAGTTTTCTGGACATGATCTCCAGGTGTCTTGACATTCTCTGTGACATCTGGATCAGCTGCTAAACTAGGGCTAGCAGACTCTTGGTTAAGGGGGACAGAAACTCCAGGTACAGTGTGATTTTCGTCTAGGATCCTGGTGACTATCCTAGCAATGGCTCCTTCTACATACATGGTACCTTATCTATTTCTTATCTCTGGAGGAACAGATGAAGATGAGTCAGAGATCTTACCAGAAGGCGAAGCTGATAACCATCGTGTATTCTTTGCATGCAGATTCTTGGTCTTCTTGGAGTCAGTTGCCATTGAACGCTGAGGAGAGACCTTCACAGGTACAACATTCATGGCTGCAGCGATTGCCCTAATCTCAGCCATGGTAGGAGATGGACAGTCAGAATCTTGGGATGAAGAGGATGAGGAAGACATGTCTCGCTGAGATATGTTGAGAGACTGAAACCAAGAATGACAAAGAGTTTGAGAGTATCTTTTGGATGAAGAGGATATGATACTTTCAAATGAAAAGGCTATTATATGGAGGAGTCTCTTCATATTCTTGAAACTTATAAAAATAAGAGGGAAATAATTAGGTGACCCACTTATAATTAATAAAAGGCCTTCTCCTCTCCTTGTAAGCAATCTTAATTGCTACAATTCCTCATACTGACAAATACCCAGTTTGCTCCTTAAATTTTCAAATTGACTAGCATCAAGAGCTTTAGTAAAAATGTCAGCCAGTTGAAGTTCAGTGACTACATGATCCAATTTAATCACTTTCTCCTCCACAAGGTCTCTGATGAAGTGATGTCTAATGTCAATGTGCTTAGTCCTACTGTGTTGTATAGGATTGTTTGAAATATTAATAGCACTTTCAGTTGTCCGATGCAGTGTCATGACATCTTGTGTGACATTGTACTCGAACGACATCGCTTCATCGGACCATTTGAGAACAACTGCTACCGGTGCTATGTATTCGACTTGATGGACAAGGACAAGTTTTGCTTCTTCTTGAACCAGAAACAAGATTGTTTCCCAAGAAGAAGCATCCTCAGGTACTTTTACGTCATCGGCACTACCGGCCCGATCGACATCACAATAACAGACAAAATTGGTTCACATCCATGGGAATACAGGATACCATAATTGCAAGTTCCACTCACATACTTGAATTCTTTTCACTGGTTAATGTGACTTACTTTAGGTTCGACTTGGTATCTTGCACATACCCCAACAGAATACAATGTCGGTCTCGTGTTAGGTACAACAAGCTTCCTATCATGCTTCTATATAAACTTTGATCAACCTTTTCACCACTTGTGTCCTTGGACAACTTCAAATGTGTGGGAGGGGAGTCCTTTATGGTGGCATTCTCCATTCCAAACTTTTGACAATATTCCTTGCATATTTGCTCTGTGAAAGGAATGTTGAGTCTTCCATCTGTGTGACTTGCGGTCCAAGAAAGTAGGTCGACTCTCCCATGAGACTCATTTCAAACTCGACTTGCATTTGATTGGCAAAATGTTTCACCATTGAGTCGACATTCCACCAAATACTATGTCATCCACATAAATTTGAGCCACCATTATCTTACCTCCTTCATTCTTAACAAAGGTGTTTTATTCAAGCCTCATTTCCTGTATCCTTTATGCTGTAAGGAACTTGGTTAGCCTTTCATACTAGGCCCTAGGTGCTTGCTTTAGTCCATATAGGGCTTTCCTTAATTTGTAGACATGTTCAGGGAAACTTGGGTCCACAAATCCTTTAGGCTGTTCTACATATAGTTCCTCATTTAAGTAGCCATTTAGGAAGGCACTTTTCACATCCATCGAAATAATTTGAATTTGAATGCAAGCAACCCTAGTAGAAGCTGATTGATTCCGGTCTAGCCCTTTGGTGCAAAGGTCTCATCAAAGTCAATCCCCTCAACCTGAGTGTAACCCTGAGCAACAAGTCTTGCTTTATTCCTGGTGACAATCCCTTCTGCATCACACTTGTTCTTGTAGATCCACTTTGTACCAATGATATTTGTTCCTACGGTCTAGGAACTAATTCCCATACTTCATGTTGCTTGGTTCAATTCATCTTGCATTGCTCAATCCGAATTCATCACATAGAGCTTCTTTAACATTTTTGGCTCTATCTTTGACCTGAAGCAAGAGTTTGAGACAGTTTCTCTGGACCTTGTAACAACACCTTTGGTTGGATCTCAATGATGAGCTCCTTTGGATGATCTTTCGAATTCGATGGAAGGATCTTTGTTTGCTTCCTCGGTTCGATTTTGGTGGAGTAGGAATAGGTACATCTTCCTTATCAGGTACTTGAGGTGATGTCTCAAACCATGTCTCAACATCATATGTGACATTGTGTTCCTGATGATGATCATCAACAATGACATTAATAGACTCCATCATAACTTGGGTTACGGGTTGAATACCTATATGCTCTGCTGTTAGTGGAGTATCCGAAAAATGCCTTCATCACTCTTAGAATCCATTTTCTCCTTTGATCACGATCATCGAATATAGCATTTGCTACCAAACACATGGAAATATTTCACAGTTGGTTTTCTTCCCTTCCATAGTTCATACAGGGTGGAGGAAGTTCCCTTTCTTAAGGTGACCCTGTTGTGAACATAGCAAGTTGTATTCATAGCTTCAGCCCAAAAATGAATAGGGAGTTTCTTAGCATGAATCATTGCTCTGCATTCTGTATAGTCCTATTCTTTCTTTCCACAACCCCATTTGTTGAGGTGTTATAGGAGAAGAAAACTCATGATTGATCCTCGAGGAATTCATCAAACTTGTTGTTCTTAAATTCCTTTCCATGGTCACTTCTTATTCGACAATCTGACTTTCCTTCTCTCTTTGAAGTCTTTTGCATAACTCTTTAAAGACATCAAACACATCGATTTTCTTTGATGAAGTTTATCCAAGTAATCTGGAGAAATCATCCACAACAACATAGGCATATCTTTTCCACCAAGGCTTTCAACTGCATAGGCCCATCAAGTCCATGTGCGCAGCTCCAAGACTTTAGAAGTGGTCGGATGTCTAGACATTGGGTGTGACATTCGGTTTGCTTTCCAACTGACACTCACCATAGACCCTTCCTTCATCAATATGGAGTTTGGTATCCTCACGGCCTCCATAGTGATGATCTTTTCATTCCTCGAGATCACGGATGTCCAATGTTTTTGATGCCACAACTTTACCTCCTTTTCATCTTTGTCTATAGAGCACACAGAAGAGAGGTTGGTGTTCTCAGATTCCCACATGTAGCAGTTGTCCTTTGATCTGATTCCTCTCATAACTACTTCTTGTTTATCATTGATTACAAGACATTCAGACCTAGTGAAGTTGACTTTGAATCCCATATCACATAGATGAGTTATGCTTATGAGGTTAGCAGTCAAGCCTTTTACCAGCAACACTCCATTTAGATTTGGAACTCCAGAGCAGTCCAAGTTTCCAACACCTTTGATTTCTCCTTTGGCTCCATCTCCAAAGGTAACAAAGCTGGTAGAATGAGGTTTGACATTATTCGGTGGGTTTATTAGTCATATGCTTGGAACAACCACTATCAAAGTACCAATCTTCCTTGGTGACACTCTAAGAAGTGTGAGCTATCAATCTTGATCTTCTTCTTCCACTTTTGAGTGTAGGGTACCTTGATGTTTTTAGGCTTAACATAGGGAGTCTGATTAGGGTATCCATGTAGCCTATAGCAGAAGGGTTTTATATGTCCAAACCTTCCACAATGGTGACATCTCCATCTTTGAAACTTCTTATTCATGTTTCTCTGATCCTGATGTTGACCCCAATGTTGTGACATCTGCTTTGACATTGGCTTATCAGGTCTGTTCTTCTTCCTGTTATCAGCAAATTTCTTTGCAGCCACATGTCCTGAGCCAGGAACATTTCCTGTTTTATGTTGTGACATTTGCTTTGATCTTGGTTTCCCATGTCTCTTCTTCTTAATGTCACTAACAGGTTTCTTTTCGATCCTAGACCATGCTTATTTCCATTTTGTCCAAGGGATTTCTTCAACTTATCGGTCCGCATCTTGTGGACTTAGTCATATTATCAAGCTTGGAATTCAACACTATAATCTCACTGTTGAGATGACTTATAGTGATTGTATTTTCCTTCTTCTTTCGACTTCACATTTTCGCCTCCAACTTCTCAATCTTTTCTTTTTTTCTTGACATACTTCGATACTTCTTGTAAGTATCAGTAAGTTCTTCAAAAGTCACTTCCTCATCACTAGAGTCATTATCAGGATTGCCTCTTTCAGAAGGTGCAGTGACAAGTTTGGCAGATTCCTCTTCCGAGTCACTACTTGATTCACCATCAGACCAAGTCACAGCCATTCCTTTCTTTTGTTTCTTTAGAAAGGTGGGACATTCAGCTCTAATATGTCCAAATCCTTCACATCCATGACATTGGATTCCACTTCCTTGACTTCCTTTTTCTTCTGACTTGGATCTTCTGCTGGAGTCATAAGATCTACTGATGTCAGATGAAATGTCCTTGACATTTGACCTTGACTTTGGATCAATCCTCCTGATGAGTTTGTTGCCTTCCAAGCATAGCTATAGCGGATATCTTCTCTTCATCTTCCACCTTGCATCCTTCCTCAATATTAGATACAAGTACTATGTTCTTTTTTCAGGTTTCGATTCCCATCTCAAAAGTCATAAGAGATCCTATAAGTTCTTCAACCTTCAAGGTCTTGATGTCGAGCCTCCTCTATTGCGGTTACTTTCATTGCAAACCTTTTAGGCAAGGATCCGAGAATCTTTCTCTTTTCTTGACATCTTTTCACCAAGTGCTCCTGAGGCGTTGGCAATCTCCAAAATATTCATGTGAAACTCATGAATAGTCTCTTCTTCTTTCATCTTCAAATTCTCAAATTTGGTAATGAGCATCTAAAGTTTTGACATCTTCACCTTGGATGTCCCCTCATAAGTAGTTTTGAGAGTGTCCCAAACATCCTTGGCCAGCTCACATTGATGGATATTTTCAATACCATTGAATAGGGCATTCAATGCTTTAGAGTTCCCCAGAGCTAGCTCCTCTTCTCTTTGCTCCATTCCTCCTCGGGTTTCAAGACAGCAGTCCCATCTTTCTCAAGCTTTGTGGGATGTTTCCATCCTTTGTCAGCAACTCTCCAAGCTTTAATATCCACCGATCTTAAGAAGGCAACCATACGAGGCTTCAACCCATCGGAATAGGTGGTCTACCTCAAATCCTCCTTCTTTATCCATTCGAAACTATTATCCTAGATCTCAAAATAACGGCGCGTGCTCGGATAATTGATTGCGAGATCGTGATACACTGTTATGACACTCTATAACAATTCACATAATAAATGTAAACATCGTAAAGAACACAATAAGTTGTTTACCGGTTCGGTGTCTAACTACATACACCAAGGAGGAAATTCACTATTAGTAGAATTAATTCGGGAATAAACCAACCATTTTATCTCCTTCACTTACCAATGCAACTTCAACCTAAGTCCCACTTAGATCGAGTTCCTACTCACCCCTCAATCACGGTGATATCAACCTATTGAATAATTGAATTGTGAAGACACACTTCAATAAACTATCTTGATCTCGCTTCAAAGCTTTCAATCAAGAGACAAACACTCGTGCTTTAAAGCTTTGAGTGATAAACTACCCTTACAAACAAATCCTAGTCCAAGGCACTTATCAATTGATAGTTGCTTGGCTCACAAGAGATACTAGAATTACAAATACCAATTGTTAACTTTCCTAACAGTATACAAATAACAACCTGCTATATCTTCAACAAATTCCAGAGGCGCAGCAGCAGTGTAAGGGTTGAATTACTTTTATAGAAGCAGTCCTGAAACTTCAGTTTTGGGCTTCCATAAAGATAGCTAGGGTTCACTTAATTTAATCCTAAAAACTTGGTCTTTTCAACAACCAATTTAGGTCTAATTAAGATTAACCTAGCAGCCACGTGAGCATGCTTTCTAATAACAGAAAAACAATATTTAGCAGCTCAAAAAACTTCCTGAAAAGTCTCAGGAAAAACAGATTCTGTAGAACAGAATGTCACACTGAATGTCATAACATCTGTTATGACATCGTATTTCAAAATTTCCACGACTTTAGCTTCCAGTTCTGAGCTATCCTTTAACATCCTTAGCAGGTAGGATTTATCTTCAATCTCTGAATGTCATGACATTTATCAAGACATTGCTATAGCCTAGTTTTACCAAAATTAATGCCAACTAAAAACACTAACAAAAACCAACATTTCCAAACACTTCATATACATTCCAACGAGAATCATTACGAAGTCAAAGCGAAATGCCTTTTCAAATACATTTTCAAACTACACAAACACAGAAAGAAAATTGCCTTTTCATAATTGCCTCCCGTACTCAAAATCTAACAAAGATCTTTTCCTGTTCTTTTCACCTTCCCTTTATTGGATAAAAGAAAAGTCGGTGGCGACTCTTGCTATCCACAACATTTGTGATAAAAAGTAAAACAAACAAGTCAGTTCTCCCACCGTGTTACATAATTGGCAACTCTGTTGGGGATACAACCTAAAGAGAGGCTACCTTAGGGTTTAAGATCACTTTATTGCTCTCTATTTGCTTTGTCTGCTTTATTTTTAAGGGTTGCTTGGGTATTATATCCGTGGGGGATCCTACACCCGGATCCAGGTTTCCTTAGGTAAGTAGCAATAAATCATCGTGACTGTTGGGCGTATACCAAAACGGTCAAAATGATGGCTACGGTTAGTGTGACACTTTGGATGTCCCGATGTTCCTCATGTTCAGTTGAGGAAATATTTGGCGTCTGCGTGGTGTCATCAAGCACTAAATCAGCTATAGAACCTTAATTGACCCATCTTGGCCATTAGAAGGTAGTGATATGGATGACTTCGGTGTAGACTGAGGTTGGTTGATACTCGATGTTACGCTCATTAAGATTTGACTTTCGGGATGTTTCGGTCGACCACTTGGTAGTCGTATTGAAATAAAGCCTACGAGAAAGATTGATGATATGAGATTCCTAGAACCCGGTTACTATTATAGAACAGGTTGAACCCACTCAAACACTGGTAGGGTAGACACATATACCTCATGCAAGCCTTAAACCTAGGGCTATTGTGTGAATTGCTTGCGCTTGCTATTTAAACATAACATCATAACATCATATCATTTTTAACCATTTCAAGAACCTAGGGATTTATCTTTGCTCTTTGTTGTAGGGTTGTGGCTTCTAGGAATACTATCTGAATCAAATTTGTGGGTATACCTTCTCAGCTCAAGGAGTTGGTATCAAACAGATAATCATCCTAGGTAAGAATCTAAGCAATCTATCTCTAGTAAAGCTCAAATCCCTAACATAGAGTAAAAACCCAAGACAATCACCAACACAGATTCGTAAAGCAAACTTTATACAACGCCAAGGGCGACAAATATACATGAGTTATGAGTAGATATACATACAAAACCCAAAAAAATAGATTACAGAGAGAAGAGAAGAAGAGGAACCGAACATTTCTTGGTTTGTCAACACCAATCGACGAGAGATTCGACTCCGGATCATCCAAATGCAAGCTCCAATGTTGTTTTCTAAGCTAATCTATCAAAAAAAAAATGATGTTGATGGTGTTGGGACTCAAAAATACCCAACCCATAACCTAAAAATGTGTTTTTAGCCCCTTTTAAAGAATTCTGAAGTCGCAGGGCGCGCTAAGTGCGGTATTCGCACTAAGCGCGGTCTGTGATGTTCAGCATCTTAATTTTTCCATATTTTGAGAACCGTAACCCGGAATTGCGCCTGGTTTGAACCGTAACTCGTAACCATGAAGAAATATCAAGCAAATTGATGATTTTTAATTTGTTGATTTTGAGCTTTATTCGTTGACGAGTTGCTCAAATCGCGCGTTTGAAGCCGTGTCTTCGACACTTTATTACTCAATGCTCCAATTATGAATGAATACCTATAAAAGATATGAAAAACTATCAAATGATACAATATTTACACAAAAACTCAATTATTCTATTATGTACACAAAACACAATAAAAACGTATTTACAACAACAAGTCGGGATTATTCAACTAAATATCAACAAAAGAACGGATAAGTGCCACAAAATGTATATACAAAATAACTACATTTTGGGACTTATCAACTCTCCCCAACTTGACACATTGTTTGTCCTCAAACAAAGTCAAATAACTCAAAGAAACAAAAAATGAAAATCAAATAATCATGAATCAACAAGTTTTGAAAACGGAAAACAAATGTATGGTTCAAACAAAAAATGTACACGACAAATACAAACTTACCACTATACTACAACCATAACATATAAACGAAACAAATCCTAAGTACAAAAATCATGCAAAACATTCTAAAACAAAACAATCTCAATCATGAATCACACCTAGCAAAAATTCATCGGTAGATGAAGAACACACAAAGGTGGGGATAAAAAAACACTCCTCCACAATCTTGCAAACAATAGACAAAATTATGCATTCATCCAAAAACGTATTGAAAATACAAATGCAAGAATGTCAAAGGCTTTTCAAGGTTGTAATGTGGCTTGGTTAACAAACAAGTGATAAGTCCTAAAGCTAATCGAAACAAAAACTTGCCTAAACCTAAGGGAGTGATCAACTCACAAAGTTTCAAACAATAGAATTCCAATCAAACTTCTTCTTCATCACAAATTGTCAAACCAAAACACCTCACTTATTAACACAACATTATTCATACTCTTTTGTTTTTCTTTTTCAAAGCTTTTCCCTTTTTTCTTTCTTTTTCTAATCTTTCTTTTTCACATTTTTTTTCTTTTCTCTTAACCTCATACCAACCACAATATAAGTATATAAACACTTCTCTCCCCAACTTGAATTTAACCAACATCATTATGTGAATACTCCCTACTTTCTAAGGCAAGGTAAAAATCCATACAACAACATATAGTTGAGGGTTCAAGAAACAAAGAAATCAACATCCATACAAAAAAGATGAATTGACACTCATAGACAAACATCAAGTTCAAATAAACATGGATGTTGATAAAATCTCAAATGGGGTATCAAAGGTTCACACACTCACAAGGTGAATTGAATATTTGGCCAAAGTAGTTATGCTCAAAATCAACAAAATGCCTTGATCATTTTCTTGCAATCATACAATCAAAACAAAATAAAAGATTAAGCATAATAAAATCCAGTTAAAATAAGAATGTGGACTCTCATATATAAACAATGGAAAGCTTCCTCACATTTATGGTTAAAAATGGTACTAAAGTGATTCAATTCATGAGCAAGTAATGCAAAAAGAATGAATAGCATGGTAATTATACAAATGATAAATTTCCTAAACATGTTATGCTATAGAAAGTGATAAACGAGTACCTGAAGTGTACCAACTTTGAAACTATCATTACCATACATCCGCGAGTTGAAACGATCAAACTCGGAAAATCACCTCAAAAGTCTTCAAGTTACCGAACCAAAATTTGAGTCCAAACAACAACAAAAGAATTAGAAAAACAATACTGATTTTATTCAATACAAAATTCCAAGTGGGGAAAAGGAAAACCAAGTGAAAATTTAAAAGAATTCACTGGCCCTGCATAGCAGAGCGCGCTAAGCGCCAGCAGAGCGTGCTAAGCGCCAGCAGAGCGCGCTAAGCGCGCTACACCAGTTGCAGAAAAATGACAGCAACAGGTGCAACTGCTATGCAAGCTCCACTTACACCCCTATACAATCTCATTTACACATCTAAACAATACTTACAATACATACACACTTCCACAAGCTAAAACACTACAAACTTGTGGAAAATAAAAAATTGACATAACAAAACAAAAGCAAATAACAATACACACAATTGGTGAAAAGGAATTAACAAGTTGAAAAATGAAAATTTGAAATTAAGAGCAAGTCCTATTTCAACTTGTCAAAACACAAGTCACCACACACATAAACAACATAAACAAACATGCTTGTTTTACGTCGTAAGCTCGACGCCTTTATTGTGCAAGCACTAGTAACCTCCTCTCGTCATGCCATGGTATTGCCACACCGTGCAAACCTAAAGAAAGTGTCCTAATAACCACACAACAAACGTTACGAGTACAAGACAATTCACAACATCACGTGAAAACTAAGAAAATCACAAATATGTACAAGTATGGAAAGTAAACACAACATGTACAAGTAATAATATACAAGTTCATATACAAAGTCTATACAACATATACATTAATTAAAAAACTCAAAAACAACGGAATTATCGCAATACAGAAACAATAAAACCAATCCCCGACAACGGCGCCATTTTATTCTTTGCGGTGGCGACAAGCAAAGAGTTGGTATTATTTTTACCGGGTGATATATACCGGTTAGGTTATATCGTATCGTGTCCACAGAGATTGATTATTGATTCTTCGTTCGACAATTCTACCGTTAATGAGTTTGAGATTAAAATAAATGAAAATAAAAGACAAAAAGTAAATGAACAAAAAGTATAAAAGATAGACAACTTATGCGGAGCGAATGTAAACTACCGTCACGGACTTAAATCTACCACCCATGTCATACTCGGCCTCGTTACTCGTCGTGTCATCACATACCTCTCACAACCTTGGTTATTTCTAACCCAAATTGAGAATCCTCCGAATCATCTCAATAGTCATTTCGGCCTATCTCAACAACACAAGTCATTGCGTCACCTCCATACCCATTTCTAGCTTACTTCACCAACGCAGAGGCATTAAGTTCAGATACTCTATAGTGAATGTCAGCTCTAAACCCATTTATAGCATTCAGAAACTAATAGATAATCATCCTAGGTAAGAATCTAAGCAATCTATCTCTAGTAAAGCTCAAATCCCTAACATAGAGTAAAAACCCAAGACAATCACCAACACAGATTCGTAAAGCAAACTTTATACAACGCCAAGGGCGACAAATATACATGAGTTATGAGTAGATATACATACAAAACCCAAAAAAATAGATTACAAAGAGAAGAGAAGAAGAGGAACCAAACATTTCTTGGTTTGTCAACACCAATCGACGAGAGATTCGACTCCGGATCATCCAAATGCAAGCTCCAATGTTGTTTTCTAAGCTAATCTATCAAAAATACGATGTTGATGGTGTTGGGACTCAAAAATACCCAACCAATAACCTAAAAATGTGTTTTTAGCCCCCTATTAAAGAATTCTGAAGTCGCAGGGCGCGCTAAGCGCGGTATTCGCGCTAAGCGCGGTCTGTGATGTTCAGCATCTTGTTTTTTTCCATATTTTGAGAACCGTAACTCGGAATTGCGCCTGGTTTGAACCGTAACTCGTAACCATGAAAAAATATCAAGCAAATTGATGATTTTTATTTTGTTGATTTTGAGCTTTATTTGTTGACGAGTTGCTCAAATCGCGCGTTTGAAGCCGTGTCTTCAACACTTTATTACTCAATGCTCCAATTATGAATGAATACCTATAAAAGATATGAAAAACTATCAAATGATACAATATTTACACAAAAACTCAATTATTCTATTATGTACACAAAACACAATAAAAACGTATTTACAACAAAAAGTCGGGATTATTTAACTAAATATCAACAAAAGAACGGATAAGTGCCACAAAATGTATATACGAAATAACTACATTTTGGCACTTATCACCGGCCAAAGATGAATGACACTGTGGAAGCCACCACCAAGAACCTTAAGAAGATCATACAAAAGATGACAATGACATATAAGGATTGGCACGATATGTTACCATTTTCTCTTCATGGTTATCGCACCTCAGAACAAACATCAACTAGGGCAACCCCGTTTTCTCTCGTGTATGGTATGAAGTTGTCTTACCTATCGAGGTTCAGATTCCTTCATTAAGAGTTATGAAGGATGCGGAGCTAGACGAAGATGAGTGGGTCCAGACTTGGATTGACCAGATAAATTTGATTGATGAGAAAAGGTTCGCGACCATCTGCCATGGATAAATATATCAGAAGCGCATGGTCAAATCTTTTAACAAAAAAAGTTAAGCATCAAGTATACCAAGTTGGTGATTTGGTAGTCAAACGCATCATCTTACCACAAGGTGATCCCATGGGCAAATAGACTCCCACATACGAGGGACCATTTGTAATCAAAACAATATTTTCTGGTGGAGCTATGATACTGACCACCATGGATGAAGAGGACCTTCCGCACCCTGTGAACGCGGACATATTTAAAAAAATACTACGCATTAGAGAGACCCGCTAGGTCGATTAGCCTAGGCAAAAATAAGGGCATCTCGACGAGCTAAAGGGGTTCGGGTAAAATTTAGGGATATATACATAAACAAATTGTACACCTGGCAAGTCAAAAACCTGCTAAGGTGGCTTGGGAAAAAAGGGTATCCCGGTAGACTGAAAACTCGAAATGGCGGTCTAGGAAAATATTAGGGATTTAAGCGTATAACTATGTCTCGTCGAATCATCTATTTATAGACTTTATTGATATCAACTTCAAGATAAAATGGCACAGATCAATCCAGTCACCTTCTTCTGGCAGCAAGGAGATGAGATACTCAAAAATATATGAGCAATAGTAGAGTTGAAACTCGATGGGATTGTTTTCACATAGCTTTTTATCACTTTATAAGTTTTTCAATATTTTGATGATTTCCTCTTACTAGGATATTTTTCTCTTTGTACACCACTGCCTGTTTATAGGCAAACTTCTTTTTCAATCAATATAACTTATCTTTCAGTTCCAAAACTTTTACTTTATCTGTTTTTGTTTGCACAAGTCCAATGATTGCTCTGAATGATCATATGCATCTGACAATAATTGCTACTTACAAATACATGCGAAATAAATAGAAATAGCAATTACTACAGGTTCTAGGAGTTGGGATAATTACCCAAGTCACCAACATATCCCCACAAAGTCGGTATCACAAAAATACTCCCACAAAATGATTATTACAACCTCCCACAGAGTTATCACACCCTCAACAGAGACAGATCTCTCCCAAACAAGATTAGTACACCATCATATCCACAACAAGATTGTCCGTTTACATTATCTACATCTCTTCTTGCTACATTGGTTCCCGAGCAGTAGCAAGTCAGCCTTCAAACTCATCACATTAGTCCTCGAGCAGTGATCATCTACATTTCTTCTTGCTACATTGGTCCCTGAGCAGTAGTAAGTCAACCTTCAAATTCATCATGTTGGTCCCCGAACAGTAATTATCTACGTTTATTCTTGCTACATTAGTCCCCGAGCGGTAGCAATCCAAATTCCAACTTGTCACGTTAGCCCCCGAGCAGTGACCATCTGAATTATTACATTAGACCCCGAGCAGTAACAGTCAATTTTCAAGCTTATCACGTTGGTCCCCAAGCAATGATTATTTTACCCTTGAACAAAATCACATTATTCCCCGAGCATCGATGGATCAATTACCTATGTTAGTTCCCGAGCCGTAGCAAGCAAACTATTAACTTATTATGTCAGTCTCCGAGCAATAATGGGTTACTTCTTATACAAAATCACATTGTTCCCCGGCAGAGGGTTACTTCCTCAATACTATTTACAGGATTTAATCCCTCAACCAAATTTCATCCCCAATTGAATGCTACCCAAGGCTTATCATTCCCCAGTAAAGTCAGTATCCATACCTAAAACTTGGTCAGATAGTGCATCGGAGGAATTTACATCTTTTTTATCCCCAATCATGATCTTCAAAAGGTCATTTTTTCTATCCCCAAGTAGAAGTCCAAGATCCCCAGTAGTGCATTCCCGGACTAAAGCAAGAATCTCCAACAAGAAATGATGAATCCTCCTCCTCAAGATGGATATATTTTGAAATACTGCAGCATCTGCATTCATACATCATTTATAAAAAGTCATAGCATATACATACAAGATGCATACATTATTCTCGTTTATTTTGAGAGCATCATTATACATTACATGCATCATGATATACATAAAGTTAACCATGACTTTTCAGGTCAAATTTCTCCATCTGCAAGTTGTTGTATATTTGGTTAAAAATCAATATATGACTGCAAATACTTTCCTTCAAGGAAGATCTTGGAACGCATTTCCCCTCCGAGAGGTTATCCTGAAGAGCATCTTGCGAATGAAGTCTAACGTACGACTTATTCCACATCATCGATTTCTCCTGATGGAATCTTTAAGCCCATCTCCACCTGCACCTCAGTTACTTCTCTCTAAGTGGCGTTTTAAGCCCATTCAAGTATATCATGAGCCAACGACATCACTCTGCGCACTAGCGAGTGCAAATTTTAGGGCACTCGAGTGTCCAATCATCTTCCACCTTACGGTCATGAATGGCGTGCACACCAATCTAACCCCTCATGTACAAGAAGATTGAACGTGGATAGCTGTTGTACCCCAAACTTTGTACTCCTACTTTGAGATCAAGATACATCTCTATGCTCAAGAACTTCTCAAGGGTTGATCAGACAAACACTCTTAAGTAATCAACCCATAACTAGGGTTTTGTTTCTCTCAAGGAAAAATTGATTTCTAATGGCTCAAGTGGAAGTCATGCCTCCTCATATGCTCTGAATTTTCCCCATGTCAAGTTTCAAGCCTCATAGCCCAAGCTTGCTCAGTCAATTGCTCAAATGGTTGAAAATCAATTGTATTTGACAAAAGTCAACTGTGGTCAACATGCAGTCAAATTCCATCATTTTTGGTCAACATCAATATTTTGGAGTCACATTCATCATTTGATCAAGGGTTGATCATGATTCGTCAAGAAAAACTCAAGATTCATCAAAAGTCAAAAGTTGCTAAATTAGGGTTTCTTAAGGGAAAGTCAACAGAACTTTGACCAAGCATAACTTTCACATACTTCATCAAAAATTTCTCAACCAAAGCTCATTTTAAATGGAATTCAATTCTCTACAACTTTGTTTCAAACAAGGTTTTCCCAAAAAATGCTTCATTTGAGAGATATGGACCAAGACATTATAGGTCTTTTCAAAAGTAAACAAAAAGTCATCTTTTCTCAAAGAAGTGTACATGAACATGGAAGCTTCAATGAAGATGAAACAAAAGAGATATCTTAGAGTACATCTTAATCTTTCTAAAAAGTCCAATATCACCTCAAAATGATGAGAACTGAGCAAGATATAGTTTGTGCAAGTTTGGAAATTTTAAGAAGGTGCATGATAAAAATATTGAGCAAACTTGAAATTTTTTCAAATGGGCCTATATTTTTGTGATTGGAACTTATTTCTAATATTGTCCATCACCTCTAAGCCCAGACACACGCCATGTTATCACTTATTTCATTTATTTTTGAATTAATTCATTTAAATTCAATTTTAATTAAATAAAATGCAAAGAAGAGTTTCAAGTCGTGTTGCGCTTGATAGTTGAGTTTCTTGAGGCCCAAGTAACACTTAGTAAGTTGGAAGAAAACACATGAGAGCATTAGAAGAAGATTGATCAAAAAAGAAATATTTGATGCAAATTTGCCAATCAAATATTCTTCTAATCAATGCCATATATTTTCCTCAAATGCCTGACCTAATTCACTCCTTATAAGTACAAGATTAAGACCAACCAAGAGGGACACAAATTGCTGCCTTAAGAACCCTAGAAAAATTCTTCAAAAATATCAAGTTTTAGGGCAAACTCGAACCTCACTTTCCAGCCATTCTCAATCAGTTTCAAGCATCTGTTCATACTCCCGAGGCTTTCAAGCATCGATCCAAGTATTCACACGATCTCAAAGCATCCAAAACTCACTTCCCCAAGTGCACCGGTTTGGTAAAGATTTTTGAATTTCAAACTCTTATTTCATGTCATTTAAACTGTTTTGATGCATGTATATGTGTTCATACGGATGTTTGTGAGTGTTTAGATCCATCGTTTGGGAGATTTGACACAGGAATCATGTCATGCCATTGTTAGGGCATAAAGCTTCTACTTCATTGAAACCATAGTTACAGGCCATTTCAGACCAAACTGATACCACTAATCGATCCACAGCCCTCGAATAAGGGGGTAGGGTCCTCCTTTGCTTTTTATTTGTGATATTTTGAAGGTTTGATTTTTGAGCAATCGGAGATGGGGACCGGAGCCACCGTCCCTGGTGGTTTAACCGGCGAGGAATAAAACGTGGCAGAGGGAAGCGATCTGATTCGTCCATTCAAAAATCTGAGGGTCCACGTGCACGCGTTTTGGTTTCAATTGATTTTTGAAATTTTATTTCCCATATATATTTATTAAGTTACTTATATTATTGGATGTATAGCCACCCCAGTGCTAGAACGCGCGCACTTAGTCCTCTTGTCCCTCTTGGCACGGGTTCGATCCCTACCTTTTGCAATTTTTCTCAATTTTCTAAGTTTTCATAGGTTATCGCATACTTACATTCAGAGGCGTGGTATTAACACCATAGGCAAGTGGTGTAGCGGCATAATTTTGAACCATTGACCTAAGGGTCATGAGTTCAACACCTCCAGGGACCATCCTAATTTTTTAGCACTAAAATCCTTTACTTTTTCTTATTTCTTATTTTTCAATTTATTTTTAATTCTTTAAAAAATTATTTGCAATATTATAAAAAACCCTAGAAATATTTTCTTTTTTAAATTTAGGCCAATAAAATGTTAAATTAATTTTTGACACAGCAATAAAATTATTTTTTCATTTGATTAAAATTATTTTCTTAATTAATGGAATGTTAACTTTTAATTTGTTTTATCATTTAAAATCAATTCCAAAAAAAACCAAAAATATTTTTCTTCTAATATTAGGGTTTTAGAACATTGTCATATTCGTTAAAAGAATTTTCCTTTTATTTATGCTTTATTTCTATTTCAAATATTAGAAATCGATGTATAGGTCGCAAGGTTATTTTTGTAATAGCGTACATCTTTATCTTCTCGCATATTTCTCTATTTTGTAATTACTCATGGGATGTAATAGCCTAGGTTAATTTACTTTTCTGCACCTCTATTATGTAATTACCCCGAAGCCATGTAATAGCTTAGGATTTACTTTTCTGCATTTTACTTCCCGCACCCTTATTTTTTCTGTATATATGTTAACTGCTAGATGTATGTTAATTAGGGTTTGTATGGCAAGACTAAAATCCATCTTGTATAACCCTAATTCAAGATAAAATATCTGAAAATAACACACTCTTCACACTTGCACCCTTAGGGTATCCTCTATTGTTGCCTTATACAATGGTCATGTCCCTCAAACATATGGGTACCATTAGCAAAGTTACCTACGAATAATATCATCATAGTCCCTTCGATATAAAGATCATAGTTCCTCAATGAACCTCTGAGTTGCCTACAATTATATGATCTTGTCCCTTGGTTGTTGCCTACGAATAAATGATGATCGTCCTTTCAAAATGCTAAGGTATCCTTACAATGTTGCCTTCAATAACCATACGATGACCCTACGCATGTCCCTTCACATCCAATGGATGGGGCTACCTATCAACTAATGGTATGGATAACACTATCCTAAAGGAGAAGGAAAATAATAAGAACGACCTTTGAGTGGATAATAACTCTTAATTGCTTGCTCAAAATAAAATCATTTTCACACCTCACATTTTCAAACAAATAATTTCAAACACTTCGTATACATTCTTGAGGACTAATACAAGAATCATTACAAAGTCAAAGTAAAATATTTTCAAACAAATCACACACACAAAAGCAGATTTTCAAAAGTGAGCTAAGTAATTAAGAGCCTATAGATAACTATGGATGGAAAAGGTGCTAACACCTTCCCTTTTCATAATTACCCCCAAACTCAGAATCGATAAAAGGCCTTTCCTATTCCTTTCACCTTTCCTTATTAGATAAAAGAAAATTTGGTGGAGACTCTTGCTAACCACAAAATTTGCGATAAAACACAAATCAACCAAGTCAGTTCTCCCACCGTGTTACAATCCCAATCGCTACATAGGTCTCCCTTACTATCACCCAATCACTTCTTCAGAGTTGCATGTGTGGATTCCACTCTATTAGTTGTTGTGTTCCCCAAATGTCTAACACGGTCCGTCCATGCACATACCACTTTCTCTTTCAGTTGATCAAGAATAGTGGATTCAACATATTTTAAAAAAAGGGATATTCCTCACACAAATTCCAAAAGTGGAACTCATTCTCAGTATACATCTCTTCAGTAGAAGAATTAAGAATATCAGTCCATGCACTCATAATCTTCTCCACTACAACACCGGATTTGACAACTTGCTCATCTTCGCCTTTCTTCTCTTTTGTACCAACTACGAGTTTTAGCCGTGCTCTCACATTTTTTGTGATGTGATACCGACATAGTAACGCGGTTGACGAAGGAAACAAGGTGGCAACCGCATTCATAAGAGCGTGATCTCAATCAGTGACGATACCCCAAAGCATACTTTTTTGATCTTTCAGCAAAGTCTTGCAAACACCCAACGCCCAAGTGACGTTGTCTTCCTTCTCACATTCTAAAAAACAAAAACCAACCAAAAATGTCTTGTTCGTAGAGGTGACACCAACAATTTCAAGAAGAGGAAGCCTATACTTATTGGTCTCGTACGTCGAATCAATCATTAGAACGGTTGGAAATGTGTTGAACAAATCGATACTTGACCGATGCGTCCAAAATATATCACGGACACTTACATTGTCATCACAAACTATATGTCTTGAAACATAGTTGTTATCGTCCATACATTTCAATAGATGTTGCATTTCGGACCTCGGACCCCTTTGAGCAACATGTTGTTTATATTGATAATTTTAAATCGATTTTATATTTGACACACATCCCGCTCTATTCCGTTTCCAACTGGAAAATATGTTTCTAGGTGCAACTTTGATCAACGATAATTCGGAAACATATTTCTTCTCTTCCGTCTTAAGCCGACAAACAATAGGATGCCTGTGTAACTTGGTCTCCAACTCATGATTATGCATTTTGGACATCATAGTCAACCGCCTTAAATTATCCATCCTACAATAACCGTGCAACTTGAAGGGACACCCATATTTCCTCGAACCCGTGTCTTCGTATTTTAACTTGCAGACTTTGGGAACGTATGCTCTACTTCTCTCGCATGTCAAAATAACAAATGGTTGTCGATTACTACTCCCATTGGCGAAAGTCGTAATCACAACGCCAAAACCAAGCTTGCTAGCTTCTATTCTAACATAATCAAGCATTTGTTGACGAGTATTGAAAGTTTTTACATTTGGAAATTAATTTTCATTATTCGATCATAACACCAATCGTTTTCTCTACTTCTTTGACCATAATCGACTTATCGTCCATGCTCACTTTGTATGGAATCGGAACCTTCATAATAGCCTTGACAATATTGTCGGGGTGCACCATACCTAAAATATATAAAACAATTGAATTATGTTAAAACAAAATTCCGTTTCTACATTTGGGAACATTTCACAAGTACACTTGCGAATTATTTCTGGTGGACTTCGCAAGTGTACTTGCGAAGCGACGCCGTTTCTCTACAACTTTCAAACATCATAATGCATCAAATGTAGATTGAATGGATGAAAGTTTATCTCAAATTGTAGCTTTCAATGCTCACTTTGCTAGGATCACACACTTGAAACTTGATTTGGAGAAGAGAATTATATGGAATTTTGGTTATGTTTAGATGGTTTTTTGGTTTAGAGGTGTGGAAAATGAATGTAATAGTGTGAAGAGGTGACCATGCAACATTTTAGTATACAAAGAGACGTTTTGTAAGTGCACTTACAAATTCACCTTTTTGGATGAATTAGTGCACTTACAAACTAAGTTTATTTTTTTTCAAATGTCAACGTTTAAAATAAATAAAAAAAAACGTATAAAATAAGATGAATCCGTAAGTGCATTTATAAATTTACCTAAAAAAATTAATTCGTAAGTGCACTTACAAATTCACTCAATAAGATGAATTCGTAGATACATTTACGAATAATATTTTTAATTTTTCAAATAGAAGAAAATCACGGATGTGAAGAAATTCTCAAATTGATGTAATTTGAATTTGTCATCTATTTAAATCTATTTAAGTTCACAAGGATAACCACCAGCTAGTTTTGGTATTCTTGTCTTGAACCCATCACTCTTGGAACTTGTGCATCATGTTTTCCTTGAAATGTTATTACTATATTAGCTAAAACATGTAGGTAATAATCATATTTTCATCACATAAAATAATACATAGGCCTTAGTAGATGATAGTTACATAGAAGAGATAGGAGGGAAACACGTTTTACCGGTCAAAGTTTAAATTTCAGGTCAAGTATTTAGCCTTGCGAATATGGGTGTTTGCAGATCAGTTTAATTTAATTTTAAGAGAATCTAATATGAAAGAAAAATAAATTCGTTTGAATTAAATTTTTATATTTTATTAATAAAACTCAAACCAAACTGATCTGAAAAATATTAGTTTATATGAATATTTATTTTCAAAATTATTTATTTACAAAGTAAAATATGAAAATTAAATATTAAACACATGCCACACATCTTTAAAGAAGTTATGTCCACCACCATAATTATATAGCTGTTGTATTTCATTCAATATTTATTAATGTTTGTGATGTGTGGTACTATCATTGATTGATTGATTGATGTGGTTGGTTGTTATAATTTGAATGATGTCATGCCGTTTTATTTTTCATCGAAAGTATCGAGAGACAATCGTTACTACTTACTATTAATACTTGATAATTGCTATGACTCTTGGTTTCTTTCATTATTGTTGGTACTTGGCTAGTGGTGTAACAATTATTCTCTTTATTCAAATAAATAAGTAATAATTCAATTAAAAAATTAGTAATTTAATATATGAATTAATTATGTTGATTTTTATTAGTTTATTTCATATTTACGGATAGTAAATTAGAAATCTAATGTCGGAACCAATTAATGTTGATTTTTATTGGTTCAGTTCGATTTTTGTCCGAATTAAAAAAACCTTTATTAAAATACATTAATTTGGTTTAAATTTCAATTTAGTTTGGATTTGCCCGAACTACTAAACTCTCTTACTTGTGAGATCATTTGCACGAATAATAATCAATTATATGTGTTCTTAGAACTATATAATGTTATTATAACAAAATCATATAGGTATAAAATTTGTCACACCGGATTATTCAGTCTCTACAAAATATAATTAACACTTAATTTTTTTTTTAAATATCATATTATAAATAAATTCACAAGTACATAATTTAAATTCAAATTTTAAACATAAGTATCACATATAATATAATAGAACAAAATTATAAAATCTAACTGTAAACAAAGTCTAATTGAATAGTTTATAATAAAATAACTCAATTATCTACTATATTTAGTTTCAAGGAGAAAATATTATTTCAATGTTAAGATCTCTTTTTTTTTGTTTATTACCACCGCTTTAGTCCGGTTCAGGGGGCAACACTGAACCAACGATTGATAAGATCTCTTTCTTTAATATCAAAATCATCTGCAACAAAATCAATCACATGTGCAATATGTTTCCCATCAATGATCATTATTTTATTTTATTTTTATTAAAATAATCAAAACGGCGTCGTTTTGATTTTTTAAATTAAAAAAATAAAGAAACATAAAAAAAATAAAAAAATAAAAAAATGCAATTAAACCACCAATTTTAAAAATTTATCGGTTTTCCTGATTTACATCGATTTTTACCGGTTCGCATTACTTTGATGACAAATTCGATCTAACAATTAAACCAGATCAGTTACCTGTCCAATTTCTGGTTCAACCGGTCCAACTGGGAGATCCGGTCCGATTTAAACACTCCTCATTCTTACATAATAATAAGAGTAATGTTATTTTCACACTATTATGTATATCAATACTTATACCAAATATTATTTATCGTATTTATACAGTGAATAATATTTTTTACATAAAAATATATTTTTTATTTTTAAAATTATTTTTATAACACTTATTAACCAATTATTTGTACAGTGAACCAATTTTTTATTTAAAAGTAGTAAGTTTCTCAGAAAAACATTGCTTAACTAATTTATACAACAAATCTATGATTATTATTATGCATATTCAGCTAGCTATACTAACCAAAACCTAAGGGATCAGAATATTTGGAGAATTTTTTCTGCCACCCCTAAAATTATTTCTAGCACACTCTCAAATTTTTAAATTTTGACTTTACTTTTGATAATTTATAAAGAAATTTTTGGATAAAATCTTCGGTAGACCAATTTGAAATTTCTGGTATATTTCCGGTTTATGTCAAATTTCTAGAGGGTTATTTCAAAAAAATTGGTATATCGAAAATTTCAAATTGGTCAAAATTTACGGTATGTGCCAAAAATACGTAAGTGTTTTTGAAATTTCCAGTATACTGGATTTTTTGAAATTTCCGGTATACCGGAAATTTCGCAAAAGTCTGAAATTTCTGGTATGTTTCATTATCTTGTTTTTTTTCAACGGTTGAGATTTTGCCGACACTTTTGAAGGGTCTAGATTGTACCGACACTTTTGTGTGGTCTAGAACGCATAACAATTTGTACAAATATGGGTTTTAGGGTTTTAAGCTATCACATCTCAACAACATGTCTCTTTCTCAATATTTGATTAAGGCAGAAGTGTATTACAACGACCGCAAATCTGACGTTGAGTTCAACTCCCAGATGGATCTGAGTCCTTCTCGCGTTGAAGGAAACATTGAACGGTTTACTGCTTGATTCCGAGAACAGAAGGGTGACAAAGATTGAGTTTCGAGAGGATTACATTGGTACAGATGGTTGGGTGAAATACAACCTAATCGAGCTGAAGAATGTTGAAGATGTGAAGGCCATGTGAAAATCATTTCGTCGTAGGATAAACAAAGATTCGATCGAGTTGGATGCGGAGATCCGAAGATCTGTTGACGACATAATGAAGTGTCTAAAGCTTCCAGATGAATTTAAATCTGCTAGTTCCTAGGTTTTCATGTATCGGAGTACTTTTTATTTTTTTGTTTGTCATCTAATGTTTCTTAACTTATTCGAGTTTCTTATTTGTGTTATTTTGTTTTCTTTATGTAATCGAAAGAAGAAGTATTAGCTAAAAGATATTATGCAATAAACTAGATATCAGTTTGTCACAACATATACATATAATATAATAATACAAATAAAAATCTACATACGCCTTCCACGGGCAATGTCGACTAACCTAGCTAACCCCTGATAAACCTCACCATCGGGGTTCACCAACCCCATGATGTTATCTAATGTAACAACAATGAGTTGTAGGCGGGTGTCCTGGTCAGCTGCTGGAGGAGGAGATGTTGGTGGTGGTGGATCGGAAGAATCTTTGGTACCCGAAGGCCCCGGGACATCAGATGCTGGAGTCGGTGGTGTGACCCGAGGGTGTGACACACTAAGGAACCACTCCAGGTATCCATCTTCGCACTTCTCGGGCTCTTGAACCCTGACGGCTGCATCCATGATCTCCTGGGGGAGGTGATGATGTGGTTCCGAAACCACCAATGAATGCCACCATCTAGGGCATGTGGTACCGGATGTGGGATGCCCTGGACACAACCATACTGCCATAGACACAGCTCAGGAAAGTGCCTAGCCACATAGCCCTTCCACCTGATATGCCCTGAATATAAAGTGGATACCTCAAAAGGATGGTGAGGGCAATGAGACATGTATGGTGTCCATATGACATCGTCCAGGGTCAAAGCATCCATCCTCCTCTTGTACTATATCACACCTCCAGGATGGGTCTGTCTGACCTTCCACCTCTTCGCACGTGGGTCTCTAGCTGCCAATCGCTGGATCCTCCTGTCACAGATGTGAGGGAAGTGCTTGTATATCCAACATTACATAAATAAGGATAAATAAATTATTATATGAAAACTTAATAATCATTTTAAAAACATCTAACAATTTATCACATACCTACAACAGGCTAAGATAACCAGCAAGTTGTCTGGTATCAGGACGAGAAGCAACATCAAGCACCGTGTACAACATCGTTAATACCGCCACTCCCCAAGCCCAAGTGGGACTGTCCAGGGCGATGAATAGAGACATGTAACAGACATCAATGTACACTCCAGACTTGTTCGCAAAGAGAGTATATGCCACAAGATGTAGCATGTACGCCTTAGCGGCAGCCTGAAACCTACGTGCCTCCACCAACGCCTTATACGTAGTCCTCAACCAAGACATGCGGATGTGAAATGCCTGAGTCTTGCCAAACTCGTGTAGTACCTCCGCATCATCCACCTCCAACGCATCCACAACCATGCGCAATGCTGTTGCATGATCCCTATGAACTGGTGTGAAAAAACGTACCATCTATCAGTAGGTGGAACAGAGCATCCACATCATCCAAAGTGACCATTTATCCCCAAATTGAAGATGGAAGGAAGATGTCTCTGGGTGCCACCACTCAACAAAAGCTGATAGCAAGGGGCGTCCATCATCGTCGAGCATCCAACAAAGTCCTCAAGTCTGAACTCCTCAACTATCCTCCTCACCTACTCAGTCATCGGAGTCTCGGGGAAGTTCTTCAACTTCGACCCATTAGAAGCGACCCTCAAAGTAGGACGCTCCTAAAACAAAACAACACAATTACAACAAATTAGTATACATCAAATAGTATAATACAAATAAAACATTAAGCGTTAAACCAAACCAATAATACTTACATTGCCCTGCCATATCCTATACGCGACATGGTAAGCATAACCCATCAAGATGGACTTGTTAGAAGGTCATCCAGGGAAACCACCATCAGTACACACTGATGGCTCAGATGGACCTGTTGTGGTGTCTGTATCCTAAACTAGCTCCTGTACCGGCTCCTGCACCACCGCCGGAACCACCTCTGGCACCACCTTCAGCACCACCTCCGACACGACCTCCTGAACCACCTCCGACACCACCTCTTGAACCACATCCTGAACCAGCTCCGATACCACCTTCAAAACCACCTCCTGCACAGGCTCCTACACCACCTCCTGTACAGGCTCTTGCACCACCTCTGTAACCCTCTCCTCAATAATCAGCACTTGAACCACCAACTTCAGTACAACTACCAGCTCCACAATTGTCGTAGAAGGTCTGACAATCCGTCGACGAGGTTCACGAAACCCCGTCGTGGCCTGCTCAGCCATCTGTTTCCGGTGAGAACCGGTCGGATGACAGTGATCACCCTGCTCCTTAGAGGCATGTACCTCATCTGCTGCTCGAGCCACAACATCTGCTCGATCAGTAGTTCTGCCTGAAATAGAATCGTCTCTACCTCTAGTCTTTACTGTAAACAAAGTCAAGAAACATGAAAAATAAGAATTTTTTGAAAAAAATAGAAAATACCGGAAATTTCAAAATTTCCGATATTTTTGGCGTACCGGAAATTTCAAAATTTCCAGTATGAGCATCAATGGAAAATACCGTAAATTTCGAAATTTTTGAGCGAAAATACCGGATATTTTGGAATCTACAGCATGTGATACCGAAATTTTCGAAAAATCCGGTACAAAATACTAGAAATTTTAACAAAAGTACAAGAAACTTACTTGTAATTACGAAAAATTCGATAGCGCTCTCAAATTTTTGGTATCGTCTAAATAATGAGGAAGGCTTGGGAAAAATTGATTTTTCATACAAAATAGGGGGTGCCAAGTACAAGTGGGGGTGACAGAAAAATTCTCGAATATTTGCCATCAATAAGATAAGTTCTAATGCTCAGTCTCACGGCCCACACATCCTTTGGCTTTCTTGAAATAATTCTGCACCAAGTGAGTCATATGCCTTCCAACATAATTGATACGATGAAAAAGTATGAAATAAGATGAAATACCTTCCAACATCACCAGCAGGTTTGACTAAGCCAGAATTAACTGTAGAGCAAGGGACAGAAGATGTTGTTTTGATAATCTTTGAAGCTTCAATGATGATAATGAGAGACCCTTTAACTAACTTTAAACGTTTTTCAAGAAATTCATTCTCCTTTGATGGGTGTTTTGACACTTCACAATTGTGGAACTTCAAAGATGGTTTTGAGGTAGCACAAGAGAGGGACAAAGACATGGTTACTTTTGTAATGGTTTTGTTGAGCTACCATTATTATTGTTATTGATGAATGTTATAATTGTTGTTGTAAACTTGTTTGTAAGATGTTGGACAAAAATTCAGGATCAATGTCTATTTTTTTTATAGGTTTGTTTTGCCTAAGATTATTTAGAGGAGGTTTAGAACCTCCACAATTTAAAATTTTTTCATATTTTTGTCAAGTTGTCTTCCACGTGGTATGCCACTTCAATTTCCGTTAATGAAAATTTAGTAGAGATCAAAATTTTTGATGTAAAATTTCATGAGGACCATTATTTTAAAGAAAGTTTTAGAAGGATTAAAAGTAAAATTTAAAATATTTATATAAACCACAAACAGATTTAATCCTTAAAAAAATCATAAAATTTGATCGAACTTACTGAATTTGTGCTTAGATAAACACTTCAAAATTTTAGAAATCTCAATTCTAATACAACAATGCTAGGTTTACACACATTCCTACACCAAATACTTATATCGTATTATTGTCATCGTATTTATACAATGAATAATATATTTTTTTTCATAAAAAAATTATGAACAATGTTGTGAACAATACATAAACAATGATGTGAATAGTACACGAACAATTGCCTTAATGAATGGGTACTTACATGAAGAGGTTTATGTTGAACAACTAAAGGGATTTATTGATCCCACTAATATATATCATGTGTTTAAACTAAAGAAAGATCTCTATAGATTGAAACAGAATCATAGAGCTTGGTATGCGAGGTTGAAAGAATTTCTTGTCAACAATGGCTACAAGAAAGGAGAAATAAACAAGACCTTGTTTGTCAAGGATAGGTCAAATATAGGTTGATGATATTGTGTTTGGAGGGATGTCTAACCAAATGGTGGAATATTTTGTCAAACAAAAGCAATCAGACTTTGAGATGAATCTTAATGGTGAATTGATATATTTTCTTGGATTTCAAGTAAAACAGATGGATGACTCAATCTTCATCTCTCAAAGTAAGTATGCAAAGAATATAGTAAAGAAGTTTGGAATAGAAAATGTAATTTACAAAGGGACACATGCCCCTACTCATGTGAAACTATCAAAAGATGAAAATGTGTTGTTGTTGATCAAAGCCTATATAGAAGTATGATCGGCTTGTTGTACCTTACAGCTAGCAGACCTGACATCACATTTGCTGAGGGTGTATGTGCAAGATATCAAGTTGAGCCAAAAATAAGTTATGTCAATCAAGTGAAGAGGGTTTTTTAAGTACATAAATGATACCAGTGACTATGGTATGTTATACTCTCATGGTTCAAACTCCACGTTGGCGGGGTATTATGATATAGATTAGGCTAAGAATGTTGATGATAGAAAGAGCACCTCTGGTGGATGTTTCTTTTTGGGAAATGATCTGATTTCCTAGTTTAGCAAGAAATAGAACTGTGTTTCTTTGTCTTCTGCTGAAGCTGAGTATATTGTAGTTAGAAGCAGTTGTTCTCAACTAATTTGGATGAAACAAATGTTAAAGAAATATAATTTATATCAAGATGTCATGACATTATATTGCGATAATTTGAGTGCTATTAATATTTTAAAGACCCTTATTCAACACAACAGGACCAAGCACATTGAGATTCATCATCAGTTTATCACAAACCTTGTTGAAGATAAATTGATTACTCTGGAGCACATAGCCATTGAAAAATAATTTCCTAATATTTCCATCAAAGATTTGTATGCAAATTAGTTTGAAAAGCTTATGGGTGAGTTGGGAATTTGCATTATTGAGAACTTATAACAATTATAGGTGTGGAGGATTGCAGAAAGTACTATGCTTTTCCTCTATATTCTAAGGCATGATATGCCTATACAAATTGCCATTAATTGAAGGGATGATGACAACACTAAGGAGTATAGAAGGATCTTTGACAAGGATAAGATGTGGAAAACCACCTGAGGTTCTTGAAATTTGTGTGTTTCCATATGTTATTGTTTGTTTCCATGTGTGCTTCCATTTGTGTTTATTACTTGTGTGCAATTTGTGTTTTTACATTTACTCTATTTTTTGTCATTTTTTTTGGCTAAAAAGGGGAGTAAATTATTAGTGTGTTATGTGTTATGAAACATGTCTTGACATGTTGATTAACATACTGATAGGACTAGGCTACTACTAAGGGGAGATTAGTGATTGTGGTTTCTTGTTGTGTGCAACTATTTTGGGGGAGCAAGATTGTTTGTCATGCTTGTTGGTGCTTTTATTGTTGCTTCTACTGTTGGTGGTGTTGTGTGCATGATGTTTTATCTGACGTTCTAACATCTTATTTGCTGCGTGAAAATCCTAATGTGGGACTGTTGTATCTTCTGTTGTTGCTGGCTCTGATGTGTGAACCTAGGTAGTTCATATTTGGTATACTCAATTTTCTGGTGATTTGGGTTTTTCCTTTGAGGGGAAGTCTTGGTCATGTGTGACAGGGGGAGTTTGATCATGTATGTGATGTCAGACCATATGCATAAGTTCCTTGAACTTGTTGATTGGCCCAATTTTAATAAAACAAATAATAAGCAGCAACAATATATTGTACATTAGGATTATCAACTTATAATCCTATCTAGAATGCCTAAACATGATGTGTTGAAAAGTTTCAGCATCTAGAACAGCATGTCATATGAGATGTCGAGACATCATACATCAGGACATCACGCTATAGAAACTGTTAAGTTTGTTACAGTTCTGTTTAATTAGAGAAGAATATTCTGGGAATATTATGCATCTTATGTGGCGTAACTTTGAAGGCATATATGGAGGTCCAAGAGCTAAGGAGAAAAATCAGCAAGGACCTTGATTATAGTAGAAGTTATTTGCGTATTTGATTCTGCAAAGTTTATTACTGCAGAAGTTTGTTACAACTTATGATGTTATTTTGAAGGCCCAAATCCAGTTGGTTAATAGGTTATAAATAAGAAGTTGTAACCTAGTTTTAGTAAGCTAGCCGGTTTTAGAAAGATGTAATCTTTAGGGTTAGCCATATAAGTGAACCACCCGGATTGTGGGATGGTCATTGATTTATACCTCGAAGCCTGTAGGCAAGAGGATTATTTTACTCACTCAAAAGTTGTGAAGCAATGAGTGCAGTTGTGTCCTTGGAAGAAGCTGTGAAGCAATTCCAAGTTAAGTTTGTGTCACTTGAGTGACAATTTTATATTGTGTTTGAATTTTGGTATCTTCAAACTGTTTTAGTTGTGTTTGGAGTGAGGTATCTCCAAGCTGATTTTGTTAAGAGCAAAGCAGTTGATGCAGTTGCTGGTGTGATAGTAGCTGATAGACATCACTAAGGTGATTGGAAGTGAGTGGAGGTTCTCATATCTAAGTGTGGTATCTTAGGTAGAAGGGTCATTGGGTAGTCTGATTAAGTGAGGAGTGTAAACAGGGTGGTTTCCCTCCGAATTAATATTGTTGATAGTGGACTTCATTCATGGCTTGGTATGCCCCCAGATGTAGGTTGGTTAGAACCGAATTGGGTTAACAATTCCTTGTGTTCTTTTGTTTCCTACATTTTAATTGTAATTCTACCTTGTCTATTTTGTAATGTCGGATCAGATGTCAAGACATCCTGAGTCTGTCAACACCATAATTTCAATTGGTATCAGAGCAAATATCCTGTCTGTTTCTGGATGAGACCCATGGGGGATACTTTCTGGTTGTGCACAAGGTAGAAGATTGTTCAAACAAATAAGTGTTCATATTGTATGATACCTTGAAGTGGAGGATGGGCCTATGTGTAGATTGTTTGAATAAGGAGTGTTCATATTGTATGGTCCCTAGAAGTGGAGGATGAACCTATTTGTGGAGAACTAAACCAACCTGAGCAGAACATGTACCTTCTTGAAGAAAGAAGATAAAGATGCTGGAACATGAAAGTCAAATTCAAAGACTTCATGCGGGAGTGAGGATTTTGAATTGTATTGTTCAGCCTATAATCAGCATAGAGAAAAGATTGTCAAAACCTTCATGCGGGAGTGGAGTTGTTGATAAGGTAACTTATGTGCTTATGTGTTTCCATATTGGTCAGGATATTGGTTGGGTCTAGTCTGTTGCTTGGCGAAGAAGCAAGTGTTTTGTAGGGTGGATTTATTTTCAATCCTTGGATTTCATGCTTACAAGTAAATTATGGAGTAAGCATTGTGTACATTCTGTTGAGGTATGGCTATATTCCGCTGCATAGCCTCTGATACAACCCCTATAGTGAGATAATGATCCTAAAGGTATTTTATCAACAAAATATTTGGCAGATTATTACAACTATATTAAAAGTGTCAAAGATACTTGAGATATTCCTCAAGTCCACTCATAAAGGCATATATTAATAGAGTTGATGAGTATCAATTGATCAATGATTCTCATATAAATTTGCAAGTTTGAAGACTTGAAGACTATCAAGAATGATGTGTTCCCAAGAGATGGAATAGATGTTCTATAGGATGTTAGAACATTATTACTGGTATGCAGCTACCAGTTGAAGAACAAATGTTCTGGGTGCTAAACAAATGTAGTGTGAGTACATATGTTTGGAACCTGCTCCTAATCTGGAAGAGGAGACATCTGCTTATTAGTTGATCAGGACACGATCAACAAGCTCTTATACTCCAGATGTCGGTTTATTTCTGACCTAAGCTTATGGGAGTATAGAAGTCAAGCTCAATGCAAGTAAAAGACTCATAAAGGTATACCCCTTAATCCCTTTATGTGATACCAAGATGAGATTATATCTGGTACATCCTTCTGATCAAAGGAACCAAATATGTGGAGATTTATTCATGACCATAGAACAGATTTTGGAGTTGAATACTATGTCTCAACCACAAAGAAATATGACCATGAATGTTGACTGCCCTAAATATTGTCCTAGAAGGGTATTGTCAATAAGACTCAAAGAAGTCAGATTGTAGTGAAGAATCTGAATATTTCTGTGTCATGCCATAATCAAGTCTGTTCCCGAAACCTAGTTGAGGGAATATCCTCTATAGGTACAGACTATGGAATCCATCATCTCAAAATCAGAAGTGAAAGTCTGAAGAAAGGCTTATTGAGATATGGATCATATTATTCCTTGATGTGTAAATTGTTTGGATGAAAATTTGACAGTTGTAGTGCTTCCTATGTTCCCCTCAAATGCCATGGATGAGAAAATGTGGATGTTAACCCCATAACCACTCTATGATAGATGATGTTGTATGAGATGTTGGAACATCATCTAAATGTCTTCATTTTTGAATATATATGTTATTGCCTGGAAGTAGAAGTGAGTGTGAAGATGTAATCAGTCAGAATGATCTAGTGTGAGTAGTTAATTCTAACTGACTAACTAATAGGTACTTTGACGAGAGACTAAGTACTTATTAGATGTGCAGCCTGAATGTAAAATTTATATACTCTGTCGGGAGCTGAGTATCTGTATGAAGAATGTATGGCCTAGTGTGAACTGAATATCAATATTAAAGTTCACAGTTATCTTCACAAGTTTTGGATGTGAGGCAATGTTATCTGGTGATTAATTGAAGAGCTGATGCATACAGATGTTATCAAATATCTTGATGAGAGCTGGATATTTGTGATAATTGTGTGGAAATTTGAATCAAGAAAGAAGAAGTATGTGAGAGAATGTTCTACATGAAGATGTAGCATCACAACTATTGAAGACACCAGAGATTGAAGAAGGAGATAAGGTTCAGACTTATCTTTTAAAGACATATATTTAGTTACACACATGATTAGCTATGAGGTTACTTCTATTACAAGTTACAGAGTATGGCAATCTGAAACTTGTATAGCAAGCAAACTAAGGATTCCTAATTTGGAAACTGTGGCAAGTCCAAATGAAGAATGCTTCAAGAATTATAAGGACCGACTTCAAAGGTGTCCTTGTTTTGTATAACTAGGGGGAGTAAGAGTATCAACATCATTATTAACTATATCTTGGAAGCTAAAAGGAGGATTTCTGATATTAAGAGGGAGCAAAAAAGTATCCACAAGGGAAGCAATAGTCTATTTGAAGAAGAAATTGTCCATATGAAGAGGAACTGGAAAATTGAAGTGCAGTTGTCTATTGTTAATTATTAATTATCAATTATGAAAGCTGCCTTGTCTAGTGCAATTGTATGAAGGAGCAACTATTATATATATTGATGACCAGCTAATGTCAAGGGGGAGATTATTCATTAGCTGATGAAAAAGGAAGTTTATGTTGCTTTGTACTGAAGTGGTATAAGGCCTTAAAAGGAGTAGTGCTATCATATTCTCAGAGCCAAGTCACATGGATTCTGTGTGGATGTCCCACAAAATGTTGGAACATCAAGATTCTAGATGTTGAAGAAAGTCTGATTATTAAAAATAGCATAACTCTGTAACAGGGGATTAGAGTAAATAAATTCAGACTATAAGTACATCCAAAATACATGTGAAGATATGGACAAGAAGAAGCCATACAAAGGAATCCAGTCAAACCACAAGTATGATATCTCAAAAGAAGAAATTCGGATTGGTGAAAGAAGAGCTGGCGATTATATGCCCCTGCATGGTGTAAAAAGATGAAGTAACCCATGCATTTTATTGAAACTAACTCAAAGGAATCTGACATAAACTAATAAAGATAGTCAGGGTTAGTTGAATGGTACAGTTTTGTTTCTAGTGCAGTCCTTCAACCAAAGATTGACCAAGGAACAAAGACTGCAATTCTATAAGCCTTAGATGTTCTATTTATAGAGGACCCCCTAACCTCTATTTCTTTAGAAAGACAGTGTAAACAGATCAAATGAAGTTCAGTCGAATGTGGATATCATGCAACTAGATCTGGTTTTGTGTAGGCTCCCATTGTCAAATTTTGGTTAAAAAGGGGGAGAAAGGATTGTTGTATTGTCGCTGCTGTTATTGTTGGTCTCTCTACTACTGTGAGTAGAAGACCATATTTTAATTATAAATTTTTAATTGTAATTGTTGCTGCTATTTTAATGTAACTGCTTGTACTTATTTGTTTTAGCTAAAATTTACCAAAGGGGGAGATTGTAAGTTCCTTGAACTTGTTGATTGGCTCAATTTTAATAAAACGAATAATAAGCAACAACAATATATTATACAGTAGGATTCTCAACTTATAATCCTATCTATAATGCCTTAACATGCTGCGTTGAAAAGTTTCAACATCTGGAACAACATGTCATATGCGATGTCGAGACATCAGGACATCACGCTATAGAAACTGTTAAGTTTGTTATAGTTCTGTTTTAATTAGAGCAAAATATTCTGGGAATATTATGCGTCTTATGTGGCGTGAATTTGAAGGCATATGTGGAAAAGCTAAGGACCTTGATAAAGTCATGCATTTGATTTAAAAGTTTATTTAGAAGTTTGTTACTCTTTTATTTCAAGGCCCAAATACATTTGGGTAATAGGTTATAAATAAGAACTTGTAACCTAGTTTTAGTATGCTAGCCAATTTTAGAAATATGTAATCTTTAGGGTTAGCCATGTAAGTGAACCACCCAGATTGTGGGATGGTCACTGATTTGTACCTCGAAGCCTGTAGGCAAGAGGATTATTTTACTCACTCAAAAGTTGTGAAGCAATGAGTGTAGTTGTGTCCTTGGAAGAAGTTGTGAAGCGATTCCAAGGTAGGTTTGTGTCACTTGAGCGATAGTTTTATATTGTGTTTGAAGTGTGGTATCTTCAAACTATTTTAGTTGTGTTTGGAGTGAGGTATCTCCAAGCTGATTGTGTTAGGAGCCAAGTTGTTGATGCAGTTGGTGGTGTGATAGTAGCTGATAGACACCACTGAGGTGATTGGAAGTGAGCGGAGTTTCTCATATCTAAGTGTGATATCTTAGGTAGAAGGGTCATTGGGTAGTCTGATTATCATTCTTATCAAACAGATGTTGAGCCAAATATCCTGACATCTTGGCATGTTAAGCAGCAGGCGCTGCTAATTTATCTCTTGACAAATTTGATTTTTTTGCGATATTATTTTGGATATATCTCATTATTTTTCTCAGGTCAAGGATATTTATTAGGAACAAATGTAGATTTGTTTTGATTTCGTTAAAAAGTATCTTGGAGACTTTTTAGGAAACTTTAAAAGATTTCTTCCTATTTTTATGTGAAGATCTTGCAGCTGATTTAAAAAGTGAAAATTGGATTTGATTTGAAGAGTCTAACCACATACTACAAGAGTCTATAAATAAGGAATTGCTAGACCTAAAATAGCAAGCATTCACATTGAAGAAACTGTGGGTGCAACATAAGCATTAGGATTTTGAGAGTCTTTTAAGTTCTCTGTGTTTTTGTTATTTGTATGTCACTCATGTATCTTTTGATACATTGAGGTATATTGATTGTTACTTGATAGTTTATCAAGTTATTATTATCACTCATGAGCTTTTAAGCAAAGAGTTGAATATTTTTCTTGATTGAAGCTTTTAAGCAAAATTATGTATTATTTATTTGGTGTAATCTTCTATTTGGTTCTTTAATTCTAGTCATAGGTTGTAAATGTAGGTATCACTAAGGTGATCGGAAGTGAGAGGGGGTTCTCATATCTAGGAGGTTCCTAGATAGAAGTTGCACAAGGTAGTGATTAGGAGAGAATTTATAAATTGGGATTGTTTAGGCTTTGAACTAATATTATCATAGTGAATTTCTTACTGGTTTGGTAGCTCCCAGAGTAGGTGATGTTGCATTGAACTAGGTTAACAATTGATTGTGTTGTTTAATTTTCTATAATTTATTTTTTTGCTCAATCTTTAGTTTTTGTCAGTAGATGATGTCATAACATCTGTCTTGACATTGTGTTTTTGTATTGAGACATCAGTATTTACATCTGTATTGCAAGTTCCAGAATTTCATCCTTCACTTGAACATTGTTGGATGACAAGGTTGACTTAAAATATATTACTTGATCTTCTAAGCATCTTATCAAAAACATCTTCAAAATGATATCTTGATAAAATCTCTAGGTACTTAGAGCATTTTCAATTGTTGTCAACATCAAAACTAAATAGTTGATTGCAACTTTGATATCAACAAACTTCACCATTTTGGATCACATTGAAAATATCTACAAGCATGTAGATCCACAGGTCTGGGAGTTTGACTAAGAAATGTATTTTCTCACTTGAAGATAAATCAAGAGAAAGGATTATTCATATTCTATGATAATATATCCTCAATAAGAACTTATAAATCATCCAATTATACGTGGAAGATGCAAACACATTGCTGTTAGGTTCCACTTTCAAAGCGACCTTACTAAAAAATGAGTGATTGAATTAAAGCATGGTAACTCTCGAGATCATTTAGCTAATAACCTCAGAAGACCATTAAAGCTAAAGTCCTTTATTAGATTAAAGAAGGGTTTATTATTTAATTAAAATATTGCAACTCTCAAGTTCAATTGACTAAAATCTTTACAAATTCATTAAAGCTCGAGTCCTTTATAAAATTAAAGGAAGACTTAAAAATGTAAATTTTGTATAGTATTACTTGATTTTTTTGTAATAGAAATCAAAATCTGAGAGAATTTGTTGTATAAGTTTGTTGTTCAAGAGTTTTAATTAAGTGAATTTCTTAATCCACCCCATAGTCTTCTTGTGCACCATGTGAAATTCCATTATTGCCCCTGGAAATCGGAAATAAACTTTCGGTTCGCATCCTACACCATGCAAATCAGGTTGAAAAGGGTTGGGTGCAGACCGGAAGTTTACTTCCGGTTTGCAACTGGAAGTATATTTCTGGTTCTTGGATGCACTTAAACGCGCCAGAACCTTTCCCCTCCCCATAACAACAAAGTTTTCAAAAACAAACTCTCTCAAACTCTCTCTTTCGACCCTTCTCACCAAAGTCAAATTTTTTCTCAAAGAATCAAAACAAACCATCAAGCATTGCTTAAATACAACAAGTAACATAATTAATCAAGCAACAAGCATCTTCAATCAATCAAGTAGTGATTTAACACATTTTTAGAATTTATGTAAAATCGATTGAAATTAGTGAAATAGGGCTTTAAATGTGTTGTTTTTTTGTAGTTTACATCATTAGGAGTTATTATAACACTATCTGTAAACTAGTTTTGACGATCAATCCGTGTATTTTGACGCATTTGGAATTTTGGGGTGGGATTTTCCGATACTCTGTTTTGCAGAGGAAACTAGAAGTTTATTTCTGGTTTCATGGGATGATCAAAACCAGAAATAAATTTCTGGTATCTGTCTGAACTAGGGGGGCTGCTTGCTTGGTTTACTTGTATACCAAGTTGACGGAGGCAACTAGGTGGAAGACGGGGCAGATAACCGAAAACATGTCTCTTATGACGGTATAAAATATTTCTCTTAGCTTCATTTTTTAATTATTTTGATTTTGAAACTAACTGGTTTAATTTTGATATTTCAGGGATGGATCCTACAACACTTCCCACAAATTTCAGGATGGTCATTTACTGAGGGTTATACTAAGTAGATGCCTCGTGCATGTGCATATGAGTCGCTCAGAGGAAACTGGGCGACACTTGTGTATCAGGTTTATCTGGACCGAATTGTGCATGAGGACACCCACTTCAATTTCTACGCCGACCACCGCGAGACGATACCATTTGATGAGGTTTCTTTATTTATAGGTTGGTTGACCTGCGGTACTCGGAAGATTGTTGCTTATATGCCCGAGCGAGTGATGCGTCAATTCGGGTATACTCAGACCATTCCTCGACATCCTGCTTTATCTGCTCCTGCGATAGTGAAGAGGAGGGAGATGGATGATATTTTTGATGATCTTGAGAGTCATCTCGTACCCGATGAGGCCAAGAGTACCGTGGCTCCAGAAGACTGGAGTTACGCGTACGGTTACATGCTATGGTTCTTCAGGATTTCCCATCCATACCTGATACGGGAGGCTCCAGGGGACCCACCTAGGCCGACTCATCAGGAGATCTTGGAGGAGAAGCAGATGACAAGGGATCATGCCCAGGACGTGCTGCCTAGGTGTGACCGTATTGTGGAGCTTGCTAGGGATGTCATTGACAAAAGATTGTTTTCTAATGGATCCGATGTTATAGGCGTTTTAGAGGCCATCATAGCGGAGGTTCAGGGTGCCCTGGTCTACAGGAGGCAACAGAGGAACTCCTCGAGGGTGACAGGCCGGCTCCGCCATACGCAATAGTTTATATTTATTGTATTTTGACTTTGTTTTTTTTATATCGTATTGTTTCGGATTTGTATTTTGAATACTATTATTATGAAATTTATTTTGGATAACATTTTTGGGCTTTAATTTGATTTAAAAATTGCATGTCTTTAATTTGAATTACAAATGTAAATTCTAAAGTAATTGTTTATAGTTAGTTTTTTCTGCTAACTGTCATACCCAAAATCGAAATTATATTTCCGGTTAGGAACCAAAAATATACCTCTAATTTTACTCAAAAATTGCAGAAAGTGGTGCGAAGTAGAAATTAACTTCCGATTTTGTGAAGGACATTTTAGAGTTTTCATAGGGTGCACTCTACCTTATGAGTGAGTTAAGAAATTCACTTGAATAAACTTGACAATACTCAAAATGCAAGTAATATCTATAATAGTTTTTTCATTGTATATAAAGCCATTGTGTAATGAAATAAACTCCTAACTAACCAATTAACTTTTATATTCTCTTAATTTTAAAAGTTTAAACCACTTTTATAAGCTCAAATCAATTAATTAAATTGTTTAAAATAAATAATTAAATTCTTTATTATTTAAGTAATTCAATTTATTGTGGTACAATAGAGTTTAATTAATTATATTTTTTATTCTTACTATCTAAAATATAAATTATTTTGTGGTTACATTGTATGACACACTCGTAGAAGGAAAGGTCGAGAAGAAGAAACAATGAGTAACTTGTGGATAGAGTTGGATCTAAAAAAGAGTTGCAATATCCGCCGACGAGAATGAATATCATTATTAAGACTATATCTCTCTCATGTTTTTATCATAAAAAATTAATATCTTTTAAAAATTACATTTTTTAAAAAGATGTTTTTTTTATTAAATATTAATTACCTGTTTTTATTAATACATCGACATGAATAAAAATTACCTTAAAAATTAAGACTAAATAGATTATTGCATTCATTTACCTTAAGTAACATAAATAGAAATAACTCGGCCACTTTTGAAATAAAATTACATTTATATTTTAAAGAAATTTAGTTTCTAAATTTATGAAAATAAAAGTTAAATTTATTTTTTCTCAGAAAAATTAATATTAAAGCTTAACCAATTAAATGTACTAAGTATCTTTTTATAAAATAAAAATATATTACAATTTCAAAATAAATACTATAAATATTTAAAAAATATAATAAACAAAGAAAAAAGAATTCATATTATTATTTTTTACCATTTTATCGGACAATTCTAGTCAACCACACAATATAAAATCGAACACACCAAATTTTAAATATTATTTTAAAATTAAATTTATTTTTGATCCTTATAAATATCTTAATTTTTAATTTTTTAATTCCTATAAAATTATTATATGCATAATTTTAGTTTTTTTAATAAATCAATGTGTAATTTAATTGATTGTTTTACACACATCTTTAGAACATTATAAAAAAATTTAGAAAAAAAATTAACTAAAAATTTGATTTCTAAATTAAAGTTTTTATTATTTTTATTATTATTTTTTAAAATTTAAAAAATTCATATTTAATTATTCTCATTTTAGAAAATTATAAAAGTTAGTTAAAAATTATTTTATAATATTCTAATGCATGAAAGAAATTATTCAAAAATATAAAAATTTAAGGGTATACGAATTAAAACTGCATACATAACAATTTTATAAAGACTAAAATATATTATTTTTTTAATAGAGATTAAATAAAAATTAAAATATTTATAAAAATAAAAGATATATTTAATCCTTTTTATTCAAACATTTAATTATTTTCACTCATTGATTATAATATAAAAGTATTAACTAACTTCATTCTATCTCCTTAAAACTCACCGACTACATAAAAATATAACTTCATTCTATCTCTTACATTTAAAAAAGAAAAATTAAATAAAGTATTTAGTTAGAATAATGACCAGAGAGGAAGGAAGTAAAAAAAAGGATATTAGTAGTATGGCTTGTGTGAATCGAAACGTAGTGAGACTAAAAGCCAAAAGACTGTATATAGAGCAGACAAGGACATTGTATTAATTAAATGCAAAATGAAAAAAATGTATTACAAAACAATGAAAAGTTAAACAATAACTGTAGAATAGCATAAAGTGTATGATGACAAGATGGTGCGTTTTCGAGTTCTCATTGGTTTATAGTGTACTAATATGTAAGGATTAGTTTGATTTATGCAAAATTTTCCCTATTTTTACTCTTTTGTGTCCCACTTGTCCCGCACACTTGTAATTCTAGCCCCACACTCTCTTTCTCTCTCTCTTCTCTCTTATTTTCTTTTTTCACCAATGAATGAATCAAATCAATGCATTTCATTGGCAGCATTTTCAATATATCTCTTTCCAACTATCACTCATCTATTAATATCATCAAAATATCTTCAAATTTATTTTACTATTAATGTATTTGGGCTTAGTGACTTATTGTATAATGGGCTTATGAGTCATTAGTTTACGATCTTTTTTCATTTTTAGTAAGTCATTTTATCCATTGAACTGTGACTATATATAGGTGGCTATGAGAGAATGTAAGTGTATGATGTAAAACTCCTTTTGTAATAGAAACTCAGAATCACTTCCTCCAAAACTTCTGGCCAGATAGTCTCAGAACTTTTGGTCCCATTCGTTCCAGAACTTCTGACTCATTCATTCAGAACTTCTTGCAATCTTGCTTTCATCTTTTTCATTGATAATGCAAGCTTGCCATAACTCTAACATGGTATCAATCACTGCTGATCCAAACCGTCTTCCGCTGTACGTTTCATCATTCTCAAGCTCTTGCTGAGAAGCTGCAGCATCTTCCTTTGTGATTCAACAATCTTGTTCTGTTATACGTTTTTGCTCCATTGCTTCAGAGAAGCTTCATCAATGGTTGCATCACCGGAAAACTCGGAGTTTCATCCCTTCACGATGACACAACCGTCGCCACTCAGCAATGCGTCCCATCACACAATGTTTGGGCCCAAACTCTCCATCAAGATGCAAGAGAAGAACTTTCTTCTCTGGAATCAATAGGTTGAAGGTATCATTCTTGCTCACAAACTACATCGATTTGTAGTTAACCCTCAGATTCCTGCAATGTTCAAGAACGACGAAGATCGTCGTGCCAATGTTCATTCTGATGAATATGAGGCTTGGATTACCCAAGATCAAGCCCTGTTCACGTGGCTTCTGTCCATAATTTTTGAGTCTATGCTTCCTCGTGTGCTTTCTTGCAAGCATTCATATCAAATTTGGGAGCAGATACACCAGTATTTCACAGCGGTTATGAAAGCTAGGGTTCATCAACTTCGTGTTGAGCTGAAAGTCACCAAGAAAGCAAATCGTTCGATTTTAGAGTTTGTGCTTCGCATTCGTGCAATTGCAGATGCGCTTTTGGCAATTGTTGAACCAATCTCTGAGCATGATCAAATTGACTCTATCTTGCAGGGTTTACCAGAGGAATACAATCCTTTTATCATGATGGTGTATGGCAAGATGGAACCTCCCACACTCTATGAAATTGAGGCACTGCTGTATATGCAAGAAACTCAACTTGACAAATATCGTCAAGAAATTTCTCTTGCTAATGCCACAACAAATGTTGCTCAATCTGAAGCCAATTTCAACTCCAAATCCACCAGAGGTGGTTCTTAATATCAGCGAGGCAGAAGTAGCTTTCGCAGCAGAGGTCGTGGCAGAGCCAGAGCTTCTACATCTTTTGGCAATAGACCAACTTGTCATCTCTGTGGGAAATATGGTCATGTAGCTATGGACTGCTGGCATCGTTATGATGAAAACTTTGAGCCAGCACAATCAAAGAATCAAGCCTCTAACTCCACTAAACAGGTGAAGGGTGAAAAGAAAGGTCCAAAGGCCAACTCAGTCCAAGCTTCAACATATCTTACTCATCAAGATGATCTACAGGTTCCAGCAGATTTAGAGTTTCAAACATGGTTTTCAGACTCAGGTGTTACTCATCATCTCACTCATAATAGATTTTTACTACAAAATAAACAAAGTTATTCTGGTGTCTATAAAGCTCTTGTAGGTAATGGTCAAAGATTGAACATTGAGTCTGTTGGCTTAGCTAACATCAAGACTCCTTCATTATCTCACTCCAACTTAGTCTTGAAGAATTTATTGCATGTACCCAAAATCACTAGAAATCTTCTGTCTGTGTCAAAGTTTGCTCAAGATAATAATGTATTTTTTGAGTTTCATGCTAACACCTGTTTCATCAAATCTCAGGTATCTAAGGAGGTTATTTTAGAAAGATTCATGGATACTAGTGGCCTCTATAGTTTTTCCTCACAGTCAGTGGAATCTCCGGCTGCAAATGCTGCTAGCTTGTCCACCAGAGATCATTCTCAAGTTTTTGCAAGTTCTGTCTGTAATAAATTTTCTGTTTGGCATAATAGATTAGGACATACAAACTCTATAAATCTCAAGTCTATAATGAAACTTTGTAATATTGTCTCATCCAATAAAGATGATATTGATTGCTGTAATTCTTGTAATGTTGGCAAATCTCACAGATTGTATGCACCTTTGTCCACAACTGTTTATTCCAAACCTTTTGAACTTGTGCATATTGATTTATGGGGACCATCTCCCAATCCTTCTAGTCAAGTCTATTTATACTATATGGATGTTGTTGACACTTACACCAAGTACACTTGGGTGTATTTTCTAAAACAAAAATCTGAAGCTTTAAGTTGCTTCACCCAATTTCTTGTCTATGTTCAAACTCAGTTTCAAGTTCAAGTAAAAGCTGTTTAGATTGATTTTGGGGGAGAATTTCGACATCTGACAAATTTTTTGAGTGAGAAAGGTATAATTCATAGATTAACCTATCCACACACTTCACACCAAAATGACACTGTGGAAAGAAAACACAGAAGCATAGTAGAGATGGGCTTAATAATTCTGGCTCATGCTAATATTCCTGTTGAATTCTGGGATCGCAACTTTACTCAAGCAGTGTATCTTATGAATGACTTCCCATATCTAATTTTCCAGCATTCACATCTCTATTTCATGCTCTTTTTAACACCATTCCTGATTATCAAGGCATAAAAGTTTTTGGTTGTCTTTGTTTCCCTCATCTGAGACCTTTTAATAAGTATAAACTCCAGCTCAAAAGTTCTGAGTGTGTTTTTTTAGGTATATCTCCTCAGCATAAAGGTCATAAGTGCCTTAGTAAAGAGGACAAGATTTATATCTCAAAGGATGTTGTCTTTGATGAAGCAAAACATCCTTTTACTTCCTTGTTTCCTTCTGGTGGCACGAGTCAGTCTATCACTTCATCTTCTGATAATGATCTTTCCATGTCTAGATTGATGGTGCACAGAAATAATTTTGAAAATACTGCAGCTAGTCAGTCTTGTCAGTCTAGCCCTGATCAGTCTTTAGATGTATTAGATCATGTTGTCATTCAAAACATCACTGATAACTCTGCACAACAACTTTCACCTGGCAATTCTCCTCAAACTCTGACAGACATCTCCAATGGTCTAAACAATACTTCTGTGTCTGTTGAATCTGCAACTTTCTTGGACCTCAGTCAGTTTGCTCATGTATTTGTGCCCCAACAGGCCATCAACAACTCTCCTCTTGTGTCCATTGAGTCAAAACTTTCTCCCTCCATTCATGACACAGTGCCAAAACCTGGTATTTAAACCTATAATCATCCCATGGTAACCAGAGGCAAATTTGGTTCTTTAAAACCCAGAGTCTTTCTAGCACATTCTGAACCTGTCACAGTTAAACAGGCTCTTTCACAACCTAATTGGTTTGAAGCAATGCATCAAGAGTACAATGCTCTAATGGCAAAACATACTCGGACTCTCACCACTCTTCCTTCTCACAGAAAGGCAATAGGATACAAATGGGTGTTTAAGGTGAAAGAAAACTATGATGGCTCCCTCAACAATTACAAAACTAGACTAGTTGCTAAAGGGTTCAATCAACAATATGGTTTTGATTATCATGAAACATTTTCTCTTGTCATCAAACTTGTTACTATCAAAGTTCTACTAACTCTAGCTCTCACATTTCAATGGGATGTTCAACAAATTGATGTTAATAATTCTTTTCTAAATGGTTCTCTTGAAGAAGAAGCCTACATGAGTCAACCACCAGGTTTTGAATCTGCCAACAAATCTCTTGTCTGCAAATTGAATAGAGCCTTATATGGGCTTAAACAGGCTCCCAGGTCTTGGTATGAAATGCTACACAAGACACTTTTTTAGTTTGGGTTTGTGGAAAGTAAATGTGATCATTCCCTGTTTGTGTACAATCATCAAGGAGTCACTCTGTATGTTCTGGTCTTTGTGGATGATATAATTGTCACAAGATCTTCTGCTCCATTAATTCACAAAGTTATCTCCAAGCTCCACAATGAATTTGCCTTGAAGAAACTTGGCAAGCTAGAATATTTCCTTGGCCTTGAAGTTAAATATCAACACAATGGCACGCTTGTACTGACTCAAACTAAATATATAAGGGATCTGCTGAGTCGAGTAAACATGGAAAAAGCAAATGGTGTAGTTGTTCCTATGCTCAGCAGTTGTAAACCTAGTAGGTTTGGCATAGATAAAATGCAAGATCCTTCCATTTACAGATCAATTGTTGGAGCCCTGCAATATATCACTCTGACACAACCAGATATTGCTTACTGTGTGAACAAAGCTTGTCAGTTCATGGCTAATCCCTTAAACAGTCATTGGAGCATGGTTAAACATATACTCAGATATCTTAGTGGATCTGCTACGCATGGCTTGCTTCTGTCACATGCTAATGCTACTCAAGCTCTGTCAGTAAGAGCCTATAGTGACTTTGATTGGGCGAATGATCCGAACGACAGAAGATAAACTTCTGGCACGTGCATATTTGTTGGACCCAACTTGATCTCATGGAGCTCCAAGAAACAAACTCTTGTAGCTCGCTCAAGTGCTGAAGCAGAATACAGAGCATTGGCGCATACTACAACAGAGTTACTCTGACTGCAATCCCTACTCACTGAGTTACAAGTGAAATGCTTTCCCCCAACTCTGCTTTGTGACAATCTTAGTGCTGTTTTACTCAGTCATAAACCTGTGTTGCACGCTCGAACTAAACACATTGAGTTGGATATCCATTTTGTTCGTGAGAGAGTTGTGGAAAATAAATTACGCATTCAGCATATACCAGCTTCTGCTCAACTAGCTGACATTCTCACTAAGCCTCTCTCCAGCTCTGCGTTCAAATATCTCAAGAGCAAACTCAAAGTTGTTGTTGTTCCAAATTGCAAGGTCATTGAAGAATCCATGTCTCCCCACTGACCTTGAGGGGGAGTATTAGTGTATTTGGGCTTAGTGGCTTATTGTATAATGGGCTTATGAGTCATTAGCCTACAATATCTTTCCACTCTTAATAAGTCATTTTATCCATTGAACCGTGGTTATATATAGGTGGCTATGAGAGAGTGTAAGTGTATGATGTAAAACTCCTTTTGTAATAGAAACTCAGAATCACTTCCTCCAGAACTCCTGGCCTGATAGTCTCAGAACTTCTGGTCCCCTTCGTTCCAGAACTTCTGACTCATTCATTCAGAACTTCTTGCAATCTTGCTTTCATCTTTTCCATTGATAATGCAAGCTTGCCATAACTCTAACACCCCCTGAACAGTGTCTGTAAACAATACATGAAATTGACTTTTAATAGTAAACTAAAATTGGTTGATAAAATCTAAAAAATTGATTAATAAAATAATAAAATTGGTTAGTAAATGTTGTGATTTTAAAAATAATTTTTAGCTGTAAAACAAAAAAGGTTAATACAATGTAAAATATTGGTTAATGAGTTATAAAGTTGACTAGTAGAAGACCCGTGCATCCGCACGGATAAGTTCATTCATATCTTACATTATTCATTAAAATTAGATTGTTGTTTATATATAATAATTATTATAAAATCACAATAACTAATTTTTTTAAATAATAAATATGCAGCAAATTATCATCATGATAAATTTAAAATGTCTAATATCTATAAATATTTACACATATCACTATATTAATATTTAAATGATAAAATTCATAAAAATTGATAAAATATTTAAAAAACAATACTGTACAAGTTACGGATAAATACATTTGGTAAAGACTGTTATTCTTTAATAGTCATTTATAGTTATTGTAAGCAGTGTTTTAAAAATCGGACCGGAGATCAAACCGGTGAAGGTACTGGGTCACTGGTTTATTGGTTGAACCACTGGGTCACTGGTCGAACCGCATGACTAAACCGGATTAAACCGGATAACTCAGTTGATTAAACCGGCCTTTATAACAAAACGATATAGGTATAAAACTTGTCGAACCAGATGACTCAATCTCTACAAAATATAATTAGAACTAATTTTTTTTTAAATATCATTTCATAAATAAATTCACAATTTGATAATTTAAATTTAAATTTTAAATATTTTAAATATTTTAAAATATCATATCATAAATAAATTTACAATTTGATAATTTAAATTTAAATTTTAAATATAAGTATCATATATAATAAAATAGTACAAAATTACAAAGTATAATTGCAACATAGTATAATTGAATAATTTATAACAAAATAATTTTATTATCTACTATTTAGTTTCAAGGAGTAAAGATTATTTTAATATTAAGATATCATTCTTCAATATCAAAATTATCTACAAAATCAACCGCATCAACAACATTTTCTTTGTCAATAATATAATTAATTAATTTTATTTTTTATTTAAATATAATATTTTAATAAAATAATCCAAATAAATAAAAAATTTAAATTGCATATTTTTGAAAAATTTAAAAATTTTGAATAAAAAAATTTAAAAATACATTGAACCATCTTTAGAAACCGGTTTTGGTTTTTCGATTTTTACCAGTTCTTGTCGGTTCTTACCGGTTCAACGACATTCCCGATCTAACTATTGAACCAGGCCGATTCCCAGTTCGACCGGTCCGACCGGCCGATCCGATCCGGTTTTTAAAACACTGATTGTAAGTAACATATTAAAACTATATATAAAAGGAAACTTTGATTGAATTGTGATTTTTTCTTTAACATAATTGATTTATAACTTGTCCAGAATATTAATTTTTTAAAGAATTTCCAAATAAGTAGAGACACGTAATAAATATTTGATTTGATATATAATCAATCACAACAAGAGAATTGTTTCATCATATTTAAAAATACATGGAAAAATAAATTGGAAAATAAAAGAAGTTTATAGTGATAAAGAAACATAAACTCTTGAACTTTATTAATCATAATATCAAATTAACTATATTATAAAAATAATATAAAAATAGAAAATGAATGTACCTGAGTATATATACAATTCTAATAATCAAAATCTGAAAATCACTTTGTCTTTAATAGTTTTAAACGCAAAATTGTAGGTACAATCAGAAAACTAAATCTCAAATTTTCATTACAAAAGTATGAATAATTTAAACTATCAATCCGTAAGAATAGTTATAATTTTAGACTATTAAACTCATTATTTAAATTACAATTTAGAATATTTATAATTTTATTATCTATTAAATTTTAACTTTTTACACTTCATAAATATTTTTCAACTTCGTTATATATATATATATATATATATATATATATATATATATATAATGAATTCTATCTATTGAATCATCTTTAAAAAAATCAATAAAAACATCTTAATTCACTCTAAAACATATATATGTGTCGCACCCCAAAATTTACCCCTCCTAAGCTCAAGGTTTCAACTTCAGGAAACGACTTTTTAGTTTGTGTTTGTGAGGAGTAATCATGAGACATCCCTTCTTCAAGGAATACACTCTTTTGAAAGTGCACAAGATCAAGACTTTATTCCCTTGTATTTCTCATAAGATCATTGCATCACTAATAGTTTCAGAACAGGACAGATCGTGCGTGTACTCCTAAAGTCAAAATTGGGATTTTATCAAAAAAATCATTTTTCAAGAGATAATCAATTAGGGTTTGAGTCTCCACTTACCTAAAATGATCTATCTTAATCAATCATCAACATTTGATCTTCAAATTCCCAACTTTTTCTCATGATCTACCTTGAATCGACCAATTAGGGTTTTGATCGAAGATAGTGAATCATTGACTTTCTGCTCAATGGATGACCTATTTGCTTGAATATTGGTCTTAACATCTTCAATGCAATATCTTGACCTAATATCTTGGTTCAAAGCATTACAAAATCCATGTTTCTTCATCGGACAAATTCTGAACCGTCTGATGAAAATTCATCTGCTCAAAAAGTCAAACTTTGACTTTTAGTCGACTTTTTCAAATCCAAAGTTTTTCAATCATAAAAAAATTTCAAATAATCCATCATGATCATAAAAAATCAAGAAATATGAAAAAGTAAACAAAAAGTCAAGATTTGAATTTTTTCTAACACTTAGAAATTTTTTCAAGTGTTAAGAATCATGGTTTTTCCTCACTTTCATGGCCATTTTTCACCTAGATCCATTTTGATTCAAGACAAACTCAAAACATGAAAGTTGTAGGTCTTGTTACAAGCTTTCTAAAAAGTCCAAGAACTTGCAAAAACACTTTGTCTAGCTAGGGTTTTGATTTTGAAACATAGAGCTCCAAAACCATGGATTTCCAAAATCATGCATCAAAGTTACAAGTTATTTTGTAACTTTCTCCCTTCTAGAAGCCTTGTCACTAAACATGAGATAGAATTTAAGAGAAAAAATCTAATTTAAATTTCTAGGAAAAGATAAAAAGCACTTGAGTTTTTTTAAGTAATGATTAAAAAGATTCCATTTGCATTTAATGAAGGAATATTCTTTCTTAAGCCTTAAGCTTTCAAATTGCTCTTTTAATCTTATTTTACCTTGCCATTTTCATAATCCTTTGCCTATAAATAGAGGTTCCTACTTCATTCAAAAAGACACCAAAACAATTCCAAACTTGTTTTTGCATTTCTTTCTTATTTTGCAAGTTTTCTAAGTTTTCAAAGAGGTTAGAATCCCAAATTGCAATTCTTGCAAGTTCCAACCAATGGTATCAATTCTCAAGAGAAGTCTCTTCCCCGGAGAAGTAATTAATCATCCCTAGTGAACTCTTGTGTCAACAGAAACGTCCAATTGGATTTCCCCAATGACGTTTCTTTTATGAACAGTATCAGGAAATCACATACTCTTTGCATCAACCAAAAAAATCATCATGCATATCATATCATGCATCTCATACTCATGCATTAGCTCTGGCTAATTCTTTTGTAGGTTTTTTCAAGCTGAAACTGTAAATATCCTTGTGAGGATCAAATTGAAGGATTAGTTCTCAGACGACATAATTATCCTCTTTTTTCCAGCATAAGTTGTATGGATCTTAACAAATGATGGTTTCCCCAACAGAGATTTCTTCCCCAGCGAAACAATTGTCTTTCAAATGGACTCTAATGTCAGCAAAGTTATCAACCGGGAATCCCCAGTGAAATTTTCCACACGGGTTTCTTACGGAGTTTCCCCAGCAAAGCTTAATTTACTCGCAAGCGAGTCTCCTTCAGAAAAGATTACTACAACATTATTCTTGATAATTTCAAGAATTCTTTCAGACAAGAATCTTCTCAGCAGTGACTTTTTCCATTTTGTTTCTCTGAGTTGTTCTCAGAAAACTACATTGAACTTCTGGTGTGTTTATTTCCCCAGTAAGTTTTCAAATACTCAACAAATAAATATCCACCGGGTAGGATGTTTATTCAATCTCAGGATATTTCTCCAACTCAGACGTTGATCCACATATCCACTTGCTACAACACATTGTCTATACAATGCCAGCAAATTGAAGCTCATTACCATAGAAGTTATTCAGTCATAGGTATTGAGTCTAATTCTTCTATCACCGGTAAAGCTATCTGCATACAGGTTGAAGATCCTGTCAACTCGGAAGTTGTTCAACATGTCTTTACATGTTCAGTAAGATTTCTCATCAGCAGAAACGTCGGAAACAAGATTTACCGACTTCATAAACATCTATATCACACCGTCTTTGGATATTGTTTTGTTTATCCCCGAGAATTGTATTCTCGGTGCGCTCTTAATTTGTTATCTTGGTAACTCGGAAGTTACATGGTCAAGACATTGACATGCCATGGCTCCCGCTTTCGTGCACCAACAATTCTGATATTGTTCTAGCCATATATATTTGTTAAGGTCTGCGGGTATTCCTTAACTCTTCGGGATTTTCTGACAAATTCTCGATTATCATCTTTGTTAAAGTTTGCGGGTATTCTTTAACTCTTCGGAATTTTCTGACAAATTCTCAATTTTTATTTTCGTTAAGGTCTGCGGGTATTCCTTAACTCTCTGGAACTTTTTGACAAGTTCTCAATTTTTATTTTCGTTAAGGTCTGCGGGTATTCCTTAACTCTCGGGAACTTTTTGACAAGTTCTCAATCATATCAAATTCTCAATTTTATTTTCGTTAAGGTCTGCGGGTATTCCTTAACTCTCTGGAACTTTTTGACAAGTTCTCAATCATATCAAATTCTCAATTATATTTTCGTTAAGGTCTGCGGGTATTCCTTAACTCTCTGGAACTTTTTGACAAGTTCTCAATTTACCATATTTCTTTTCGCTTGAGAAGTTTGGTTTTCTTCTTATAGCATTTTCTTTAAGACATCTTAAGATGACTTAATCTATTATATTTCTTGTCGCTTGAGAAGTTCAGTTTTCTTCTCATAGCATTTTATTATATTTCTTTTCGCTTGAGAAGTTCGGTTTTCTTCTCATAGCATTTTATTATATTTCTTTTCGCTTGAGAAGTTCGGTTTTCTTCTCATAGCATATTATTATATTTCTTGTCGCTTGAGAAGTTCGGTTTTCTTCTCATAGCATATTATTATATTTCTTGTCGCTTGAGAAGTTCGGTTTTCTTCTCATAGCATTTTATTATATTTCTTTTCGCTTGAGAAGTTCGGTTTTCTTCTCATAGCATTTTATTATATTTCTTATTTCTTGAGAAGTTCGGTTTTCTTCTCATAGCATATCATTATATTTCTTGTCGCTTGAAAAGTTTGGTTTTCTTCTCATAGCATTTCTTGTCGCTGGAGAAGTTCGGTTTTCTTCTCACGGCATTTTCTTGTTTTTCTTTTCGCTTGAGGAGTTCGGTTTTCTTCTCAAATCATTTCTTATCGTTGTTTATTTGCTCATTGATGGTACTCGGTTATCCCCAGTATTGTTAAGATCTCATAATTATTTCTCATTGGATACTGTTGTGTTAAGGCATTCTGTTGGTGCTTAGCAAGTTTATTCTCCTCAAGCGTTTGTTCCTTGACTCTGTAGTCAAGATATCTTATTTGTTCTCTTTTGTGGCATTGGTTTTCCGCGTAGGGAAAATTTTTGAGTTTCTCTGGTATTCAATCCTCTTCCACCTTCAACATTCAAAAGCTGTCAAATCTTTCTCACTTACCAGGTTTAAGATGATTGAATAGGGGCAACTGTCGCACCCCAAAATTTACCCCTCATAAGCTCAAGGTTTCAACTTCAGGAAACGACTTTTTAGTTTGTGTTTGTGAGGAGTAATCATGAGGCATCCCTTCTTCAAGGAATACACTCTTTTGAAAGTGCACAAGATCAAGACTTTATTCCCTTGTATTTCTCATAAGATCATTGCATCACTAACAGTTTCAGAACAGGACAGATCGTGCGTGTACTCCTAAAGTCAAAATTGGGATTTTATCAAAAAAATCATTTTTTCAAGAGATAATAAATTAGGGTTTGAGTCTCCACTTACCTAAAATGATCTATCTTAATCAATCATCAACATTTGATCTTCAAATTCCCAACTTTTTCTCATGATCTACCTTGAATCGACCAATTAGGGTTTTGATCGAAGATAGTGAATCATTGACTTTCTGCTCAATGGATAACCTATTTGCTTGAATATTGGTCTTAACATCTTCAATGTAATATCTTGACCTAATATCTTGGTTCAAAGCATTACAAAATCCATGTTTCTTCATCGGACAAATTCTGAACCGTCTGATGAAAATTCATCTGCTCAAAAAGTCAAACTTTGACTTTTAGTCGACTTTTTCAAATCCAAAGTTTTTCAATCATAAAAAAATTTCAAATAATCCATCATGATCATAAAAAATCAAGAAATATGAAAAAGTAAACAAAAAGTCAAGATTTGAATTTTTCTAACATAGAAATTTTTCAAGTGTTAAGAATCATAGTTTTTCCTCACTTTCATGGCCATTTTCACCTAGATCCATTTTGATTCAAGAAAAACTCAAAACATGAAAGTTGTAGGTCTTGTTACAAGCTTTCTAAAAAGTCCAAGAACTTGCAAAAACACTTTGTCTAGCTAGGGTTTTGATTTTGTAACTTTCTCCCTTCTAGATGCCTTGTCACTAAACATGAGATAGAATTTAAGAGAAAAAATCTAATTTAAATTTCTAGGAAAAGATAAAAAGCACTTGAGTTTTTTTAAGTAATGATTAAAAAGATTCCATTTGCATTTAATTAAGGAATATTCTTTCTTAAGCCTTAAGCTTCCAAATTGCTCTTTTAATCTTATTTTACCTTGCCATTTTCATAATCCTTTGCCCATAAATAGAGGTTCCTACTTCATTCAAAAAGACACCAAAACAATTCCAAACTTATTTTCTCATTTCTTTCTTATTTTGCAAGTTTTCTAAGTTTTCAAAGAGGTTAGAATCCCAAATTGCAATTCTTGCAAGTTCCAACCAATGGTATCATTCTAACATGTTCTAAATATAATTTAGAAATTGTTTGGAACTTCAAACCCTCAAAAAACAAGCCAAAATCAGTTTGCTCCAGAAATCATTTCCAAAACTCATAAAATGCAAATTTGAGCCATAACTTCTAAACTCTTAATTCACTTGTGCTTGTTATAATTTTTCACTTCAAACACCTTCTATACATCATATAGAAGTAATCCAAATCATCATTCCATCACTGTAAACATAGAATCATGAAAATCGATTCTCACTTCAAGTAACTGAAATTGGACTTGGTCAGAACAATCCAGACCATTTCAAACCAAGGTAAGCATACTAATACCTTCCATAAACATCACTGAAGCTTTAGCAATCATTCAAAAACTAATCAAAACTTCTCATTTTGAGATGATTTTTTGCACACTTGTCATTTAATATACCTATTTTATGATTATGTCAAAAAAATCCAAAAAAATATTTTCTTTTTGATTATATTTTTATTAAGTAAAAAATGAGACATTTTAAGTATTCTTAATACTTTTCAAAAGATGTTTTCTTTCTAATTTTCAAACTTAAATCTTTTTTTCCAAAAACTTCTTGTGAATATCCTTCACTTTTCAAAACCATTTTCAAAACCTCCTACAAAAACACTTTCATAATTAAATTTCTAAACCTCGATCCAATGTCGAGTTTCTTTTCAAAACATTTTCATAAATAAATATTCTACTTCTCTCTCCTCCCAAACATATGGTAGTCAGTCCTGTATCGACCCTCAACTGTATGTTTAGTTTCTTCTTAAATGAATCTAATCAACGTGAACCTTGTTTCACCTCACCTTTTCTCAACAAACTTTTTGGGTCGAAAAATATGATTAGGATGTTTCTGTCCACTCATCCGAGTATTTGGGGCATTAGCCGTTGAACGCTTATGGTCCAATACTGTCTCACATAAAAATAACTCAACTCACTCAAACTCTTTTATCGCTCATATCGATCATCAAACTCTTTTCTTACAAAGAGTGTGCAATAGCCATTTCAAACACGAACAAAGACTTAAGCTTTTCAAACAAACAAAACAAGTCCAAGTTCAAGCATTTGAAATGTTTAATGCACGATTTTTCTTATAAAATCAATACAACCAATTTAAAACCTTTTCAAGAGGAACTACGGAGTTTTGACTTTCCCATTGCACAAGGGAATACGTAGGCACACGGTTCTGAAACCGTGCCAAACTCAAAATAATAATAAATAAACCCCGTTTCTTTTATTTCTCGATTTTAACTCATGAATTAGCAATTTAACACACACAAACACTTAGAACTAAATGGGTCCCATCGAGTACGATGGATGTAAGGGGTGTTAATACGTTCCCCTTGCATAAACGACTCCCGAATTCACATCTTTTGGTCACGTAGACCGCCTTATCCAAATTTTGTGGGTTTTATCTATATTTCCTGTTCTTTTTAGAACAAATAAAAATTAGGTGGTGACTTCATTGTTTTCAAAACAACATGATGAAAAAACCAGTCATCACAGCTGGCGACTTCACTGGGGACTAATTGACTAAGCGTGTCAACCCTAGTTTAGCTCTTCGTAGGTGTTTTTATTTTCGCTTTCTTCTTATCGCTCTATTTTGTGTTTATAGTTTATTCATTTATTTCCTGTTGCTTTAATTATTACCTTGTTAATATATTATCTTGTATGGGAATGATGGATGGGATTATAGGAAAAGCCCACTACCAAGGCTATAGGACACATAAATTAGAGTGGTTGCGTAGTATTGATTTGCTAGACGGAAATGTCTTGTAAGTTGGTGCGAAGATCACACCTAGGGGAGGTTCTTTCGAAGACATTTTTGCCGATTGCAAGCTATTTTTGCGTTGGCAATAATGTCGTTAGAAGGGATTATTCCCCTAGTTTTGACCTTTAAGGAAACCTAACCTTTGGGCCTTAGAATGCTCAAATGAGACGTTCTTGGATATATCGTCTAATCACAAATCTATTTGTGGTGAAAATGATATAGCCACGTTGGGATCAATGATTTTGAGTATCCCGTGTAGATCCTTGTGTCGAGAGTTACGTTTGTTAAATCGTTAGACCTGCTTTGTCTATTCGGAATAATACGTAACCCTCCCTCAAACCAAATTTTCTCAAAAAAATTATTGCAGCCTTGCAAGTATCATTTGCGATGGACTCCAATATTAGAATTTGTGTTTGTTGTATAAAAAAAAAATCCTAAGAGCCATCCTGGGGGGAATTGTTGGGTAGACGTCGAAACCATGTCCGGCCGTCCTTTTAAACCCCTGTCTATTTAACTTTACATGTGATTTTGCGCATAACATCCATATGATTGCATCACGCCGCATTCTTACATGCATTACCATCACATTGCATTCTTATATGCATTACCATTTCATTGCATTTGTATTCTTTCATACATTATCATGCATTTCATCTTCATCAGAAAACAATCATTTCATATCTTCTGTCCAGACATATCAGACTGATTACTCGACACGCGTCCAGAACTCCAAGGATGTCTCAGAAGGCTATAGACGAGCTTCAACGTGGTCAAGAACTATTGAAAGCAGAAGTTAAGTATTTGAAAAGTCAGATGGATTTGGTCATGGATCTCTTACAAGTTGTGTTGAAGAGAGAATGCAACACTACACCAATTTCCGCAAATTTAGTTACTACTCTATCATCTGATGTCTTCATGAGTCAAGTACATCCACATGTAGAGAACTCTCCAGTTCAAAATGCTCCTACTAAGCATCATCATCGTCCTTCACCTTCGAAGATTCCTCAACAACAATAATTGCTTACTCCCCTGCAAAAAAAAGAAGGAGCCAAATCAGCATATTAACGCAGCGCCGATATGCTCAAGGATATTCAGCCAATCCCGATATCATATTCTCGACTTTTGCCTTACTTGATTCAGAGTGGTGATGTGATACCAAGGGAATTGAAGCCGATACCAGGGGCTGCTAAAGCTTGGTTTGATGAGAGAGCTAAATGTGCTTTTCATGCTGACTCTGCAGGACATGAAACTGAGATTTGTTTCGCCTTCAAATGCAAGGTACAGGAACTAATTGATGACAAGATTTTGTCTTTCAAAAGAATGTCTCGAGTTTGGAAATTTTGGTTTGATTCGATGGTAGCACCTCGAGGATTTCCAAAACTCATTGGGACAATTTTTGCCAAAATGGAGTTGAGACGCGAATAGTGTCGCAATGAAGTGGACCAAGAAAGTAGAAGGGAAGACCGACTCATTATCCTCCATTACCGTCTTTCAAGTCTTTGCATCAGCAACTTTTGTCTGATCTTCCTCAACTTCAGAGTCAGAACTCTCAAAATCAAACCGTACCTCGAAATAATCTAGAAAGGAGGGAAGCTCCTCTTGATTCAATTCCAGTGACCTACAGTCAACTTCTGTCGTATCTGGTTCAAAGTTCATTGGTGGTTCCTAAATTTCTTAACCCACCAAAGTTATTCCTGACTGGTTATGATCATGACGCGCGATGTGGATACCATGATGGAACAGTAGGCCACTCAACAGAGGACTGCAACACCTACAAAGCCAAGGTTCAACAGTTGATTGACCAGAAATACTTGACTATTCAAGGAGGAAATTTATTTCTGAATGGAAACCCCATACTCAAGTGAATACCAAGACTATTGAATATCATCTGATAAACAAGTCAAGACGGAGCTCAAGTCTCCTCAACAATAACAATCTTTTATTTCTTTATTGCATTTCCATATGTATCTTGCTTAATTGTTTAAACTTTATTTGCATGTAGAAACATGTTTGTTTATTAATCTTAATGCAACAAGAATGTTTGTCTTGAAGTAATTCATTCGTTATCACTCAATCCATTCGTTATCACTCTTTAAATGATTTGCGAGCATTTTGATATCAACGTTACCGAATCTTTCGCCTAGGCAAAGATCGGAGGAAAGATGACGATAATTGAAAAAACGCTAGATCTCTGAATGTTTGCTTTCGAGTGAAAACCTTGCTGATGATGTACAGGCCTTGTTTCAAATCCCTAAACACCGAAGTTATAAGGGAGATAGACTCTCGTTACCCCCTTTGAGCCTTGAAGTAGGAGTTTCTTTTCTTTTCGAAAAAAAAACAAATTTTTTAACCGGTGGGCGGGTAGTGTTCAGTTAATCTGATCGAGCGTTCAAAACTCATCAAGAGAGTGTGCGTCAAAAGATACAACAATGGCTATCCTTCAGAAGATTGAGAAAGGTTAGAACCACGGTAGTCGACCTTCGTTTGTCAACAATGTGCATCAAAAGAGGATAATACCATAATGGTAATCTCTCGCACATCTGAAGGTCAACAGATGACGATACAATAACAGTTATCCCTCATCAACCCAAGACTCAGACGGTCACCATCACTTCCAACAAATTGAAGAAAATGTGTAGATCCACGACTTGTTCAAAAAAAAAAAGAATAGAAAAAAGACAAAAAGCCTGCTAAGTCGAAACTTAGTGATAAGTCGCTTAGGCAAAAGTCAGGCAAAATTTAGAGAAAAAATCCCGAAATGCATTATCAAAGAAAATTTTTTAACAAAAAAAAAAAAAACAAGTCGTGTGGTTAAACACCAAAGACAAAATGTGAGTGATTGTCGTGTCCAAGAAACCTCGTATTGGTTCCTCAACCATTATAATGCTTTATCGAGAGATGAGTGCTCATATCAAGATAGTTGAACTTAGGACTGAAGAACATCATGGAGAATGGGTGGGCACCAAATAATTTTGAGCCTAAAAATATTTTTTTTTTTAAAAAACCGTGAACCAGGCCACGTTACAACCCTTAAAAGTCCTAATTGAAGCATGGGTTAATTCAAAATCATACGACGACGAGATCGTGTTTACATGACTCCTACGATGCTAAGTATCTATGTTGGTATCATATGCTTGACTTATCTTTCACAAAAAAAAAAAGGTTTTCAGTGTTGTGCTCTAAAAGTGTTTCACTCACAAAAAAAAGAAGAAGAAATTGTAATGTTTTTCATACAAAACTTCAAGACGCATAAATGTTGCATTATAATTGTCATAATAAATATTCTTCTACATGTAAAACAATTATTTGACATTTAAGAAGTTCTCATAATGAACATCAGTGAAGAGTTTAACTTTGCCCAAAAGAAAGACTTGATCATTTATTTGTATCAAGGAGCAGGACGTTTAAGGACTCTGTTAAGCATATCATAAGTTGTTTTCTCAAGATTCTGTCAACTTGGGGGCAATCAAGTCAAAATTCAGCTCCTCGAATTTCTACCAGTCTAGGGGCAGGTCCTTAAAGAGCAATCAGCAGGTGATTTGGTCCTTCTCAAAGAGCGTTTAGCCTGGGACAACCGTCATTTCAAGAATCAATCAGTCTGAAGCAATTACTTCAAGACGTGGAAGTCTCTCTAGAGCTTATCCTGGGGCAGGTCTTCCCGATGTTTGCATAGCTCTTTATTCAGATGCAGTCAATCTGAGGAAATCACTTGAGACGTAGAAGTCTCTCCAAGATTCATTCTAAAGCAAGCTTGTTGAAAAGTTTCAATTGATCTGAAGAAATTACTTTGAGACGTTGGAGTCTCTCCAAGGCTAATGCAGGGGCAGGTTGTCCATGTTTGCAACGTCCGCTACTTTGAGATTCAATAAAATTAAGGAGGTTATTTTGAGATGTAGAAATAACTCCAAAGCTCCTATCGAAGCATAATATTCCCATATCAGAATAACCAGTTCCTTTGAAATGATGACGATCAGTAGAGTATTATTGTGGAACACAGGATGCCGGGGCACTCCTTTTCAGGAAAGATTTCTCGAAGGTCTAATAGACCGGGGCATGTTAAGATTTTGAAGACGAGGTATCTCTTGATTGCAAATACAATTGCATTCCCACACATGGGGCAATCCTCTCATCAATATCTGATCAATTCAGAAGTTTGCTATTCTTCTTTCTACAAGAATCAGCATTGTAGCCCTTCGAGCGGCAATTCAACATATGAAGCTTGGTCAATCATCTTATTGTGCCATTTTCTTCTATCCTCTGAACCAGCGATGTCGAGGATTCAGTTTGATAAACCAATACATTAACCAGTATATTCATGCATCAATTCATTCATTTATTCATTTATTTATGTCATATCACAGTATATTCATGCATAAACTTACGCAAGAATCTGGAACCTGTTCAGAATGAAGTCAAACATAGGCGCCGAAGACTATTTCTCAAATGACAATTTAGTTTTTGCTCCCCAGTGCAAGTTGAACGCTTGGGTGAAAGATAAGTTGGCAGTGATGTTAATTCTCAAGAGAAGTCTCTTCCCCGGAGAAGTAATTAATCATCCCTAGTGAACTCTTGTGTCAACAGAAACGTCCAATTGGATTTCCCCAATGACGTTTCTTTTATGAACAGTATCAGGAAATCACATACTCTTTGCATCAACCAAAAAAATCATCATGCATATCATATCATGCATCTCATACTCATGCATTAGCTCTGGCTAATTCTTTTGTAGGTTTTTTCAAGCTGAAACTGTAAATATCCTTGTGAGGATCAAATTGAAGGATTAGTTCTCAGACGACATAATTATCCTCTTTTTTCCAGCATAAGTTGTATGGATCTTAACAAATGATGGTTTCCCCAACAGAGATTTCTTCCCCAGCGAAACAATTGTCTTTCAAATGGACTCTAATGTCAGCAAAGTTATCAACCGGGAATCCCCAGTGAAATTTTCCACACGGGTTTCTTACGGAGTTTCCCCAGCAAAGCTTAATTTACTCGCAAGCGAGTCTCCTTCAGAAAAGATTACTACAACATTATTCTTGATAATTTCAAGAATTCTTTCAGACAAGAATCTTCTCAGCAGTGACTTTTTCCATTTTGTTTCTCTGAGTTGTTCTCAGAAAACTACATTGAACTTCTGGTGTGTTTATTTCCCCAGTAAGTTTTCAAATACTCAACAAATAAATATCCACCGGGTAGGATGTTTATTCAATCTCAGGATATTTCTCCAACTCAGACGTTGATCCACATATCCACTTGCTACAACACATTGTCTATACAATGCCAGCAAATTGAAGCTCATTACCATAGAAGTTATTCAGTCATAGGTATTGAGTCTAATTCTTCTATCACCGGTAAAGCTATCTGCATACAGGTTGAAGATCCTGTCAACTCGGAAGTTGTTCAACATGTCTTTACATGTTCAGTAAGATTTCTCATCAGCAGAAACGTCGGAAACAAGATTTACCGACTTCATAAACATCTATATCACACCAGTGTGCTGGATATTGTTTTGTTTATCCCCAGAGAATTGTATTCTCGGGTGCGCTACTGAATTTGTTATGCTGGTAACTCGGAAGTTACATGGTCAAGACATTCAGCATGCCATGGCTCCTCTCACTTTCGTGCACCAACAATTCTGATATTGTTCTAGCCATATATCTTTGTTAAGGTCTGCGGGTATTCCTTAACTCTTCGGGATTTTCTGACAAATTCTCGATTATCATCTTTGTTAAAGTTTGCGGGTATTCTTTAACTCTTCAGAATTTTCTGACAAATTCTCAATTTTTATTTTCGTTAAGGTCTGCGGGTATTCCTTAACTCTCTGGAACTTTTTGACAAGTTCTCAATTTTTATTTTTGTTAAGGTCTGCGGGTATTCCTTAACTCTCGGGAACTTTTTGACAAGTTCTCAATCATATCAAATTCTCAATTTTATTTTCGTTAATGTCTGCGGGTATTCCTTAACTCTCTGGAACTTTTTGGCAAGTTCTCAATCATATCAAATTCTCAATTATATTTTCGTTAAGGTCTGCGGGTATTCCTTAACTCTCTGGAACTTTTTGACAAGTTCTCAATTTACCATATTTCTTTTCGCTTGAGAAGTTCAGTTTTCTTCTTATAGCATTTTCTTTAAGACATCTTAAGATGGCTTAATCTATTATATTTCTTGTCGCTTGAGAAGTTCGGTTTTCTTCTCATAGCATTTTATTATATTTCTTTTTGCTTGAGAAGTTCGGTTTTCTTCTCATAGCATTTTATTATATTTCCTTTCGCTTGAGAAGTTCGGTTTTCTTCTCATAGCATATTATTATATTTCTTGTCGCTTGAGAAGTTCGGTTTTCTCATAGCATATTATTATATTTCTTGTCGCTTGAGAAGTTCGGTTTCTTCTCATAGCATTTTATTATATTTCTTTTCGCTTGAGAAGTTTTTCTCATAGCATTTTATTATATTTCTTATTTCTTGAGAAGTTCGGTTTTCTTCTCATAGCATATCATTATATTTCTTGTCGCTTTAGAAGTTTGGTTTTCTTCTCATAGCATTTCTTGTCGCTGGAGAAGTTCGGTTTTCTTCTCATAGCATTTTCTTGTTTTTCTTTTCGCTTGAGGAGTTCGGTTTTCTTCTCAAATCCTTTCTTGTCGTTGTTTATTTGCTCATTGATGGTACTCGGTTATCCCCAGTATTGTTAAGATCTCCTAATTATTTCTCATTGGGTACTATTGTGTTAAGGCATTCTGTTGGTGCTTAGCAAGTTTATTCTCCTCAAGCGTTTCTTCCTTGACTCTGTAGTCAAGATATCTTATTTGTTCTCTTTTGTGGCATTGGTTTTCCGCGTAGGGCAAATTTTTGAGGTTCTCTGGTATTCAATCCTCTTCCACCTTCAACATTCAAAAGCTGTCAAATCTTTCTCACTTACCAGTTTTAAGATGATTGAATAGGGGCAACTGTCGCACCCCAAAATTTACCCCTCCTAAGCTCAAGGTTTCAACTTCAGGAAACGACTTTTAGTTTGTGTTTGTGAGGAGTAATCATGAGACATCCCTTCTTCAAGGAATACAATCTTTTGAAAGTGCACAAGATCAAGACTTTATTCCCTTGTATTTCTCATAAGATCATTGCATCACTAACGGTTTGAACATGATGATCGATGTACTCCTAAAGTCAAAATTGGGATTTTATCAAAAAAATCATTTTTTCAAGAGATAATAAATTAGGGTTTGAGTCTCCACTTACCTAAAATGATCTATCTTAATCAATCATCAACATTTGATCTTCAAATTCCCAACTTTTTCTCATGATCTACCTTGAATCGACCAATTAGGGTTTTGATCGAAGATAGTGAATCATTGACTTTCTGCTCAATGGATGACCTATTTGCTTGAATATTGGTCTTAACATCTTCAATGCAATATCTTGACCTAATATCTTGGTTCAAAGCATTACAAAATCCATGTTTCTTCATCGGACAAATTCGAAGTCGATGAAAATTCATCAAAAAGTCAAACTTTGACTTTTAGTCGACTTTCAAATCCAAAGTTTTCAATCATAAAAACATTTCAAATAATCCATCATGATCATAAAAATCAAGAAATATGAAAAGTCAACAAAAGTCAAGATTTGAATTTTTCTAACATAGAAATTTTTCAAGTGTTAAGAATCATGGTTTTTCCTCACTTTCATGGCCATTTTTCACCTAGATCCATTTTGATTCAAGTAAAACTCAAAACATGAAAGTTGTAGGTCTTGTTACAAGCTTTCTAAAAAGTCCAAGAACTTGCAAAAACACTTTGTCTAGCTAGGGTTTTGATTTTGAAACATAGAGCTCCAAAACCATGGATTTCCAAAATCATGCATCAAAGTTACAAGTTATTTTGTAACTTTCTCCCTTCTAGAAGCCTTGTCACTAAACATGAGATAGAATTTAAGAGAAAAAATCTAATTTAAATTTCTAGGAAAAGATAAAAAGCACTTGAGTTTTTTTAAGTAATGATTAAAAAGATTCCATTTGCATTTAATGAAGGAATATTCTTTCTTAAGCCTTAAGCTTCCAAATTGCTCTTTTAATCTTATTTTACCTTGCCATTTTCATAATCCTTTGCCCATAAATAGAGGTTCCTACTTCATTCAAAAAGACACAAAAACAATTCCAAACTTGTTTTCTCATTTCTTTCTTATTTTGCAAGTTTTCTAAGTTTTCAAAGAGGTTAGAATCCCAAATTGCAATTCTTGCAAGTTCCAACCAATGGTATCATTCTAACATGTTCTAAATATAATTTAGAAATTGTTTGGAACTTCAAACCCTCAAAAAACAAGCCAAAATCAGTTTGCTCCAGAAATCATTTCCAAAACTCATAAAATGCAAATTTGAGCCATAACTTCTAAACTCTTAATTCACTTGTGCTTGTTATAATTTTTCACTTCAAACACCTTCTATACATCGTATAGAAGTAATCCAAATCATCATTCTATCACTGTAAACATAGAATAATGAAAATCGATTCTCACTTCAAGTAACTGAAACTGGACTTGGTCAGAACAATCCAGACCATTTCAAACCAAGGTAAGCATACTAATACCTTCCATAAACATCACTGAAGCTGTAGCAATCATTCAAAAACTAATCAAAATTTCTCATTTTGAGATGATTTTTTGCACACTTGTCATTTAATATACCTATTTTATGATTATGTCAAAAAAATCCAAAAAAATATTTTCTTTTTGATTATATTTTTATTAAGTCAAAAATGAGACATTTTAAGTATTCTTAATACTTTTCAAAAGATGTTTTCTTTCTAATTTTCAAACTTAAATCTTTTTTTCAAAACTTCTTGTGAATATCCTTCACTTTTCAAAACCATTTTCAAAACCTCCTATAAAAACACTTTCATAATTAAATTTCTAAACCTCGATCCAATGTCGAGTTTCTTTTCAAAACATTTTCATAAATAAATATTCTACTTCTCTCTCCTCCCAAACATATGGTAGTCGTCCTGACGACCCTCATTGTATGTTTAGTTTCTTCTTAAATGAATCTAATCAACGTGAACCTTGTTTCACCTCACCTTTTCTCAACAAACTTTTTGGGTCGAAAAAGATGATTAGGATGTTTCTGTCCACTCATCCGAGTATTTGGGGCATTAGCCGTTGAACGCTTATGGTCCAATACTCGTCTCCCACATAAAAATAACTCAACTCACTCAAACTCTTTTATCGCTCATATGCGATCATCAAACTCTTTTCTTACAAAGAGTGTGCAATAGCCATTTCAAACACGAACAAAGACTTAAGCTTTTCAAACAAACAAAACAAGTCCAAGTTCAAGCATTTGAAATGTTTAATGCACGATTTTTCTTATAAAATCAATACAACCAATTTAAAACCTTTTCAAGAGGAACTATGGAGTTTTGACTTTCCCATTGCACAAGGGAATACGTAGGCACACGGTTCCGAAACCGTGCCAAACTCAAAATAATAATAAATAAACCCCGTTTCTTTTATTTCTCGATTTTAACTCATGAATTAGCAATTTAACACACACAAACACTTAGAACTAAATGGGTTCCATCGAGTACGATGGATGTAAGGGGTGCTAATACCTTCCCCTTGCATAACCGACTCCCGAATTCACATCTTTTGCTCACGTAGACCGCCTTATCCAAATTCTGTGGGTTTTATCTATATTTCCCGTTCTTTTTAGAACAAATAAAAATTAGGTGGCGACTTCATTGTTTTCAAAACAACATGATGAAAAAACCAGTCATCACAATATGCGTGAGAGATCTATATGATCTACATTTCTTGTCATTTAAATATTGTATATAATAAGAAGAAATTGCATATAATAAATCTTACAAATTGCTCTAATATATTAAAGAATGTTGTCACATCCAAAATTTCGCCCAAATTTTTTTAAGTTATATGACTTAGGCTTCGCATTCATGTGCATACGCCTCTATTAGGTCATTGTTATTAAACAATCATTTAGTTATCCCATATGTATTATTAGACATATTTAAGTTAACCAAAAGTCAATTTAAATCGACATTTACATTGTTTTATAGTTGTAAAATACCTGATATTCTACTTCATTCATTTTTATCTCTCTACCTATTTATTGCATCGTATTAAGTTGATAATATGTCGATAATATTGATATTTAGATTTTATAGGTAAACTGTTAAAAGCGATTCGACACTGTGTGAAAAATTAGCAGGGAAGTATTTCAAGTTTTCGCCTTTAACTCACTACTTTATGAATCTAGCGTGTAATTCTAACCGAGAAACTTGTAAGGACACCATGTTATCGTGTTATTCACGTTTTAATTGGAATTGTGAGTGAAGCGATATTGGTTTGGTTTCAATGAAAGTGATGTTGTTTCCGCATTTGTTCGCATAGAAACTAACCGAGAAACTAGGGAGATATTTTGTTATTCTTTTCTTTCATATGAAATTGAGGGAGAAAGTTAATTTGTTTTGAATTCAAACAATGTCGAAATTCGGTTATGATTTCTTTTTACTTTTCATGTGCGTTGAATACTTTTGGAGATGATTTTATTGGGCGTTATTAAGTATATATATAGTTGTTGCCCGATTTTTAGTTTCTATGATTATAACTTGCTTCGTAATTAGTTTTTACGTTTCGAACTTGAATTGAATCATAGTTTGAGTTTCTCTGGTTATTGGTTTCATTTATGAGTTGAAATGTTTGAACATCCGGTTGTTTAGTTCTTCAATTTGTTCATGTACATTCATTCAATTTCATTTCGATTTTATACCTTGCTTATTAACCATGTTCCAACTTGTTGTAATTAAATTTCATTTCAATTTTATACCACTCATGCTACTAACAAGTTTGCTATTTGTGAAGGCATTCAAGAATAGTCCAATCATACATTTTCTTTTAGCATATCTACACCTTTTCATTAACATTTGATATTGAATTACTATTTTTATTTAGTAATGTATTTATCATTTTGTAAATATACAAAATATTTAGTATTTTTATTCTTATATTTAGTATTGTAAATATATAATTATACATATTACTTTTGATTTTATACTTTATCATATTCATTTGTAAATAAAATGACATTGTAATCTTCTTTGTGTTGCAATTTCGAACTTTGAACTCAATTTGATTTTCGAACGCATGTGAACACAAAAATGTTGTTTGTCTCCTAGAATTGTTTTATATAAATCTATTCTAATTAATATAATAAAATGCAATGGTTAATATTGAATCTTGAGCTTTGTAAGCTTCTCCGGATTCGTTTTGTTCGTATCTCGTACGATGTAGAGATCCTTATCTGATATTCATCTGATGTGCCAAGCTGTATCCGATCTTGAAGTTTACTTGAAGTTTCTTTTCTCGCACCACGCGATGGAGTTTACTCGATTATTCGAATTAATTCAATTTGGTTGTATTGCTTGTTTATTTAGGATTTTTATCACACTTTTCAATTTGATGTATCCCCATTCATAAACTTGTACCCCCATCCCCGCATGGTCTGTAATAATTTAGGGTTTTATTTCCCTGTGTGTTCAAATTATTGCTTAATTAAGCGTTTGTCATAATATTAGAACACATAGCCTCCTCTTGGGCTCTTCATCAATGAACATGTATACATACACAATGCACACTCGCACACATTCAGAGTTTGGTCCTGGGCTTTTCTACAGCGACAACTATCCGATCGATTGTTCTAATCGGTCATTTAGAATACTAGCGCCACACTAGTCCCACTTTCTAGGATCATACATATGACCACCTTGTATGGGATCTTATCAATTATACTTCCACGAACGCTCGCAATTATTCACTTCACTTTCGTTATCGCGTCATGGTCCATATACCAAGTTCTCATCCAAAGGGACTCATGGTAGAGAGTAGACACTTGTCTATTCTCTCGAGATTAATCAAGCTTTCTTGGTTAATCATAGTCCAAATTTCCCATCATTCAAGACCTTTCATAATAAATGTTCAAACCTCGATCCAATGTCGAGTGATTCTTCTCAAAAATATTTTCATAGTAAATATTCTACTTCCTTATTTCTAAGCGTAAGATAGTCAGTCCTGTTTCGACCCTCGATCATACGCTTGGTTTCTTTAATTGAATCTAATTAAGAGAATTTTGTTTTGCATCACCTTTTCTTAATAAAACTTTTTGGTTAGAAAAAGATGATCAGGATGGTTCTGTCCCTTCATCCGAGTACTTGGGGCATTGAACGCTTATGGTCCGATGCTCGTCTCCCACATAAAATCAATTCAAACTCATCAAACCTTGCCCACATGCAAGTAATTTTTCAAACATCGCTCACATGCGACACTCACCGCTCACACGCGATCTCCCTTCGCTCACATGCCAATTGCACTAATGATGTCTTATCGTCCACGTACGATTAAGCTCCTCTTTTCATAAATAAAATCAATCAACCAACACTTGGGGAATACGTACTTGGGGAATACGTAGACACAAGATTCTAACATCTTGGCGAGCACACTTTCAAAAAATTAAAACATGTTTCCTCTCTTTTTCGCATAATAATAAGAAGATAGCAAATTAACGCACAAAACACACTTAGAACTAAATGAGTTCCATCGAGTACGATGGATGTGAGGGGTGCTAATACCTTCCCCTTGCATAACCGACTCCTAAACCCGCATCTCTTGGTTGCAATGACCATTACATTTTATTTCTTGGGTTTTATCTATATTTTCCCTTTCCTCTTTAGGAATAAATAAAGTTAGGTGGCGACTTCATTGTTTGTAATTGAACTAGTAAAAAAATCGATTAACGTCAACAAATGCATATCATGAACCCCTAAAATTATTACTCTAATATAATAAAAGAGAAATTAATGGTGAAGAGGTCTAAAATGTATGAAAATATCAAATTAACAAAATGTAACAAAACTCTGCTAGTTCAAAGTTGTATGGTATTACTGACTCATATCCATGCTAGTATTTTCTTGGACAAAACTCAACTAAGTGCAAAGAAAAAAAATTGCAATAAAAATGCTCTTAGAAGCTAAATACAAGTACAATACAAAGATTGGGCTTTTCAACCTAAATGTTCGAACTTCTTATCTTACATGATTCTAGTCTATAACCTAATAATCTATTACAAGTACTCATTGAATGGTCTAAGTCTCGCACAACTGAGCTATAAAAATAGTAGATTTCATGCTAAAGAAAATATTAGGCTCAATAACTTCAATTGTGAAATTATAGATGGATGTTGGTTTATCTCATATACGAGCCCACAAGATCTAACGGTCCAGGCTGCACTGAAAAAGAAGTGGTCGGGATCATTGATAAACTCAAAGGATCAACCTTGAAAAAACTCAAGATTAGTTGTTCATGAATTCATTCAAAATTACTACGTAGCAATGTTTACCTACTCTATTCATTGACTAAGTTCATGTTCGTGTTCTGAAAAACATTAACTCAGATATAGTTGAAAACCACAATGTATTATTAAATTTTAAAAAAAAAAATAATTGTATGAACAAAAGGTATGAATGCACACCAAAAACAAAAAATAGTATAATTTAAAACATTAAGCCATCGAAAATCATTATTTGAATAAGGTACACCTGCATTAAAAAGTTCCAAGAGTTGTTTTGTCATTCAACATTTCATTCTTTTTTGGAATAAATATGGGACAAATTAATATGTCACACATTGCAAAAGTTAATTATTATTAGTTAATGAAATCCACAAATATACAAGAGACATGAGAAACAACTACTTCATGAGCCAGACATTAATCAATATTTAAATATTACAGCCATATGCAATTTATGTCATGAAAGAATTACCATTAATTAGGTTTAGAATTAGTTCAACACTTTCATTAATCTCTGGTTATAGGAGAGGTACAAAAACTATTGTTGAGTTAGTAACACAATATTGTTTTCATTTAGAAACTTTCAAGCAACAGTCTAAACCAATGTCTTTGAAAGTGGGTACCATAACTGTGATAAAACAAATAGAAGTTGGCAACAAAGCTAGTGTTAATTTATAAACAAATATCTTGTGATATTAATTGAATCTTAGATTAATTTAGAGTAATATAGGTTGCCTTTTGAATTGACTTGTGATTCACTACATAAATATGGATCATGAAATCATGTCTCATCAACTATGACTTCAAGATTTTTCGGCCTTGTATTTTACGCAACCGCAACAACAGAAGAAGTAAAGACAATTCGTTGGCACATGATCTAAGAATATTAAGAGTTCTCTTTAGTTCTGGATCAATCATCTCGGCTTGAATTTTTTTGAAGAATTTAAAGAAGACTAAAAAATTTAACAATGAAAAGAACCTGAGGGTTGTCTACAACATGATAAACATATGAAGCAATGTGAAAGGCACCATAGCAGAGTCAAATGAACCTTCTTCCAAAAGATCTTCTTTAAAAACTTTGGAATTTAACCTATTAATAATTATCAAACTTTCCATAAACTTTTTGCTTTAACTGATTTAAAAAGACTATGAACCTTAGAGTTATTCAATATGAACATGATAACATTCAAAAAACATATACAAATGCAACAAACATAACAGTTGCATTTGATAAAGTTAATTACTTGTAACTATGAAATGTAACAAAATTTTCACGAATAATTTCCATAAAACATTCATATTCTCCATCAGCAAGATAACATCTCGAAAATTTACATCAAAGAAACCCAAGTAGGATATTAATCTTACCAGATTGCAACTTCTTAACCTACATCATATAAAACTTTCTTATCAAAGCATATATCTTTCCTTTTCTGTCAGAACCTGATGAATGAGGTTTCTTGTTGTTGTTAACTGTATTTAGTAGGATATTCCGTTGATATATGCACCAAATCTCAAAATTAGGAATTTCTATTTAGTACACTGCAGTTGAACATTAATCAAGTTCTATTAGAATAATTCCATGCACCCAGACAGAGTACCATTCACATTACATGCACACCAATTCACCAACTCATAAGTAGTCTATGATAAATATCAACCATCATCAACATATATACTTACCACAACAAATTAACACACCTACAAATAAGGAGTATAATGTCACCACTAAGGAATATAATGTCACCACAAAAGAGCATTTCATATACATAAATCAAAGCTATAAGAAATCAATAAGAACCAAATACAAAAATTTTAACAGTCAGGAACACAAGGTTCTCATGACATACAAGATCAGTCCAAAAATCTCAGTTGTTGCAATTAGACAACAACACCAATTCAGTTGGAAAAGCCTCATGTCTCAGCAGTGCACACCCTCCAATAGCATGCAGTATAAAAACATGAACAATATCAATTATATGCAGTCTCAAAACATGATTAATATAAATTACTTGGAATCAATTTATAGTAAAAGTAAAATTATTATGTAGATGGCCATAATTAAAGAACTTATGTAGAAAATGCAGAATTAAAGTAAATTTAACTTCAACTGGCATAAGGTCGTCAACACCTTTATTAACATCAAAGACGATTTCATCAACAGGGACATCAATGTATCCATGACTTGAAGCCAATGCAATGGTAGAATCCTTCAACTCTATCAGCCCCTGCTCGAAGAATAAAACCAAGGGAAAAACGACATCAACAACAAACAAAATCGTGAGCAAAATCGCACTCACATTAACCATCCAGTGTTGCTGAAAGTATAAAATACAAGATTCTTTTCATTCTCCTCTTCTAACCAATCAACCATGTGATCCACAAGCATGACATTAGAAACCACAACCCGATTTCTGTTCACAAAATACAACTCAGTAAAGTTTTGAATTAGAAATACATTAACCATCAACAAACAAGATTCCTGCAAATAGCTAAAACTTGAAGAACATTACAAATTGGAAGTGGAACAATCACGAAAACATTGATACTGTAGGGAGCCTTTGTGAGAATAGCAGACACCCTCACCTATATTAATCGAAATAAGTGTCAAACACAACAAAATCTTGATGAGCTTATATAAATAGGTATTCTTAAGTATTTATTGACCTTACTAGCGTATTTTCAGCACCAACCTTTTTTTGTGGTGGGTGTAACATGTCCGTTTATCTCTTGAAACAAAAAGCAACCTTGGAAATTCATTTCCTTCTATGTTGTGGGCGCCACTGTGTCTAGGGTTGTTCATGGTACAATTTTGTTAGAAAACTGAACCGAACCATTATATCAGGTTATCCGAACCGTTTCATTTTTTATAGAACCGAACTGAACCAAAATTTTTGGTTTGGTACAACGGTTCGGGATTCCGAACTGTACCAAACCATTATAAGACAATTTTTTAAAAAACCAAACCAATTTTTAAATAACAAAAAAAAATCGTTATTTTTTTATTTTTGAAAAATAATGACTTTTTTATTTTCGATAAAATTGTTTTCTTTTTAAAAACTGAATTTTTTTTTTCGGAAAAAAATAGACATTTTTTTTCAAAAAAAAATCGATTTTTTTTTATTTTCGAAAAAAACGAATTTTTTTTCTGAATTTTTTTTATTTTCAGAAAAACTGACTTTTTTATTTAAAAAAATAACTTTTTTTTAGTTTTTGAAAAAGTCAATTTTTTAAATTTTTAGAAAGAACTCACATTTTTTGTGGAAAAAAATCGATTTCTTTATTTTTGAAACAAAAACCTAAGCGCTGATACGTATCAATTGGAACAAGGAAACAAGGGTTTTGAAGAAAGAGGCAGGAACGAAGGTTTTTGGCGAAAAAGGAATCGATAAATGAATTGCTGGGAAGAGGCAAAGGCTTGCACTCGATCGGAAATTAGGAGGCGAACGATTGAACTACTATTGAATCCAAGTAAGGGTGGGATTCTTGTTATATAAATGGGAGTATGATGAATTTTATGTGGGGTTTAGGGTGTCAATTTTCACTGTTGTGTTATTGCTAATATTTAAATAATGGATGAATCTTGTTTATGTTGCTGCTGTTAATCGAATCTGGAAAATTGATCTTGTGTGTAATTGCCTTGGATTTATGTTAGTTTGTGTTGATTTGGAGTAATTGAAATAAGAAATAGAAGGAGAACAATCGCACTGTGCGTGAAGAAATATAAGAAACGGACGAAACACAGGGAAGAAGAATGTAGAAAATTTTGGGTGAAAGAATGAAGGGGCGGAGGCCACCAGATGAAGGGGCAGGCTCCCCAGGACAAGGGTGGACGTCCCTAACTCAAGGGTGGGCGTCCCTAGTACTAGGGAGAGTGTCCCAGGTGGTATCAAATGGGCGTGGGCGCACTTAGTTGTTAGGTGGGGACCACTTTATTTTTCTTTGTATTTTTGGCACGTGGTGGTGTTATACCCCCAAATTTGCCCTCCTACTTCTCAAGACAATCCACAACACCATACTTAAGGATTTCACAAGGGTTGACCAGACAAACCCTCTCCTAAGCAATCAATCCAAACTAGGGTTTTGCTCCTCTCAAGTCAAGATGGATTTCCAGTGCTCTAAATAGTCATCATACCTCATCATATGCTTCAAAGAGATCACCATGTCAGGTTTCAATCCTTGCAAGTCAAAATTGCTCATTCAGCTGCTCAGATGGTTGGAAATCAACTATATTGGACAAAAAGTCAATTGTGGTCAACATACAGTCAAATTTCATAATTTTTGGTCAACATCAATATTTTGAAGTGATATTCATCATTTGATCAGGGGTTGATCACGATTCCTCAAGAAAAGTCAAGATTTGATCAAAAGTCAAAGTTTCTAAATTAAGGTTTTTTAGATAAAAGTCAACAGAACTTTTACCAGGCATAACTTTCACATGCTTTATCAAAAAATTTCCACCAAAGCTCATTTTAAAGGGAATTCAATTATCTACAACTTCATGTCTCACATGCTTTGGCTAGAAATGCTTCATTTGGAAGTTATGGTTCAAAACATTACAGGTCCTTTTAAAAGTCAATATAAAGTCATCTTTTTGCAAAGAAGTGTTCATGAGCATGGAAACTTCAATGAATATGAAACCAAAAGGGCTGTTTAGAGGATATCTTGAGCTTTCTAAAAAATCCCAGAACACCCAAAAATGTTAAAAGTTGAGCGAAATACAATTTATGCAAGTTGAGCATTTTTGAGGAGGTGCATAAGGAGAAATACTTGAAAAAATTGAATTTTTTTCTAAATGGGCCTAACGTTTCTTGGTTCAAACTTGTTTCTTATCGAATTAGAACCTCCAAGCCCAAGGCCATGTTTTTTATCTTTTAATTTTATTTATTTTGGATTTTTATTCATTTAAAACCAATTTAATTAAAATAAAAGATAAAAAATCAAAATATTAAGTGCAAGATTGATTTTCTCTCATTCTTGAGGTCCAAGCAAGCCCAAATAGCTAGCAAATTTGTGGAATGCATGGTTGGCATGAAGATTGACACATTTTTGGAAATATTGTATTTGATTCTTCAATTAAATATTTTCCAATCAAAGCAAGATATTTTGACATAACTCTGGACTTAATTCCTTTCTCTATATATACATAACAGATTCATTACACTCAAGGACGAAACCCTAGCCTCAGACAACAACCCTAAAGTTCCAAAATTTTCATACAAACTTGAAAATTCGTGTTCCAACTTCCAGTCATATTCAAGCAGTTCTAAGCATTGATTCTTGTTCCTGAGGTATAGTAGGGTAAGAATGGATCATCATACATGGCCAAATGTCCCTAAATCGTGCCATACATGAACTCCGTTTGCATTATGTTTTTGATTTTCGTATTCTGCATTTTATTGTGTTTTAATTGAAACTAATCGTTCTAACATGTTTATGAGATGTCATAGAGAAGATCTGGGCCATCGTTTACAAGGTTTGATGTCCAAATCGCGTTACACCATTGTTAGGGCATAACCTTGATGTTGCTTCGTATCTCTGTTTTCAGGCACTTTCAAACCAAATCGGCACCACCACTGGGTTCACAAGGGTTGATTTAGGGGGGATAGCCATGATATCTTGCTTTGTATTTGACTATTTTGCAGGTTCTAAGTTTGGAGACAACCGAAGAAGACAATCGGAGCTCCGCTCCGGCGTCTCTGATTTATCTTGATTCAAAAGAGAACTTCTGACCCTAGGCGTGGCATGCTCTCATTCGCTCGTTCCAACAACTAGGTCCCACGCGTGTGTTGTTTAAAAAATTCAAAAGAAGTAAAAACGTGTCAACGCTTCTGTTCTGATGCCTGTGTTGCCAGAACAACTAAGCCTTCTGGCTATGTTGGCAGCGCGCGCAGATTAGCCAGAGGTTCTGGGGTTCAATCCCCAACTCCTGTCCTTTCTGCCCCGTGTTTTTTCTAACATACTTCTGATCTATGCAGGTAGCGTACACAACCTCCAGAAGTTCTGGGAAACAGGTTTCCAGAAGCTCTGGAGAGAACTTCCGTACAAGTTCCAGAAGGAAAGAACTTCCGTGCCAGCCTCCAAAGGTTCTGGAAAACAGGTTTCCAGAAGTTCTAGAAGGAACTTCCGTACAGGTTCCAGAAGGAAGAAACTTCCGTGCCACCTCGAAGTTACGGAAGGAACTGTACACCTCGAAGTTACGGAAAGCGGGTTTCCGAAGTTCTAGAAGGGACTTCCATCAGAAGTTCTAAGACAAACTTGGTCAGAAGTTCTGACCAAAAAAATCTTTTTTTTTTTTAATTTTCTTTTAATTAGTTTTTCTTGCAAAATTAACTTAACTATTTTCAAAAATCACAAAAAAAAAAATATTTTAATTTCAGAATTAGGTTAATCAAGTATTTAATTAATTTTTGACATAAAAATAATTTATTTTTTATTTCATGAATTAAATTATTTTTCATAATTAATTAATAATTAACTTAGAATTAGACTTTATGCATTAAAATCAACCCAAAAAATATCACAAAATATTTTTCCTTTGCAATTAGGGTTTATATATTTTCTTTTTATTAGACATTTTTCTGCAATTTATTCCTTTTATTTCGCATTTAAATATTAGAAATGATGTATAGGGTGCAAGGTTTTTTTTTTTTGTAATAGCGTAGGATTTTATTATCTGCCTTTACTTTCCGCACCCCTATTATGTATCTGCCCCAAAGTTATGTAATAGCGTAAGACCTTTACTTTCCGCACTTTACATTTCTGCAATTTACTTTCCGCACGTATTAACTGCTAGTAACTAGGCGTGTATGGCAAGATTAACTCAATCAATCTAGATCACTAATAATCAACATAAAATATTTGAATTCAACGCATTCTTTTCACACATGCACCCACCTTAGGGTATCCTCTCTCGTTGCCTTTCGAATAATGGTCATGTCCCTCGAACGTAGGGATATCTTAGCACAGTTGCCTACAAACATATCATCATAGTCCCTTCGAATTAAAGATCATAGTCCTTCAATGACCCTCGATTGTTGCCTACAAATACATGATCTAGTCCCTCGATTGTTGCCTACGAAAAGTGATGATCGTCCCTACAAATATGCTAAGGTATCCTTACAAGTTGCTTTGTATGACCATCTGATGTCCCTTCGAATGTCCCTTTTACATCCAACAGATAGAGTTACCTACCAACTAATGGTATGGATAACGCTACCCTAAAGGAAAGCAAAATAACACGGAAACGACCGTTCTGAGTGGGTAAAATAAGTCTCTTTTGCTTGCTCAATTAAAATACTCTTTACACCTCACACTTTCTTTTCAAAAACACTTTGTATACATTCCAGCATGAATCATTACAAAGTCCTTTTCCAAAACAAAAACATTTCCTAACACTTCGTATACATTCCAGCGTGAGTCATTACGAAGTTAAAGCGAAGTGCCTTTTCAAAATATTTTCAAACACACACACAAAAAGCAATTTATAAAGTGAGCTAAGAAATTAAGAGTCCGTAGATAACTAATAATAGTCTCCCCCTGAACTAAATATTGAAAAGAAAAAATTGCAAGGTAGAACTTCCCTGAATTTTTCTTTCCTTCCAGAGTTTACTTTTCAGAGTTTGCTTTCAGCACTTGGTCTTTTTTTTTTTTGCATAATTCTTTTCATCTAGAGTTTACTTTTGAGAGTATTGATTTTAGCACTTGGTCTTTTGAGCTTTTGCATAGTTCTTTTCATCCAGAGTTTACTTTTCAAAGTATTGATTTCAGCACTTGGTCTTTTGAGCTTTTGCATAATTCTTTTCATCTTATTCTTTTAGAGCTTATGTATATCTATATCACTTAGAAGCAAAAATGTACACTAGTATATTTTTTTAGAAATGTTTGACATTTTGTTCCAGCAACATGTTATAATGAATCAGTTCAAAATCTCAGTTTTCTCCCCCTTTTTGTCATAATAAAAAAAAATGAAAAAAAATATACAGAGAAACGAAGTTCTGATGAAAAAAAAATAAAGTTACTGACGGTTTGTCAAAAAACCAAAATATTAAAAAAATTAAGATCAAAGCAATCATCACACATAAGTAGCGTTTGACATTAGAGGAATTTCTTGAGATTTGAAACGAGTTCAACACTTAGAAAGGAATTTCTTGTCAATAGCTAGCACACATGTTAAGTAACCTATCAGAAGTTAGTGAACATGTGTTCAACTTCTAGGTTACTGTGTTACAACTATTTTACTTTAATGAACTTCTGACCATAATCCAAAATGAAATGTTTCTAAGGGTTTCAGAACTTCTAGCTATGGTTTCTAACTTAACTTCACTTTTCACTTCTGAAGAGTTAATTAATTAGATGTTCATTTAACGTAGAACTTCTGACTATATTGATATTGAACAGAATTTCATTCAGGGCAATTTTTCAAAATAAATTTAAACTTATCTTCAGAAAGTGGTTTTGTGAAAATATCAGCCCATTGATGGTCTGTATCAACAAAGTTTAAGTTTAAAATTCCTTTCTGAATATAGTCCCTAATGAAATGATGTTTAATTTCAATATGTTTTTCCTTTGAGTGTAAAATAGGATTTTTAGAGAGGAAAATAGCAGAAGTACTGTCACAGAAGATAGGAATCTTACTCTCATACAACTGGTAATCTTCTAGCTGACTCTTCATCTAGAGCATCTGAGTGCTATAGCCAGCAGCAACTACATACTCTACTTCAGTGGTTGAGAGTGCAATTGTGGCTTGCTTTTTGTTGTACAAGGAGATCAAGTTGTTGCCCAAAAATTGACAACTTCCAGAAGTACTTTTACGCTCCACTCTATCTCCAACAAAGGCAGCATCACAAAATCCTACTAAATTGAAATCTTTGGATTTTCTGTAACATAATCCAATATTAGTAGTACCTTTCAAATACCTCAGAATTCGCTTAACAACAGTTAAGTGAGATTCTCTAGGATCTGATTAAAATCTTGCACTTAAACATACACTAAATAGAATATCTGGCCTAGATGCAGTTAGATATAGAAGAGAGCCAATCATACCTCTGTAGAGCTTCTGATCTACCTTTTTACTTACCTCATATTTTCCTAAGATGCATGTGGGATGCATTGGAGTCTTGGCTTCTTTACTTTCTGATAACTGGAACTTCTCCAGAAGTTATTTCACATACTTCGTTTGATGTATGTAGGTACCTTCTGAGCATTGATTGATTTGAATTCCCAGAAAGAATTTAAGTTCCATCATCATGCTCATTTCAAATTCTGCCTGCATAGACTTAGCAAATTCTCTTCCAAGAGAGACAATAGAAGTTCCAAATATAATATCATCAACATATATTTGACAGATTAAAATGTCATTTTTAAAAGTTTTTCTAAATAAGGTTGTGTCCACTTTCCCTCTGGTAAAGTCTTTTTATAAAATAAAATTACTAAGGCGCTCATACCAAGCTCTGGGAGCTTGTTTTAAACCATAATGAGATTTTTTCAGTTTAAAAACATGTTCTAGAAATTTTGAGTCTTTAAAACCAGGAGGTTGACGGACATAAACTTCTTCTTCTATATAACCATTTAAGGATGCACTTTTAACATCCATTTGATATAAAGTAATATTGTTTTGTACAACAAAAGAAATTAATAATCTAATGGATTCTAACCTGGCAACTGCAGCAAAGGTTTCATTATAATCAACACCTTCTTGCTGACTATACCCTTATGCAACCAGTCGTGCCTTGTTTCTGACAACTTCTCCTTGCTCATTTAGCTTGTTTTTGAACACCCACTTTGTTCCAATGATGTTAAATCCTTTTGGTCTTGGAACTAAATCCCATACATCATTTCTGGAGAATCGGTTTAGTTCTTCTTCCATAGCTATAATCCAATCATTATCTTTCAGAGCTTCATCTATAGAAGTTGGTTCAATCATAGAGACTAGTCCAAACAGAGATTCTTCATTTATTTTTAGGGTGGACCTAGTTCTGATAGGGTCATCTTTCTTTCCTATAATGAAATATTCTGGATGAGCTAAGGTAATTCTTGAATATTTTCTGTGGGAAGTTTCTTCAGATGTTCTGACGTTGTTCATATTTTCTTCAATAGCCAGAACTTCTGAGTGGTTCTTCTGTTCTGAATCTTCAGAAGTTGGCATGTGAACTTCTGTACCTGCGGTATTTTTAACTTGATTTGGCATTTGCTGGCCAAGCTTATCGTCAAATCTTACTTTGATTGATTCCTCCACAATCAGAGTTTTTGTGTTGTACACTCTATAGCCTTTTGAGCGTTCAGAGTATCCAAGCAGAATACACTTCTGTGATTTAGAGTCAAACTTATTCAGATGATCTTTTGTGTTAAGAATATAACATGTGCATCCAAATGGATGAAAGTATGAGATGTTAGGCTTTTTGTTCCTCCACAATTCATAGGGAGTATTTCCAAGAATAGGTCTAATAAAAACTCTTTTCTGAATGTAACATGTTGTGTTCACAGCTTCTGCCCAAAAGTGTTTAGCCATATTAGTTTCATTTATCATGGTTCTGGGCATTTCTCGTAGAGTTCTATTCTTTCGTTCTACAACTCCATTTTGTTGGGGAGTTCTAGGACAAGAGAAATCATGGAAGATGCCATTTTCTTTAAAATATTTTTCAAAAAATTGGTTTTCAAATTCACCACCATGATCACTTATGACTTTTATAATTCTAAACTCTTTTTCATTTTGGATTTGATTATAGAAGTCAAAGAACAAAAAATATGACTCATCCTTGTGTTTTAGGAACTTTACCCACGTCCATCTGCTGTAGTTATATACAATGACCAATTCGTACTTCATGCCTCTAATGGATGCAATTTTCATTGGTCCAAATAGATCAATGTGCAGAAGTTCTAATGGTCTAGAGGAAGAGACAACATTTTTGGTTTTAAAAGATGGTTTTGAAAATTTCCCCTTTTGACAAGCGTCACACAGAACTTCTGAGTTGAACTTCAAATTCGGAAGTCCTCTGACTAGATTGAGTTTGTTAATCTAAGAAATTTTTCTCATGCTAACGTGTCCCAATCTTCCGTGCCAGACCCATTGTTCATCATTGACTGACAGAAGACATTTTACGTTTTGAGATTTTAAATCAAAAAGATTAATTTTATAAATATTATTCTTTCTCTTTCTAGAAAATAGAATTGACTCGTCCTTATGACTAACAACTCTACAAGACTTTTGATTGAAGATAGTGTCATAACCATTGTCACTTAATTGACTGATGGACAATAAGTTATGCGCTAATCCTTCTACTAACAGAACATTAGATATGGAAGGGAGCTTACCGTTACCAATGGTTCCAGAACCAATGATTTTTCCTTTCTGGTTGCCTCCAAACTTCACATCTACTCCAGCTTTAAGTTCTAGGCTTTGGAACATAGACCTTCTTTCCATCATGTGACATGAGCATCCAGAGTCTCGGTACCATGACTGGTGTTTCAGTTTGGCTGTTAAGGATGTCTACAACATAAATTATTTTCTCCTTAGGTACCCATATCTTTTTGGGTCATTTCTGATTAATGTTCCAGAAGTTCTGTTTGAACTTTGGTTTAGCATGAAAATCTTCAGAGTATGACGTGTATTTAATGTTATGTGTGTGACCATACTCAAATTCTTTGTGCAGTGGTTTATATGTGATTTTCATTTCATCAATAGATTTTGGTTTATATATTTCTTTCCCTCTGGGGGCTTTATATCCTAACCCTTTTCTGTTGTTTCCAGAAACTCCATAGATCATGGAAGCCATCTTTCTTCTATCTATGCTTTTAGCTAAAAACTTTTGAAAGCTATAGTCATATTCTTTCAGAATATCTTTAGAACTTGAAGCATCTTCTGAGCTGGAAATTTGTTTAGCATTTTGAAAATCATTTTTGAGTTTATTATTATTTTCTTTAAGCTCAGAGTTTTCTGCTTTTAGTTGCTCAATTTCAGATACAAGATTCTTTCTGAGTTTCTTGTATTTGATTTTGAGTTGACTATATATTTCCAGAAGTTATGAAAGACTATCTTTTAACTCAGTTCTAGTTAGTTCAAAAAATTCTGACTTAGATTCAGAGGCAGAGTCATCTGTTGTAGTTGCCATAAACGCAAGGTTTGCATGTTCATCTTCTGAGTCAGATTCAACTTCAGAGGATTCTGAATCATCCCAGGTGGCCATCATACCTCTTCTCTTTTCAAACCTCTTCTTTGTTTTTTCTTTTTGTATGTTGGGGTATTCACTTCTGACATGTCCAAGTTCTTTCCATTCGTAGCATGTGATGCCTTTCTTGTTGAACCTCTTATGTCCAGAAGATTCTCCCTTGTCTTCAGATCTGCTGTGTTGACTGAACTTTCTTTGCCTATGCTTCCACATTTTGTTTATTCTTCTGGAGAGCATGGATAGTTCATCTTCTGACTCTGAATCTTCAGAACTTCCATCTTCAACCTGAAACATATTTACATTAGATTTTTTGTAGATTTCAACGCAATTGACTTACCTTTCTTCTAAGGTTCAAACTCGTCAAGTTTTATCTCATGACTCCTCAAGGCACTAATCAGTTCTTCTAAGGAGATTGCGTTCAGATCCTTTGACACTTTGAAAGCTATCACATAGGCGCCCGTCTTCTGGGTAAGCTCCTGATAATCTTCTTTACGTGGTCAGCATCCTTTGTCCAGCATTCTAAAACCAACAGTCAGAGTTTGGAACCTTGAGAACATTTGCTCAATAGACTCGTCATCCTCCATTTTAAAAGCTTCATAATTCTGGATGAGTGCTAGAGCCTTGGTCAACTTGACTTGTGTGTTCCCTTCATGTGACATTTTTAGTGATTCAAAAAAGTCATGTGTTGTGTCTTTGTTTGAGATCTTTTCATATTCTACTTTAGAGATGGCGCTTAATAGAATGTTTTTGGCCTTGTGATGATTTTTGTAATCTATCTTTTGATGTTTCTCCATTGACTTTCTATCTATCTTGTTTCCTTTAGCATCTACTGGATGTTTGTAACCATCCAACACCACATCCCATAGATCAGGATCATATCCTGAGATAAAGCTTTCTAGTATGTCCTTCCAATATTCAAAGTCTTCTCCATCAAACATTAGAGCTTTAGTGTTGTTGTTACTTTGATTTGTTGTCATTGTGTTCTTCCCTTTTGGATCTTTTCTGACATGGTTAAGTGTCGTGAACCCAGAACCAAGAGCTCTGATGCCAATTGAAGGCTTGGAAAAATACTTAAAAGGGGGGGTTGAATAAGTTTTTCTTGATTTTAAATCTTTTACCCAAACAACAAACTAAATACTTAAGGATTTTTATCTTGGTTCGTTTGAAACTCAAACTACTCCAGTCCATCCATCAAGGTTATTTTTCCTCTCTCAATGAGGACTTAATCCCCTATAATCAACGATTATAGAGTTTACTACCCAACTGGTGTGACTAAATTCCTCTAAGACTCACTAGTCCTAGCCCTCTCAAGAATACTGACCCGACTGGTCTTCTCAAGGAACAATCTGCACAACCAACTATTGTGACTAACACCTCTAAGACTCAACTAGTCCTAGCCCTCTTGAGATTACTAAACCAAGCTGGTCTCTCAAGGAACAACTATTATATAAATGAATTCTGACTAACTGTGTACAATATTTCTTCTAGAAAAGGTATTCTTCACAAAGTGAAGTTTACACAAAAATGAAGCTCAAATGTATAGTAAACTAATTTACAGAAATGACTCTTTGTTTTTGCAGTGTGAGTTTACTTGAGAAAATGAATGAATGTTTGTTGTGTGTTGAAGAATTTTTCTTGTTGTTGTTATTTACCTTTTTGAATTGAAGACTTTTTATAGAGCTTTCTATGAAAACTTTCCATTGGAGGTAGTGTATCTTGAAGAATGGAAAGCGTAATTAACTTGCTAATCTCCACGTGATTTTGCTTGACCAATGAACATGGATTGTTGAGCCACTCAAGTACCTTAGCCTTTTTAGCTTAGTAGGATAACGTTGTTGTAGCAGGTTTTGTCTCTTAGAAGATGACGTATATTTAGATGATGATCTTATGTAATCCTTGTTATACATCTTCTATTCAGAACATATTGTTGGTGCTTTTTATCATAGGTTGCATTTTGCTTGCTTCTCTCAGAAGTTGAATTTCATTCTTTACTTTAGAAGCTTTATAGGTAGCGTGCGTGTTCCAGAAGTTCTTCTCTCCTTAGAACTTCTAAGGCTCGTTTCTATCTCATTAGAACTTATAAAACTTGTTTCTATCAGCAGTTGCTATGAGCATGCTTGATCAGAAGTTCTGCTCTCATTAGAACTTCTAACTTCATCTTCTACTCAGCATAGTATAGCTTCCATTTTTGTGCTAGAGTCAGAACATCTTCTGAAATGAAAACATGTACAAGTCAGAGTATCATATTCATTCATACAAAATTTATTATGCTTGTTATCATCAAAACTTTAATATATATATTTAGAAACAAACTTTGTTCTAACAATAGTGATATGGGCGCATGCCTCATGAAGTGATTTTGATGTTGTTGTATGTTATTTGAGTCGCATACATTTGCATTTACGAAGGCCAGTATTGGCGAATTGATTATGTTGGCCGTTGGGGGCAAGATGATTACGTTGAAGGCTTATGCCTTGTGCCTCGATAACCAAGCAGTTTTTTACGTTGGGAGTTTACTCCACTGGTACCACATGCATGTACATTGTTAAGAGTCACATTATAAATGGCTTTGTTGTTGATAATTTTGTTGTGATAAGCGTTGATGATTTTGTTGTGATGATGGTTTTGCTGTAATATATTGTTGGTGACTTGGTGTGAAATTATGCTAACAGATTGTTGTGACATGTACTTTCGGTAAGTTGAGTAATAGTTGTTATAATTATCGTTATAATTTTCGTTGTGCTAATTGTCAGTATAATTGTTGTTTGGAAGTTGTGAAGTGGTGACTCGTATATTCTTTACCTAATATATTGTTTATCATCAACTTATTTATATAGTTTGATATCTTACCCCTTATGCTGATATTTTCCCTACCACGGGAGATGGGCAGGTACTCAAGCATAGTTGTGGATGTCGAAGTTAATTCTTGAAGTCTGTATTATCACTTTATGATAAGTCAAAGGGTCTTGCTCTGATACGTAGCACTCAGGGGATGAACGCTATTATTTAATTGTCGTTGTTAGTTAAGTTGTTGAAGTTTATGGATAATGTGAATACGTGATTAAGTTTGAATTATGAAGTTGTTTAGTTGGATAATTATGTTAAGTGAAGTTGAATAATATCAATAATATTATGAAGTGTTTTGAGGTCGAATAAAATATGTGTCGTTGATACCGTTGAAGAATTATGATCCCGTTGTTGTAGTTGATTAAGTGATTTAATTGAACATACGTTGTTATGAGTCCTTCCATGATCTAAGTGTTATGTATCTGTATACTTGTGACCAAATGTATGTTGTATTAGTGAAGTAAATGTGACATCCTTTGCATGATTATCTTTTTTACACTCTGATTAGAATAATATTTGAAGGGTAGATTTGGGGTGTTACATTAGTGGTATCAGAGCATGTCGGTCTGTCCAGCCAATGTTGTCTAATGTTGTTTATTCCTTTGTATGCGACAAGTGTGTACAACATTGTCGGTACTTGCTGTTTTATGATTGTTGTTGCAGGAGTTAGTTGAAGCTAAGTGGGGGAGAAACAATGTTTCTCGGATATAATTCGGTTGTAAGTTGTTGTTGTAGTGTACTGCTTAAGGAGACAGTGTAAAAGTTGTTGGAGCCTCACTGGCTTCCGAATCCGAAGGTAACATTGATTTAAGATTTTGGTTGTTAACTAAGTTGGAGCATCTTCGAAAGAGGATGAGCAGGAATTATCGTAATGACTTCTCGAAGGATGAGGAGTAAGGTAATGATGATGGAATTTAGAAAGTTTTTATGTTCAGCGTTGTTGATGGACTGAAAGGTTATTATTTAAGCAATGTTGCGTAAGATGTCGATGTCTGAATAATGATAAAGTAACAGATTATTGTAGACCTTGCTATGGAATTGTTGGTAAGCGATCGAAAGAGTTGTAGAAGTTGTTGGATTTGTTGGAATCTTTTAGACCGTGAGTCATCATTGAGAGTGTGAAAAGGTGAGTATGATCTTAAGAGTGGGAAGCATTGGTGATGGTGTAACAAATTTTGTTTTGATGTTATCGTAAGGTGTGTGTGTTAAATATAGCTGCAAGTTGGAGTTGGCATGTTCAGATGATTTTGGAAATTATTGAAGTATAGTACTTTTGGTGAGTACAAAGTTTTAAAGGAAACTATTATAATTAGTAACGACGGTTTATACTTCATTATGATTGTCGGATATCTATTGACAAATTGAGGACTTGGTCACCCTTAATCCATTGTTAATAGTTGACGAGATCGTATTGGAGGATGTAGACTTAAATTGCTATCTTAATAGTGCATTAAGTAATGGATGTTATGTTGTAAAGATGGTTGCTTTTGAGTTGATGAGAATTAACAGAGAGGCATCCATGGAAAAGTCGAGGAACGTTGAACAATTCCGAATAGATGGTTTATATGCAAGAAAACGTCGCAAGTTAAAGGATTAATGCCTGTTAAGGGAGTCCGAGTTTTGGTTGAAGATGTGAACCTTATAAATGGATAGGAGCTCTAATAAGGACGGTGGATTAAGATGGATTGTATGGTTAGTGGTCGAGTTATAACTGTTAAGTTGGTGTTATAAAAATTTTGTTCGGTTGCAAGATATTGTTGTTAGCTTTCGTAGATGAGGAGTAATACTCTATAATATGAGGAAGTTGATCAAGTGGATTCTGTCGATGTCACTATAAGAGTGATACAACGAGATAATAGAGTTATTAGCATTTCGGGGAAGAATGACCTAGGCATATGGGAATAAGAATTGTACGTGTGTTTGGTGTTGATTATGTAGTTGCGATAATGATGCAATATTGTATAGTCAAGTATAGGCAAGTGAAGGTTGTTACTATATTGTAAGGCGATTGTTTCAAGGTATTGCTAAAATGGTTGGCAAGTAGTAATGGTTATGTTGCAATAGTAATTGGAATATCGAAGTATACATATTGAATTTAAACCAGGATTGAGCGGTTGTCGAATCGAAAGATTCAATGCAAATGTGTGTTAAGGATGGTTGAGTCGGATAGATTTTCAAGAACGAAAATATCCTAAGTGGGGGAGAGTTGTAAGGCCCGAATTTAATTAATTAGTGAATTAAATTACTGAAGGATTTAATTATTGGATTTAGACGAAGTTTGAGAATTAATTGGAGTAATTGGATTTTTGTCGGTATTATTTAAGAGGCGTATTCGAATTATTAAGTTTAAGCCGAATTATGTATTCGATTTAATCAGGAGAATAATATTAAGAATACTATTAATTATCTATTGGACTATTTTATTTAAGTAAATTAAATTTAATTGTTGGGTGGTGAATAATATTGAGGGGGTGTGAATATTTGGCCCAATAAGACAATATGAGGAGAATTATATTATTTGGATTAATTGGTTATTAGGAATATATGCAAAAGGTCAAAAACAAAAACCTAAGCACTGATATGTATCAATTGGAACAAGAAAACAAGGGTTTTGAAGAAAGAGGCAGCAACGAAGGTTTTTGGCGAAAAAGGAATCGATCGATGAATTGTTGGGAAGAGGCAAAGGCTTGCACTCGACCGGAAATTAGGAGGCGAACGATTGAACTGCTATTGAATCCAGGTAAAGGTGAGATTCTTGTTATATAAATGGGAGTATGATGAATTTTATGTGGGGTTTAGGGTGTCAATTTTCACTGCTGTGTTATTGCTGAAATTTAAATAATGGATGAATCTTGTTTATGTTGTTGTTGTTAATCGAATCTGGAAAATTGATCTTGTGTGTAATTGCCTTGGATTTATGTTGGTTTGTGTTGATTTGGATTAATTGAAATAATAAATAGAAGGAGAACAATTGCACAGTGCATGAGGAAAAATAAGAAACAGACGAAATGCAGGGAAGAAGAATGCAGAAAATTTTGGGTGAAACAATTAAGGGGCGGGGCCACCAAATGAAGGGGCGGGTGCCCCAGGACAAGGGTGGGCATCCCTGACTCAAGGGTGGGCGTCCCTAATACTAGGGCGGGCATCCCGGTGGTATCAAATGGGGGTGGGCGCCCTTAGTTGTTAGGTGGGGACCACTTTGTTTTTCTTTGTATTTTTGGCACGTGGTGGTATGGCTGATTATATATAATTGTCTTAAGAGATTCTTAATATTGAAATGAAGTAGTATATATAATCTATTTGGATTAATATGGTGTCATCTAATTATATTTATCAGATAGAAAATCAGTATTTAGCTGAGCAAGTAAAAATACCAGTAATTGACAGTTTTGCCAATTTAGTAGAAACTAATATTATCTTAGTAGAACAATATATATTGATGACAGAATAGTTTGGTTAGTAGGTATTAGTGGTAGCAGTATAATAAATTAACCGAACCTGTATAATGAATTAGTAGTAATAGAGTTGATGAAACATTACCGAATTGGCCGACTTAGCAAATTAGGCGTAGAAATTAGTTGTCTGGAATTTAATGAAATTTGACAGGGTAACTAAGATAAATTAATAGGTGAATTTGGTTGAATTATTTTGTTGGAATTGTGTTGAATAAGCTGACTTGCAGGTACAGCTGAGTAAGTGATTTGTCCCAGTTTATGGACACCGTTAATTAGGTCTTATGACCGATGTTTTATGTGATATTGATTTTGTTGTGATGTTGTGATGTTAATGATGTGAAGTTGAATATGTTGTTGTGAATTGTTGTTGAGTACGTTGATAACGTGGTAGGCCCATGGTCATCGAAGTAGTGATATAGGCACATGCCTTGTGAAGTGATTTTGATGTTGTTGTATGTTATTTGAGTCGCATACATTTGCATTTGTGAAGGCCTGTATTGGCGAATTGATTACGTTGGCCGTTGGGGGCAAGATGATTATGTTGAAGGCTTATGCCTTGTGCCTCGATAACTTGGCAATTGTTTACGTTGGGAGTTTACTCCATTGGTACCACATGCATGTGCATTGTTAAGAGTCGCATTATAAATGACTTTGTTGTTGATAATTTTGTTGTGATGATGGTTTTGCTGTAATATGTTGTTGGTGAATTAGTGTGAAATTATACTAACAGATTGTTGTGACAGGTACTTTCGGTAAGCTGAGTAATAGTTGTTATAACTATCGTTATAATTGTCGTTATGCTAATTGTCAGTATAATTGTTGTTTGGAAGTTGTGAAGTGGTGACTCGTATATTCTTTACCTAATATATAGTTTATCATCAACTTATTTATATAGTTTGATATCTCACCCCTTCTGCTGATATTTCCCATACCATTGGAAATGGGCAGGTACTCAGGCATAACTGTGGATGTCAAAGTTAATTCTTGAAGTATATATTATCACTTTATAATAAGTCAAAGGGTCTTGCTCTGATACGTAGCACTCGGAGGATGAACGTTGTTAATTAATTGCCGTTGTTAGTTAAGTTGTTGAAGTTTATGGATAATGTGAATACGTGATTAAGTTTGAATTATGAAGTTGTTTAGTTGGATAATTATGTTAAGTGAAGTTGAATAATATCAATAATATTATGAAGTGTTTTGAGGTCGAATAAAATATGTGTCGTTGATACCGTTGAAGAATTATGATCTCGTTGATACCGTTGAAGAATTATGATCTCGTTCTTGTAGTTGATTAAGTGATTTAATTGAACATACGTTGTTATGAGTTCATCCATGATCTAAGTGTTATGTATCTGTATACTTGTGACCAAATGTATGTTGTATTAGTGAAGTAAATGTGACATCCCTTGCATGATTATCTTTTTCGCATTCTGATTTGAATAATATTCGAAGGGTAGATTTGGGGTGTTACAAGCATCATTATTGGCAAAACACAACATAAAAACCCCAATAAAACACTAACCTTTCAAGGAAGAATAAGGAAGGATATCATTTCATGGAAGTGGGGGAAAATATAGTGAGTTGAAGAAGATGAAGAAAGAGGGGCGGCTGGGTGGTAGTAGGGTTTGACAGTGTAAAGAGAGTGAAGAAAGGGTTTTGTGAGAGAGGAGGAGGAAGAAAGGGGAAAACGATAAAGAGTGAGAAAGAGAGAGAGAGAATAAAAAATGTTTTTGAAAAAGTAAAGGGAGAGGGAAATGATGAAAATGGGTGTATTGAAATGGTGTATACAATTGTCTACCGGGTAATGTAACTTTTCAGCCAAAATTCAATAGATGATTGAAAAATATGTGTCACTTGGATGAATGGGACAATATCATTGGTCCAATTTAATTGATTTAGCAAATTACTATTAAGGACAATTGTAAGTGTAATTTTATTTTGAAAGAAGGATAATTAAGGATGTTTAGTGGTATATTATTTTCTTAGTTAGGTAGTTGAAAGTTAGGTAGTTGATTAATAAACACCCAAAATTTTTGAGAAATTCTTAATCCACCCCATATTTTTCTTAGGCACCACGTGAAATTCTAAAAGTACCCCTAAAAATTAGATATATACTTCCGGTGCACACAATTTTTAAATTGTATTTACAAAAAACCAAAAATACACTTCCGATACAAATTGAAAATACATTTTCGGTTTCTAAAAAAGCATAAAGTTGTTGTCATAACATCAAAAGTAGCATAAAATCATTGGGATGAACATGTTTTCTTTTATAAAAATCCGAAGTGCATTTCCAATTTGTACCGAAAGTGCATTTCCAATTCTTTTTTTTGTCTTTTGAAGGGTGTATCTCAAAACGAATGAACTATAAATGGTGAGGGTGTAAATCTGAAATATATTTTCGTTTTTCAGAAACATTTTTAGAATTGCATAGGGTGTTTTTTCAAGATGAAATAAGAAATTCTCAAAATTTAATAATTATGAAGTTGGTTAATAATATTCAAAAAATTTAGTTAATAAAAATTTGATTAATTACATAATTTTGTACTCTCCTAATCTTAAAAATCATTTTAATATTTTATTTTTAATATTTTATTTTTAATATTTTATTAATCACTATATTGGTAAATAATATACTATAGTGTAAGATATAGTTTAAGAATAACAATTTTTCTTCTAATAAGATACAAACTCAATCATGATATTCCCTATAATAACCTCACCTATACCTTCCTTAGGCACTAAAGTAACCACAACATCATCAGCTTCATCAGCTTCCAAATACTCCAATACTTTTGACATCCCCACCTTAAGACGAGTACTTATTTTTCTACTCTTATGACCACTGTGCAAACTAACAAAACTTCCCACAAATTCAGTTTGATCAGGTTCACTCAACTCATCTTCATCATCATTAACATGAACATCAAATTTGATATATTGATCACTTCCAAATTCAATCCCTTCTATCACCAAAACCTCTTCCTCAATTTCTTTCTCCAACTTACTCCTCAATTTCCTAGGCCTCTTCACAATGACACTTTTTATTGAATCCAAAACTATAGGAAAATGCTTTCTCTCTTTTGAACTCAAAACTTTAGCTCTTTTAGCCTCCCTTTGTTCCTTACTCATTCTTGTCGATGTAGGTTGAAAATTTAGCCATGGTAGATCAAGATCTTGATAAACATATCCTAATTTTTTTGTATCAAGACAATCTCTTACCTTAACACGAACAAGAGTGGCATTTTCGTCATAGAAGAAAAAATTAGTATCTAACCAGTCTTCATCATCACTATAATCTATTCTTCCTTGTTCCAATTTTTTCCATATAGCCCACATTCTATCTATGTTGGAATGATGAGGATAGAAAATAGGATCTCTAGCAGCTGTATAGAATGTTCCCATATCTTCACGATTAGGAGTATCAGCAGCACCAACCCATGTGTGGAGAGTGTTATGAGGTGCATTTTCAATTGAACCAATACCTATTACCAGAAAAGGATGCAGAAATTTTTTATAAGTGACAATAAAAACCAGGGCCATCTCATGGAGACCCGTGAAAATAGATTAAATAAAGTTTAACTATGACAAAATAAATAGGGGAATTTTATGGTGAATTTGTCAAAATAACTATTTTAAAAAAGTCATTTGAGAATGAATTTATTGTTATACGAGAGTGTATAATTTCCATTTTTTTAAATTCATCTAACCGATGATCACCAAATCAAAGAATCAATATTTCACAAAAATATTTAAATCTGAAAAAATTTAAAAATTTAAAAATAAAAAATCACAATTTTCAATTAATTCACCGGTATTTTTCAAAAAAAAAATTCAATTTTTGTTTTGGAAAAAAATTTCAAAAAATAAAAAATTTAATTTCAAAAAAAATTGATGAAAATTTATTTTCGAAAAAAAACTGAAAAAAATTATATTTTCAAAAAAAAGAACTGGAAAAAAAACAGGATTTTTTTTCGGAAAATAAAACAAAATTCCAGAAAATTAAAATTTTAATTTTGGAAAAAATAAAACTGATAGAAATTTATTTCTGAAAAAAACTGAAAAAATTATATTTTTGAAAAAAAAAACTGAAATTTTTACTTCCAAAAAAAAACCTGAATTTCGAGAAAAAAAATACTGGAAAAATAACAGATTTTCTTTCGGAAAATAAAAAAATTTCTAGAAAATTAAAAATTTAATTTCGAAAAAAAACTGAACTTTTCTTACAAAATAAAAAACTGCAAAAAAAAATTTCGAAAAAAGCTGGGTTAAAAATATTTTCTGAAAATAAAAATATTTTTTTAAGATGAACATAAAAATCTAGATCTAAATTTAAAAGATGAAGATTAAAGATTTTGATATGAGGTAGAGAGAGTGTGCACAATAATGAGTTTATATCATATAATCCTATGTTATATTGACTAAATCAAAATTGTACAATTTCAAATCAATACTGCTTTCTGATTGGTCAAACTTATGACTTTTTCAAAATAGTCAATATACCAACTTCACCATAGAATTCTCCGGTAAATAAAAGTTTTATTTAACTAGATATAAGTGTGATAAATATTTAGATGTTATTTAATCACAATTAAATTTTAGATATTTTGTGACAACTTGCGCAACAATCATTTAAACGTCCACAAAGACGACACTATTTTATACATATTTAATGACTATTTTATACATATTTAATGATTCATTACCTGGATGTGACTCATCTCCATGTCTAAGAGGACTTCCCATGAATAATTCTTTTGTAGAAGCTAGAACCATTTGTTTGTACATACTAGCAATGTTAAGAGAAATTTGTTTTTGAGGAGAGACAAAATTTTCCTGTCTAATGAATTGAATATCTACAATATGTGGTGGCATGTGCTTCTTGTCTCTTAGATTATGATAAAGTGAAGAATTCAGGTATGTGAAATAGGATGGGATTTGCATGCCATCTATATTATCCCAACTCCAAAAGGGTAGAGCAAAATTTGGGTCACCAATTAAATTACCTAAGATTCTCTCAAAGAAATAAAGGTACCAACGGTGGAAAGGAAAAAAGAACCATGATCTATGAATATCAATTTTTAGATTCTCAAAAGGGTATTGTTGATGATAAGCACCATTACAATAAGCACAATGGACTTTAGATTGTTGATAGAAACTACGAGGATCGTCGCTAGGTAATGCTTTCATTAGGGCAATGCCTTTTTCAAATTTGGTTATAAACTCTTCACCAACTAAATGACACGGTTTTCTAACTCTAAGAGGAAAATTTGAAGAAGCATCATAGTCTTGGAATTCAAATTCTTTGAACTTATATGGTGATGGCGTAGGAGGACAACACTTGTTGCCTGTTATTGCATGACGGGGTAAATCCGTGGGAAAACACTTGCTTACATCGATGGATATAGAACGGTTTTTTGAAGATTCTGGGGAATCCGAGAGCAACAAGGAACTAATGGTATATGTATCTTCAATGTTTTTGAAACCAATGAAAGCATATTGCCAATTCAATCTCTTTAAAAAGGGTTTGAAGCTTTGTTGCAATAGATTGCTTTCTTGGATATTAGAGAAGGTTTCAATGGTGAAGAAATTTGTGGTGGATATCAAAGTTATGAGACCAAAGAATAAAGAAATGAGAAGCTTTGAAAGAGTGATCATTGGAATCTTAGCTTTAAGCTTCACTCGATTTTTTTTTAAGACACAAAATATGCATAAAATAAGGGTATTTAACGAATATTGAAGGAGTAGATTTTTTTTACAAAAAATCAATGACTTTGTAAGATAGACGTGTAATGTCCATATCCTTTAAGTGTACCTATCCTTTTTTTTTTCTTTCTAATTTCAATTGCTTCAAGCAGTATCTTAAAAATCCAATAGGATTGGTCGGATCGGTTGATCTGGAAATCAATCATATAATTGATTTGATTCAATTGTTCAATTGTATATATCATTGAACTGGTGTGAATTGGTAAAATTTAATGTGAACAGTTAAAAATGAAAAAATCGACGGTTTGTAAATCGGTGGTTTAAATTTATTTATTTTTTAAATCAAAAGATTATTTTAATTAAAAAATTAAAATAAAATATAAAAGAAATGAAATGAAAAAATAAAATATAAAAGAAATAAAATAAAAAATAAAAGGCTTAATTACAATTTTGGTCCCCATATTATTCATTTTTTTGGATTTTGGTCTCTCTATTTTAAAATCTAGAATTTTAGTCCTCTTATTTTAGTTTTTTGAGGATTTGAGTCCCCCTGCAAATTTGAAAGCTATTTTTAATGACATAACACATACATTGATGATGTGTCAGTGTCAATTCAGTAGCAAATTGTTCAATAAAACTATTTTTATTTAAGATTTGTGTGGAACATGTCATCAATGTGAGCTCAATGTCGTTAAAAATTGCCTTCAGATTTGCAAGAGGACTAAAATCCTCAAAAAACTAAAATAAATGGACTAAAATTCAGGATTTTAAAATAAGGGGGCCAAAACTCAAAAAAATGGATAATTGGGGGACCAAAATTGTAATTAAGCCAAAATAAAAATAAAAATAAAAAATAACACAAAGTAATGATATTATTGACGGTGAAGCGATTGCGGATGCAGTTGATTTGAGATCTCAATATTAAAACAATTTTTTTTCCTTTAGACTAAATGTAAGTTTGAATACACTTTATAAAAGACAAAATCACTATATAATTTTTACGGTGGAGTAGAAGCTACCTTTTGTAGCTTCTTGGGTTCACGGTGCAAGTAGAGGTAGAAGTGCTTTTGACACCAATAAAAGTAAAACCAAACACATGCTAAGTTTAATAGGGGTGGCAAAATGGACCGTGGCTCACTGGCCCGATCCGTGCACCCGCTATAGAATTACGAGTTGGGTTGAAATTTTGGGTCCGCCTCGCTAAAGACCGCCACCCGCCAAAATCCGCCTCACCAAAATCCACCGCTCGCCAAAGTCCACCACACCTATTCGTTTAGCTTGTCCCACCTTAATTTTACTATTTTTTAATTAATTCTAATTATTCTATTTCTCGATGGTTTTATTTTATATATTAATTTATGAATATATGTAAATTTTTTAAGTAAAATTTGTTCAAAGATCCTTTATAAAAATTGCTATATAATATAAATGAAAAATCTAATTAAAATGTAAAAATATGTCTATTAATCTATTAAAAAAATAAAGATTTAAATGCACTTTTGGTCCCCCTATATTAATTTTTTTAATATTCTAGTCCCTTATAAAAAAAATCAGCTATTAAGTCCCCCAACGTCATATTTTATATTTTTTTGGTGGAATTGAAATTATGAAGTGTCATTTTTTTAATTATGACATATCATTAAAAATATTTAAAAATTTATTATTTTTTTTTTTTAAAGTTTTCTTTATAATAATTAAACATTCTTAATTATTTTTGTTTTGTAAATATTAGAAATTAAATATTATAAATTTTAATTCTAAAATATATATGTTGGGCCTCATAATTTCAATGTCACCTATGAAAATTAGACTATTTTATTATGGGGGACGTCAAAAAAAAAAACGATATCAGGGGACCTAATAGTTGATTTTTTTTATAGGGACTAAAATATTAAGAAAGTCAATATAGAGGGACCAAAAGTGTGTTTAAGCCAAAATAAATAAATAAGTAGGTGGACAAGTCCGTCGTTCGCCAACACGTCAATTTAGCGGAGCAAGTTAGATTTTTATGCTCATTTTTATTTGGTGGGCTTGTCCGCTCCGCTCTTATTTTAGAAAATTTTACCCTATACCCCTGCATTTATTCCTCTACCCCTACAAATTTACCCTTATTCTATTTTTACTATTATGTTGAATTTTTTACAATTTTCACTATTCATCTGGACTCATGCAAAGCTGACAAGTGGGAACTCATTACTGCGAACCGGATAACATAATGTAGAATTTCGGTATGTAATTATTTTACCTGAAACTCTTTGACCTTTGAAATTCAGTTTGCATTTTTCAATAACCGGATAACTAGCCTAGCCTAAATCTGATGTGTGTTTGTTACCCGGAAGACCTGGCTTCGTGTTATCCGGTTAACACCATTAACATACCGGATAACATGGCGTTGTGTTTTTCGGTTTACCTTTATATACCAACCGGATATCTTGTAGTGTAGTTGTCTGGTTCGCTTTTTAATAATTTTTTTATTATGTTAAACAGGTGTTATTCCTCAAATATACTATAAAAATCAAACATGCGTAGATACCACCGATATATTTACACCTGCACAACGTCTTGCTACAAAAGAAGAGGCGATAAGGTGGATTAGGGAGGTTGGAATCAGAATAAAGTGACAGTTATAATAACTCGTTCTGATACCAAAACAGGCAAGAGAGGAAGAAGTGATAAAGTAATATTTAATTGTGATAAAGGTGGAAAATACAAAGGAGGTAGTGAAATGCAAAGTGCTAGTAAGAAATGTGGTTGTCCTTTCAAAATTAGGTCAACACCGTCAAAAGATGGTTCCAGATGGAAGATTGATGTAAAATGTGGACTTCACAATCATGGGTTACCTGATACATTTGAAGGTCATCCTTTTGTAGGTCGACTAAATGCAGATGAACAACAACATATTGTTGATTTGACAAAACGTCATGTTCCACCAAGACACATACTTTTGTCATTGCAAGAGCAAGAACCGGAAAATGTCACTCGGCTCACGCAGATATATAAACACAAGAGTAAAATTCAGAAAGACATAAGGGGACCTAGAACGGAAATGCAACATTTGTTTAAGTTGGTAGAGGAATCAAATTATGTATACTGGAGTGGGAAAAAAGATGATTCAGAAGTTGTGAGGGATATTTTCTGGGCTCATCCAGAGTCAGTGAAGTAGTTGAATATGTTTCCTATTGTGTTGATTATGGATAACACGTACAAGACAAACAAGTATAGGCAACCTATATTTGAAATAGTTAGTGTGACATCCACTAAGTTGACATTTGTTGTTGCATTTGCGTATATGGAATCAAAGCAGACTTAAATTTTTTGTTGGGTTTTGATTAAGTTGAAACAGTTATTTACTAAGCAGGGGTTTTGGCCACAAGTGATGTTGACTGATAGATATCTTTCTTTGATGAAAGCAATTGAAACAGTATTTCCAAAGACAACCAATTTACTTTGTAGATTTCACATCAACAAAAATGTGAAAGTGAAGTGTAAGGAATATGTTGTGGATGACATGCGAGAGCCAATAGAGAAAATGTAGTATGAACTTATAAGGGCTAGTGATGAGTTGAAGTATCAACAACGATTGCAACAACTTGAGCATGCATATGTTGACTTTACATCATTTATTGATTATGTGAAAGATACATGGTTGTCTCCGTATAGACATAGATTTGTCGAAGCATGGATCAATCAAGTATTGCATTTGGGAAACACCACAACTAATAGGTATGCTTATGTTAATATAACTTGATTTTAGACATAGTTTGTTTATATTAATATGACATGTACTTAATTTTTTTGGGTTTATTTTAAGGGTTGAATCTCCACATTGGAAACTGAAGCCAATGTTGGAGAACAGCTTAGGTGATATATGCAAATACTGGGAGGTTGTTGAGAATCAAATGTCTTAGAATAAAATATAAACTTGTTTCTTAATGATCAAGAAACAATTAGGGTAGGAAAAATAATGAAGAACACGATGAACACAAGGGTTGGTTATTAATTTCTATTTTTTCCTTACTCTTTTGATAAGATTACAAGTATACAAGAATAACGAATCACCCTCTCACACTAAAATAGGATTTGCAGTATGCAATGATGAAATACTAGTATGCTATTTATAATAAACCTAACATACTAAACTAATGGGATTTTATCACAAATACCCATTACAAGCTAACATAGGGTACAAGCTAACTTAACCAATTGGACATAACAAACAGGCTCAATTCGATGCTAACAATACTATCATCCTTCGACACTACAAGCTAGAACACACTTCGAATACAACTTGTAACACTTCAACAACAACATGTGAGCATCCTTCGACTGCATGCTAAACTCTGTCGAACCGTCGAACCAAGACACTACATTCGACCCAATAGAGTTTGATCCAATATCTCAGAAATCTCCACCTTGGAACAAACTCTATTATCAACTAACGAACTAGTTTTCTTCATGCAACTTTATCAACTGCATACAGTGGAAAAACTTGCAACTAGGCAATGTCTTGGTGATCATATCAACAAAATTATGATATGTCGAAACCTTCAACACTTGGACTTCTCCATGCTCGATTAACCCTCTGACAAAATGCAACCTTACATCAACGTGCTTGGTTCGCTCATGATAGGCTGAATTCTTCAACAGGTGTATTTCACTTTGACTATCACATTTAATAGTGATAACTTCACCTTGAATTTTCATCTCCTTAGTAAAACCTTCAAGCCACAATGCTTCTTTCACAACTTCAATTAAAGCAATATATTCTGCTTCAGTGGTTGATAATGCAACAACCTTCTAAAGTGTTGCTTTCCAACTAATTATTGTACCAAACAAAGTGATAACATATACAGAAATAGATTTTCTGGAATCCATACAACCTGCATAATCAGAGTCGACATATCCTTTGATTACTACTTTACTATCTTCACCCAAGGCTCCACCATAAATTAAGACTCTGTTCATAGACCCATTTATGTACCTTAGAATCCACTTCAATGCTTGCTAGTCAGCCTTTCCAGGATTCTCCATGTACCTGCTTACAAGACTTACTGCATATGTTATGTCGGGTCTAGTACAAACCATATCATACAACAAAGAACCTACTACATTAGCATATGGGATGCTATTCATATAAGCTCTTTCGACCTCAGTACTAGGACACTGATCAATACTCAACTTGAATTGAGGGTTTGTTGGAGTCACAACAGGCTTCAAATTCGACATACCAAACTTTTCGAGAATATTCCGTAAATATACCTCTTGAGATAAGCATAATTTCGACTGCTTTCTATCTCTTCGAATGTTAATCCCAAGAATCTTGGAAGTTGCTCCTAGATCCTTCATTTCAAACTCCTTATTGAGTTCAGCCTTCACCCTCAATACCTCTTCGACATTGTTACTTGCTATGAGAATATCATCAACATAAAGCAACAAAATAACAAATGAATTACCAGGACAAAATATGAAGTAAACACAGTGGTCGAACTGACTTTTAACGAAACTTATGCGTGTCATGAATTTGTCGAATATCCTATTCCACTGTTGAGGAGATTGTTTCAGCCCATATAAGGATCTATTAAACTTGCACACATAATCTTCCTTTCCCTTTTCGACATACCCTTCTGGTTGCCTCATCAGGATTGTTTCATCTAGATCACCATACAATAACACAGTCTTCACATCCATCTGTTACAGTTCAAGATCGAATTGTGCCACCATGGCAAGCAACATTTGAATGGATCTATGCTTCACAATAGGAAAAAACACATCATTGAAGTCTACACCTTCTTTTTGAGTGAAACTCCTTCGATTCCTTTCTTAACTTTGAAAATCCATTTACAGCTGACTAACTTGGCTCCAGCAGGTTTCTTGATCAATTCCTGAGTGTTGTTATCATGAAGAGACTTCAACTCATCATCCATGGCCTTCAGCCATTCAGTCTTATTTCGACTCCTCATAACTTCATTATGGTCTCTTGGTTCTTCGTCTAGAACCTCACTTGCAGAGATTAAGGCATAAGCTATAAGATCTGCATACCCAAATCTTTGAGGTGGCTTGACGACTCTTCGTATCTTATCTCTTGCCAATAGATAGTCATAGACAGTTTCCTCAACTTCATCAGCATCCTCTGCTTCTTCGACTTTATCTGGGATATGCTATTCAGCATCAACATGCTCCACCTCAACAGGAATCTCTACCTGTTCCAGCTCTTCATCAGATACTTCTGCACTTCGACCAACATCATTCATTTTCTTGAAAGCCATTTTATCTTCATTGAAAACAACATCTCGACTGGTGATAATCCTTCTGTGACCTGACTCTAGGAACCATAGCCTATAAGCTTTGACTCCTTCAGGATATCCAATGAACATGCATTTAAGAGCTCTAGGTTCGACCTTGTCTTGCCTAATGTGAGCATCGGCTACACAGCCAAATACTCTCAGTTTGTCGAAATTTGGTGGATGTCCCGACCAAACTTCTTCAGGTGTCTTCATATCTAACACAATCAAAAGACATCTGTTTATCAAATATGCTGCTATCGAAACAACTTCAGCCCAAAACACCTTATTTAACTCAGCACTAGTCAACATGCATCTAACTCTCTCCAAGATGGTTCGATTAAACCTTTCAGCCAAACCATTTTGTTGTGGAGTGCCTACAGTAGTTCTGTGCCTTACAATACTAGAGGCAACACAAAAACTGTCGAATGCCTCATTGCAAAATTCAAGACCATTGTCTGTTCTCAACCTCTTGACCTTTCTGTTAGTTTGATTTTTGACCAGAGTCTTCCAAACTTTAAAATTCTCAAAAGTTTCATCCTTAGTCTTCTGAATGAATACCCATAACTTTCTAGAATAGTCATCTACGATGGATAGAAAATACATTGCTCCTGAATGTGATGGACACCTTACAGGCCCCCAAAGATCAGCATGGATGTAATCAAGGGATCCATGTGTTCTTTGTTTGCCTTTATTGAACTTCACTCTGCAAGATTTTCCAAGTACACAGGGTTCACAAAACATCAGCTTTTCGACTTTGTCTCCACCAAGCAAATTTTGTTTCCCCAATTTGACCAGACCCTTTTCACTGACATGGCCCAAACTTATGTGCCAAATTTCTGTCTTCGACAAAGATTTTGTGGATGCAACATTTTTAGAATCACTTACAACTTCAGCCTCAAGGGTATACAAGCCTTGTTTCTTCACGCCTCTCAAGAATTCCTTCGACCCCTTCATGATTCTTAGGATACTTTTCTCTCCTTAAAAAACATATCCTTTCTTGTCCAATTCACCAAGAGAAATAAAATTTCTCTTCAAATAAGGTACATACCTAACTTCAGTCAATAACCTTATTGACTCATCATGGAGTTTAAATCTTACAGATCCAACACCTGCAATCTTGCAAGCTTTGTTGTTTCCCAGCAATACAAATCCACCATCTTGATCACATAATTCCTCGAACATGTCTTTGTTTGGAGTCATGTGCCAAGTGCACCCAGAATCCATAATCCACTCCTTCGACGGGTTGCTGCTCGAGACCACAAGAACATCAGATGAGTCGAAATCATCTTGAACAATAGTTGCATTGCCATTATCCTTTCCTCCATGATCTTTCAGGCGTTCATGGCACACTTTTCTTGTGTGACCCTCCTTCTTACAATGATAGCATCAAATACTAGATGCTTCACCACTGTAAAACTTCTGTTGACTTTTACCTTTCTTCTTGTCGAACTTATTATCCTTTCGCAAGAATTTTCCTTTAACGGCCAAACGTTCACCAACCGTCGAAGGTTTATGCTCCTTTCGTCCGTTCAAGTCCTTCGAATACAAGGCTGATTAAACTTCTCCAAATGTCAGGGACTCCCTTCCATATAAGAGAGTTTCTTTAAAGTGAGCATGTGATCTGGGCAACGCGCACAACAATAACAACGCTCGATCTTCATAATCGATCTTCACATCAATATTTTCAAGATCAAGAATCAGCTTGTTGAACATATCCAACTGCTCAGCCAACACTTTGTCTTCAATCATCTTGAATCATTACAAATCTTGCTTTAGGTAGAGTCGATTCACCAACGATTTGGTCATGTACAAAATTTTAAATTTCACCCATAACCCTGTCGCCGTCGTCTCCTTTGATACCTGTCGAAGAACCTTATCACCAAGGCTCAACAAAATTGCGTTGTGGGCCTTCTCTATCATTGTCGTCTTCTCAACTGCCGTTAACACTTCGTTCATTATTGATTCTCCCTTCAAAGCTTCCAAATAACCCTACTGAACTAGTGGGGATTTCATCTTCAAGTTCCACAGACCGAAATCGTTCACTCCGGTGAACTTTTCAATCTCATACTTTGTCGAAGGCGTCTTCTCCATGCTCACCGCACCAATTTGTTGTGAATCAGATGCCTTAGAACAAAATATAAACTTATTTCTTAATGATCAAGAAACAATTAGGGTACTAAAAATAATGAAGAACACAATGAACACAAGGATTGGTTATTAACTGCTATTCTTTCCTTACTCTTTCGATAAGATTACAAGTATACAAGAATAACAAATAACCCTCTCACCCTAAAATAGGATTTGCAGTATGCAATGATGAGAGACTAGTATGCTATTTATAATAAACCTAACATACTAAACTAATGGGCTTTTATCACAAATACCCATTACAAGCTAACTTAGGGTATAAGCTAACTTAACCAATTGGACATAACAAACATGCCTAATTCGATGCTAACAATCCTAGCATCCTTCGACACTACAAGCTAGAACACACTTCAAATACAACTTGTAACACTTCGACAACAACATGTGAGCATCCTTCGACTGCATGCTAAACTCTGTCGAACCGTCGAACCAAGATACTACCTTCGACCCAATAGAGTTCGATCCAATATCTCACAGAGGTTATGAATGGAAATCTTAAGATATAGTTGGGCAACATTATAGTTTCATTTCATAAGAGTTTTTATGAAGTCGAGCATGCACACACTAGCCCATTTTATGAAAATTTACCGAATAACCTACGCCTATGTTTGTCGATGTGTTATATTTTCCCTTGTGTAAATCAGATAACCTACTTTTGGGTTCTCTGGTGTGTAAAAATCTGAAACGAAAATAGGGTGTATGGACTCTATGGTTTGTGCAACGAATGAAACACTCTCTCGTTTTACAGAAGTGAAATTTGTAAAAAGTAAAACAATTTTTGATGTATTAGTATTTATATAAGGGTATTTTCGTCCAAAAATCAAATTTATAGAAATAAAAGGATAAATATAAAAATACAAGATAAATTTTTTCTTATTTTAACAGACTTAAGACAGAGTGGAACGGGACGCGATAGATAGTTCATTCACCTTCTATAAATTTAGTACACATTAGAATTAAATTATAAATTATTTAATTATGTCATGTTACGATTAGACTTTATCATTACTATTACGTGGCTATCAACTAACTAGTACGGCACAGTTAACTTTTCTTTTTGCATTAAACTTATTCAGAAATATAAACTTTGTTATAAATCATTTCAGGTAATATATACAATATCGGCATATTTTTTTCGAACATTTAATTGTGTAAGAGAATTTTTTTTTAACTATATAAAGTTAAAATAATCAAATAGGTAATAGAAACAGCATAGTACTAATTTTTCAAAGGAAAATTTTCTATTGTGACACCAATTTTCTTCTTTATGTCGTGGCCCTATATTTCCCAAGTATATTTCTATGGTCATGGTGTGCTGTTATGAATTCTTCACATGTTTATTTTTTTTAAACAGCATATATTAATAAGAATTTTATTTTTTTTTAATTCTGATTACAAAAAGCTAGTAAATCCACTCGATAAAATGAAAGATTATAAATCAATTATATTTTACGATAAATAAAATAGTTTTTTATAAACTTATAAAAATTGCCATTGAAATAAATAATATCTCAAAAAAAAAAAAACACCTCCAAGCAAAAGTCTTACTCTTTCAAATAACCCCAATTATTCCATTCTTATCTTGCAACATGTCCCCACAACCAAATACAACCTATGACAGTGCATATAAGTATTAATAAATTATAATTCACCTACTCACCTACCAATTCATGAGTACCACACAACAAAACTATAAATTTTGTTATAAATGATTTGTAAGACAGGACATATATGGCTATTTTTTTAGTTAGATATATTAGTCAGACTATGCTACTGCACGGATCTATTTTTTTAATTATTATTATGATGTAGTATTTGTTTAAAGATATAATAACATGTATAAAGGAAAAAATAACAAATTGCATTAAAAAATGGAAATAAATCAATTTCTAAAAAAATATCAATGACAAGAATGATTTAATTAAAATTTTAAGATGGATGGATAAGGATAAACATTCATTATCAGTATAATATTAAAATAGGAGTACTCTTTTATGATCTGGTTTTAGTGAAAGCCCAAAACAAAATGTAAACATGGGCTTTAGTGTAGTTCAGGGAGGACATATTTGAGAAAAATTTACTTTATACCCCATTAATTAGATTTGTACCTCTATAATTTTTTTAAAATGTCAATTTTATCTTTCAATATTTTTAATTAATTTATCATTTTTAAAAGAGTTTTAGCAACGGTTCAAAACTGTAGTAAAAACTGTTTTTTTTCAAATTATCACATCGGAACACTTTTTAAAAGAGTTTCGGTTGGGTGTATTATTAAGGTACCGGAACACTTTTTGAAAGTGTTCCAGTTTAAAAAATTCCTAAAAGAGTTTTAGCAACTGTAAAAAATCGTAGCTAAAAATGTATTTTTTTTTTTTAATTATCATACCGGAACACTTTTTGAAAGTGTTCCGGTTTGTATTTTAAGATACCGGAACACTTTTTGAAAGTGTTCCGGTTTGAAAAATTTTCAAAAGAGTTTTAGCAACGGTTCAAAACTATAGCCAAAGTTGTTTTTTAAAAAAAATTACCATACCGGAACACTTTTTGAAAGAGTTCCGGTTGGATGTATTATTCAGATACCGGAACACTTTTTAAAAGTGTTTCGGTTTGAGGAAAGTTCTATATGAGTTTAGCAACGATTCGAAACCGTGGCCTAAACTGTTTTTTTTTTAAAAGTACCATACCAGAACACTTTTTAAAAGTGTTCTGGTTGGTGTATTATTAAGATTTGTAAATGAGTTTTAGCAACGGTTTAAAACCGTTGCCTAAAGAAACGAAACTATTTGTAAAAAAATTATTATACCGGAACACTTTCTTTAAGTGTTCCGGAAAACATGTGTAGGGGTGCAAAATTTAATTTTTTTTATGAATTATAAAAAATTAAATGGTAAATTGGTTACAAATATTAAAGGGTAAAATTGACATTTTAAAAAAATTGTAGGGGTATAAGTTTAATAGTAGGGGTACGAAGTAAAGTTTTCCATATTTCAGGGAGGATCGATACCTTATCCGTTTCCATGATTTACCTTGTTTATTTTTTTTTTTTTTTGAGACTTATATTGAATTTTGTGACTTATGTATTATCTCATGACTTATATATTTCTGTTAGACTTATGTATTGTTTTGTGCACTATTTTAATCTTTCTACTTTCCGCAATCCAAAATATAAAAATTAAAATATAATCCAAAATATAGCATAAAAGATATATATCAACTGAATCCAAAATCTAGCATGAAAGTCATATGTCAAATGAATACAAAATAAAACAAACACATAACAATTATAGTTTAGTAATACGTGGCGCTACTACAGGTGTAAGACGTTGCCAATGTTGTAGTCGTCCGTCAAATCCTATCATCCAAGAAGTCACCTCTTTTGTGCGTAATTGTTTTCAAGCCAATGTGAGAGGTGGTAACGAAAAGCCTTCGTTCATGTTTACCTAGTTATAAGTAATTGAACAAATAAGTAAATAAGTATATATGTAATTAAACAAATAAGTAAATAAGTATATATGTAATTACATGTACCCAATGATTTCCGTCTACACATCCAATGCAATAAATGGACACATTAGATGAATGTGAAGTCGTCATAGGAAAGAACGTTAAAAAAGTAAACCCCAAAGAGACAACAATAACATTATACCGATTAGCTATTACATAAGTCATTTTAGGTAATGTCATCTATTTATCTTGTGGTTGATGACCTAACTTTGATATCATCAAAGAATCTCTCACTATTGAAAAACGAGCTCCAAATAACTGTTCATACAGCTTGCTTCTAGGACCTTTAAGTTCATTATCCAAATCACGACGAACAATTGGCCGTCCATCCGATCCATAATCATGCAACAATGCAATGACTATAAGCCCACAATTTCCATCCTTCATGACATCAACAATGTCATCAATAAATGGGCTGATATGTACTGAAAATTGTGTAATGAAATTACTACATGGTTTCTTCTCAGAGGTTTGGGATAATTGTGAACATACCTTCTTTGAAGACTTTTGGGAGCTCGAGTGTGCTCGATCAACACACTCATGATATGAAGGATCACGATAAACATATCCCGCAGGTCTCTTCCCATTCTTCTTCACTCCTCCCTTGGTTTTTATTTTTTCAGGCGGTGGCAACATTTTTTATGTAGTGGGATAAGCAATTTCACACACCCTACCTTTAATGCTCTTTTCCCTATAACATCTGCTGACCTAAACTTTTTCCAAATTTCCTCAATTGCATTGGTCATGTCCACGTCTGATCCATCATCTGCATCCACCTCTTGTTTGCCTTCCATACTTAGCTTTCTCCAATGAATGTGAATAGCCTCAATTGGTATCAAATCACCACTCAGTGTATATCTCCCTAACTCACAAGCACAAGGTAACCCATAAACTTTTCTATGAGTACACCCGCACTTTTGGGTGTCTGTACCAATAATATCAACCCTCACCCACTTTTCAACAATATGCCTCAAAGCAACTTTAGATATAGATCCACGCAAATTTCCATAAAATGGGCCAGTGTGTGCATGCTCGACTTCATAAAACCTCTTCTAAAATGAAGCTCTAATGTTGCCCAATTGTATCTTAAGATTTCCATTCATAGCCTCCCAGCATTTGCACATATCACCTAAACTATTCTCCAACATTTGCTTCAATTTCCAATGTGCGGATTCAACCCATTAAGTAAATCAAAAAACAAGTAAGTACATGTCATATTAATATAAACAAATTATGACTAAAATCAAGTTATATTAACATAAGCATACCTATTAGTTGTGGTGTTTCCCAAATGCAACACTTGATTGATCCATGTTTCGATGAATCTATGTCTATGCGAAGACAACCATGTATCTTTCACAAAATCAATAAATGTTGTAAAGTCAACACATGCATGCTCAAGTTGTTGCAACCGTTGTTGATACCCCACATGATCACTAGCCCTTATAAGTTCATACCACATTTTCTCTATTGACTCCTGCATGTCATCCACAACATATTCCTTACACTTCGCTTTCACATTTTTGTTGATGTGAAATCGACAAAGCAAATTGGTTGTTTTTGGAAATACTGTTTCAATTTCTTTCATCAAGGCAAGATCTCTATCAGTCAACACCACTTGTGGCCAAAACCCCTCCTTAGTAAACAATTGTTTCAACTTATCCAAAACCCAACAAAATTTTTTAGTCTGCTCTGATTCCATATATGAAAATGCAATAGCAAATGTCAACTCAGTGGATGTCACACCAACTATTTCAAACAGAGGTTGTCTATACTTATTTGTCTTGTATGTGATATCCATAATCAACACAACAGGAAATATATTCAACAACTTCACTGATTCTGGATGAGCCAGAAAATATCTCTCACAACTTCTGAATCATCTTTTTTCTGCTCCAGTATACATAATCTGATTCCTCTACCAGCTTAAACAAATGTTGCATTTCCGTTCTAGGTCCCCTTATATCGTTCTATATTTTACTCTTGTGCTTATATATTTGCGTGATTCGAGTGACATTTCATGGATCTCTCTCCTGCAATGACAAGAGTATGTGTCTTGGTGAAACATGACATTTTGTCAAATCAACAATATGTTGTTGTTCATCTGCATTAAGTCGACTTACAAAAGGATGATCTTCAAATGTATCAGGTAACCCATGATTGTGAAGTCCACATTTTACATCAATCTTCCATCCGAAACCATCTTTTGACGGTGTGGACCTAATTTTTAAAGGACAACCACATTTCTTACTAGCACTTTGTGTTTCACTATATCCTTCTTTGTATTTTCCACCTTTATCACAACCAAATATTACTTTATCACTTCTTCCTATCTTGCTTGTTTTGGTATCTGAACGAGTTATTATAACTGTCACTTTATTCCTGATTCTAACCTCTCTAATCCACCTTATCGCCTCTTCTCTTGTAGCAAAACATTGTGCATATGTAAATATATCAGTGGTACCTACGCATGTCTGATTTTTATCGCATATTTGAGGAATAACACCTGTTTAACATAATTAAAAAATTAAAAAATTTATTAAAAACCAAACCGGATAACTATACCACATGTTATACGGTTGGCATATAATAACAAACTGGAACTCGCAGCACCATGTTATCCAGTTGGTTAATGTTGTTAACCGGATAAAACGTGGCCATGTATTCTGGGTAAAAAAGACGAACCAGATTTAGGATAGATAGGTTATCTGGTTTATGAAAAATACATATTGGATTTCTCTATTCTGGGTTATCCAGTTCTTAGAATCGAGCTCCCACTTGTCAGTTTGGCATGCGTTCAGATGAATAGTGAAAATAGTAAAAAATTCAACAGAAAAGTGAAAACAGTAAAAGGGTAAAGTTAGAATATTTTTAAATTTGTAGAGGTAGAGGAATAAATGCAGGGGTATAGGGTAAAATTTTCCAATCCACAATATAGAATTAAAAGGCCCAGCATTATAGAAAAGATATTAAAAATAAAGGAAGATGAGACAACTAAGACTATGCACAATGGTTTTATTATTCAACACCCTATTTTTTCGTTTTTTATCCTCCATATCACATTCTCTTTCTTCCACCTAATAATTCAACACTCATTCAATTTTTAATCACTACAATAGTTTTATTTAATAAAATTCAACACCCTACTCCACCACCATTTACAATACACTAAAAATCTAAATAATCACAACAACCAATAAGACTTTGCAAAATATTATGTGTGGCCTCCACTTTCTCTCATTCAACATGTTGAATCTTTTCAACACCAATTAATCCACATCATTTTCAACACCTTATTCAACACTCCATTGCAAGCATTCAACTATTGAATAATTTATTCAACACCCCCAATGTACGTAGTCTAAGTAAGGGGTATGAGAAAACGTGAAATTGGATTCCGTCATGTGAAAATCTTGGAAATAGATTAGAAAAGGTTGTCTTGCTTATACAACTAATTCACTTTATAGAGTATCTCAATGATGATATTTTTCCAAGTTCAGCACTCAATTGCATTACTATTTATGACGAAGAAGAAGCAACGTTACAAATATAAAGAGAGTGTACCGTATGGTGTAACTTAAGATGAGCCATTTCTATTATTCCTCCGACGGGATAATGGCTGAAGCGTTTGTCGAACCTCCTAAGTATGATTCATCGGAAAACAGGTAAGTCTGGTAGAACATCTATACTCAAAAAGGCCGTAGTGATCACGTAAGTTTAATTGGAAATTATTTTTTAATGAAAATTGTGCTCTAAACCATAAGTGTAAGGTAATGTTTAAGAATTCCTGCAATACATGATTGTACGCCTAACGCATGTCAATTTTTCCTTGCATATTAGTATATTACATAGTTAGATTGTAGACTAAATTTGGTTTGTTAGGGTTTTTTAAAATTCATATAAATCAAAGTTTATTTGTAATTGTTTTTATCAAGTGTTCTATTGTACAGTTAACAAACGCAAAATCCATAGTTTTAACTGGTTTATACTGCACGGGTCCTTGGGTTGTAGATGTCAATAATACATTTGACATATTAAGTTAATGGTCTAAAATAAACGTTTTTAGGATAAATGAGTCTGTCTAGTTTTTGTTTAACAGAGCTAAGCACTCATGATGTTGAAAATTATAAACCATGGAGTTTAAACAACTTATTATAAAGGCTCTATGGAAATGGCAGTAGAGAACTTCATGGGATCAATGTTTATAATACATAAATATGTCAAAATTTAAATCTCATACTCCATAACAAATTTCTTAACAAAAAAATCATAACAAAAAAAAATTAAAGTATGTAGTTAAAGATTTTAAGTGTATCTTACTTTTAGACTCTTTAACCCAAACAACAAATAAAATACTCAGGTATTTTTATCCTGGTTCGTTTGACACTAAAACTACTCCAGTCTACCCGTCAAGATGATTTCTCCTCTCTCAACGAGGACTTAATCCACTATAATCAACGATTATAGAGTGCACTACCCAACTGGTGTGACTAACTTCCTCTAAGACTCACTAGTCCTAGCTCTCTCAAGAATTCTGACCCAACTGGTCTTCTCAAGGAACAAATCGCACAACCAACTATTGTGACTAACACCTCTAAGACTCAACTAGTCCTAGCCCTCTCAAGAATTCTGACCCAAATTGGTCTTCTCAAGGAACAACTATCAGAATGCTAGGTTCTGACTGACTGTGTACAAAAGTGCTTCTAGAAAATCTATTCTTCACTAAATGAAGTTTACACAAAATTTAAGCTCAATACAGTAAACTAATTTACAAAAGATGTTTCTTTGTACTTGCAGCAAGTTTACTTTGGAATGACCTTCTGTGAGTTGCTAGAAGATGATGTTCGTACAGAAGCGTGATTCTCTTTGATTTGGATATTGAATCATTGTTCTTGTTTCGTACAGTGTTGCTTCTACGTTGATGTACCTTTTTGTACTGTATGTGTTGTATATGAAGGTTCTCTCGTAAGCTCTTCTTTTTGAATTGTTGCTGAATAATTATTTCATTGAATATTGTTGTACAGAACTTGCGTAAGTTCTTTGATAATTGTTGTTGAATAATTATATCATTGAATGTTGTGTAGTTGTTATTTTCCTTCTTTGAAAATGAATCTTTAAATAAACTTCCAGAATATGCCTGTTGCCTGTAGCGTGTCTTGAAGAATGGAAAATGTAATAATGACTCTACTGTAGCCTTCACGTGATTTTACTTGGCTTCTATCTTCACGTGATTTGTTTAGCCTTTGGCGTAAATAGCTTGCTAAATATTTCTTGGAAGTTGAACCACTCAAGTATTTCTTCTCTTCGCTCAGTGGGTCAATGTGATTGTTTGCAGATTTTGTCTTTTGGAAGATAATGTTCATAATCAAAAGATCTTCTAGATATTTGCTCATCAGAACTTCTGTTGGTGCTTCCATCAGAAGTTTACTTTGCTCGCTCATCGTAGTTTACTTTATCGGTTGTTGTTCTTGCTTCATCGGTGCGTTGTTCTTGCTTCATCGTCGCGATGTTCTTGCTTTTATCGGTTACGCAGCTTGCTTATATCAGAAGTTGTGTTGTGCTTGCTTCTGCTTATGTGTTGTGCTTGCTTCTGAGTTGTGATGTGCTTGGTGTTGTGTTGTCTTTTGTGCTTCTCGCTCGTGTTGTGCTTTGACCAGAAGTTCTATTCTTAACAGAAGTTCTAATACTTCATCTTCTGTAAGCCTTGTTATATACATCTTCTATTCAGAAAATATTGTTGGTTCTTTTCATCAGAGGTTGCGCTTTACTAGCTCCCATCAGAAATTGTATTTTACTCTTTACTTGTGCTTTCTATTTCTTCCAAGTTCTCGCCGTAACTTCTAAGGCGTGTTTCACAAGAATCGTTTTGTCTTATTTAAACTTCCACAACATGTTTCTTTCCGTAGTTCTTTTTAGCGTGCTTTGTCCAGAAGTTCTTTTCTCCTTAGAACTTCTAACTCCAACTTCTGCTCAGCATGATATTTTCCATTTTTGCACTAGAGTCAGAACACCTTCTGAAATAAAACATTGTACACATCAGAGTATCATATTCAATTATACAAAATTTATTTTGCTTGTTATCATTAAAACTTTTAATATATTATTAGGAATAAATTTTGTTCTAACAAATATCATATTCATTCATACAAAATTTATTTTGCTTGTTATCATCAAGACTTTTAATATATTATTAGGAATAAATTTTGTTCTAACAAATATCATATTCATTCATACAAAATTTATTTCATTCATACAAAATTTATTATGGTTGTTATCATCAAAACATTGATATATTATTAGAAACAAACTTTGTTCTAACAATCTCCCCCTTTTTGATGATGACAAAACTATCTAGATTTTGATTTAAGAAATTTTGTATATGTAAAAAAAATATCTCCCCCTGAAATTAATAGTCTCCCCCTGAACTAAATATTTGAAAAGAAAAAAATGCAAGGTAGAACTTCCCTGAGTTTTTCTTTTCTTCCAGAGTTTACTTCTCAGAGTTTGAGCTTCCAGAGTTTGCTTCTCAGAGTTTTGAGATTCCAGAGTTTACTTCTCAGAGTTTGCTTTCAGAGTTTGCTTTTCTGTATCACTTAGAAACAAAAATGTACACTTGTATATTTTGTTAGAAATGTTTGACATTTTGTTTCCAGCAACATGTTATAGTGAATTAGTTCAAAATCTCAGTTTTCTCCCCCTTTTTGTCATAATCAAAAATTCATTTAAAAAATGTAAAGTTAAATGAAGTTCTGATGACTTTAAAAAAATAAATTTTGAAGGTTTGTCACAAACCAAAATATTTAAAAATTTAATAGCAAAGTGGTCATCACTCATAAGTAACATCTGACATTGGAGGAATTTCTTGAGATTTAAAAAAATTCAACAGTTACTAAGAATTTCTTGTCAATAGCTAACATGCATGTTTAAGTAACCTATCAGAAGCTTCTGAACACGTGTTCAACTTCTGGGTTACAGCGTTACAGCTGTTTCACTATAATGAACTTCTGACCATAATCAGAACTTGAAACGTTTGAAGGTTTCAGAACTAGATACAGTTTCTAACGTAACTTTTATTCTCACTTCTGAAGAGTTAATTAATTAGATGTTCATTTATCACAGAACTTCTGACTAAAATTGATATTGAACATAATTTCATTCAGGGAAATTTTCCATACTCAAATTTTTCAAAATAAATTTAAATCTATCTTCAGAAAGTGGTTTTGTGAAAATGTCAACCCATTGATGGTCTGTATCCATGATTGATTTGATTAAATCTTTGAAAATACAAACCGAACTAGGTTTTTCCTCAAAAATCTTTCGAACTCAAAACCAAATTGATCATGGGCCTCCCTTACGGTGTAAGTCTCAACCCCCCTATGTACATATTTAGTTTCCTTGTACATATCCATCCTTTGTGTACATATTTAATTCCTTGTACATATTCAAGTATAACTAGTTTTGTTCGCTAGTTTTATCCGCTTGTTTATACACCAATTCCACTGGTATTAAGAGGAGCATTATTCTCGGTGAAATTGCTCTTATTTTAGTGGGCATCCCTTAAGGTGTAAGTCACACTCCCTTGTATATATCCAAGTATACTAGCTTATCTGCTTGTTTTAAACACTTGTTTATATATTGCTTTCACACTCCTTTGTATATATCCAAGTATCACTAGCTTTATTTGCTTGTTTTATACACTTGTTTATATATTTCCTTCATAAAATCCTATGAATGCGCGCACACACTTTGTCATATATACTTGTTCATATACTTGTTCATGTTTATTTATGTCATTACAACTAGTATAACAAATAGGTTCCCCATATCCTCCTCTTGGTCTTCGTATAAAAGAATTCCCTCGTTGAGTTAGCCTCCTCTTGGGCTTCGTATAAAAGAACTCCCTCGTTGAGTTAGCCTCCTCTTGGACTTCATACAAAAGAACTCCCCTGTTGAGTTAGCCTCTTCTTGGGCTTCGTACAAAAGAATTCCCTCATTGAGTTAAGCCTTCTCTTGGGCCTCATACAAGAAAGAGATATGGAAATCTATAATAGCCTCCTATTGGGCTTCATACAAAGAATCTCCTTCTCTAGGATAGAACCCAAAGATTATGATTTCCCGGTGAAATCACTCTTAAATCTAAGCCAGCCATACCTTATAGCCTCCTCTTGGGATCACAATACAAGGACCCTCGATGTCCCTCGGAAATCCTCATCTTGGGCTCACAATACAAGGACCCTCGATGTCCCTCAGATAGCCTCCTCTTGGGCTTACAATACAAGTACCCACTGGCTTCTTAAAACCATCCTCCTAACCAATAACAAAACATTTCTCCTAAGAGATTAGACATGAATGATCTCTATGGAAGAAGTATCTCATCTATAGCATAACGTAAGAATCAAACATTTTTCACAACAAACACTTTTTCAAACAAAACATCTTTCTTAACTGTAAGTGGTAACGCTTGTACACTCAAGCAAAACACCCAATCCTTACAATGAAAGATTCAACATTTTTTCAAACATCTTTCTTAACTGTAAGTGGTAACGCTTATACACTCAAACAAAACACCCAATGCTTACAATGAAACATTCAAACAATCTATTTTCAAAAATTTATGTGATGAAATAGACTAGATACATTTTTCATTAAGATGACACTTTTTGTTATCTCGTAAATATTTGCTTCCACTAGCACATAAGTGGGAACTACGATTGTTGTGACTTTTTGAACCTCCTTTTGAGAATACGTAGGCACAAGGTCTCACCCTTGGCGAGCATACTTCTTTCTCCCTCAAACCACCCAAACTTTAGTTTCCCTTAGATCCGAGCTAGAGATGCTCTGATTCCCTCTAGGGTATATGTATGCAGAGGATCCCATTGATCTTTGCGAGCATAATCATAATAAACAAACTTAGGTTCCTGCCTAACCTACCCTTCTTAAATCCCAGAAGATTGAGGAAGGAATTGATTGGTACGAGGTACTCGTGCGTGGCGTCTTCTAATAATAGAGCGCTCAGGTTCGGGAATTGGTAGTACTAAGTCTTCGCCTTGAGAGCGAGTACTTGGCATACAATTGGGAATGGTTCCGTAGTCTCTACAATGTAACTAAAGGAGTTACGATATTGACTTGTTAGTCTCCAACAACGACGCCAAAAACTTGATCGCGAATTTGTGTGTCTTAAAGAATCTAGACCACAAGTATACAGTCTTATCGCGTGTAGCTTTAAAGATTATCGAATCCCAAGGGACTAAATGTCGAACTATCGTTATCTTAGGTTACTATGCAAATCTAAGGCTAATAATGTAATTGATTTGGGGTTTTAGGGAACCTAATTGAATAAATTCTAGTTTAGATTCAAAGGGAGATATCGATATGTAATGGTCGGGCTTCGGGGATTTAACAACTCATTGACTCAACTCGGATTATTAAAATAGTCTTCAGTAGAAAATATTTGTTTGAAAACCCTTTTCTCACACTCTCGTGTTTATTGATTTAGATCCTATAATCAAACCTAAGTGAGCGCTCTCGTTGTATCATTTAAAGTTTGGAAATAGTTTTTGAAAACGAATAAGATCTAATTAACTTAAAAGAGATCTCGTTGTATTTTAAGTTAATGCACAATTACTAATGTCCAGTTATTATCTCAAACTCTCATTTTTATTGATCCTAACTTTTATCTGTATTTTACTCTCGTAATAAAATAATTGATGTTTAAAACTAGTAATTGAAACCAAAAAAGAGTTCTTTTAAAAGTAATATATCAAATGGCGTTGCTGAACTCCGTTGGCTATATGACCTTACATACTGATAAACTAATTTAGCCTAGCATGGTATAAAATTTAATACTAGCACAACAGAAATAAATAACATCGAATAAATTAAACCCAAGCATATTAGACAATTTTTGGCAATAATAAATTAAAAAAATTAAATTAAAATAAAAATAATATTTGGCTACAGTGAATGTTTATTGCTCCAAAAGTAAAAGCGAGAAAGAATATAAAGCACGATTCTAACATAAGGTTAGAATCAAGAAGGTTCGCAGAATCCCTGCTATAAATAGAAACTAAATAAATAAATAAACTAAATCGATAAATAAAACTCAAAGAAATAATCATTGGAAAATTTGGTAAGTGTAAAGAAAAAGAAGCGTGTGAAAAGTGAAGTACCTATTTATAGATGTGAAATTTAGGAACGTTGAGGGAGAATTGCCTCCATAGAGATCGTTACGGACTGTTGAAAAGAGTGTGATCGTTTGCTTTCGCTTTGTGCATTAGGGACTTATGGTTATGGTTGGGCTGGACCTTGTGCTTCTTCTTATTTAATTATTTATTTTCAAAGCCTTTTTTACTTTATAATACACCCCTATTTTGCCATACACCACATATTTGCATATATGTTCTTTTTTTTGTGGATTTTAAGTACAATTTACTCGACTTTCTTCGCACATGTCTTGTAAACATTGAATTCCTGATAACATAGAAAATATCGGTATAATACGAATAAATAGTAATTTAATTAATTAAAATGCTGATAAAATTCATGTAAATAGATCCAAATATACGATAAATTTTCGGGTTATCAAATACATAGGCATTAGGTCGCGGGGCCTAACCGAGCAAACTTTATAAATATTTCCTTATTTTCCCCGTGTTTATTTTATTTTACATGCATTCCCTTTTAGAACTAATCATTAGACATAGATGTAGCAATTAATCGATATATATATATATATATATATATATATATATATATATATATATAACACCCTTAGACAAAGCAAATTGAAGTGGATACTGTGAAGTGCCACAGATGCGCGGGGTGCTAATCCCTTCCCCTCGCGTAACTGACTTCCTTACCCTTCCTCGTGGTTGCGACAACCATGTTGTTTCCCTTCTCTTAGGTTTACTCAATGTTTCTTTTCTCGCTCATGGGATAAATATACAATGTTGGCGACTCTGTTTTCTGCCTCTTTCGCGCTTCGATGATAATACTAGGTGCGATAATCACCAAGCACCTTGAATTGTGTATCTTATATGGATGTGTTTTATGTTTGCTAAACCTTAACCCAATATCCAAAAGATGTATATTTTTCTTTGTTCTTTAGATATGGAGCCAAGTGCATCCTGCTCACGTCTTAAGCCAGGGTTTAAAGGTTGATCCTTAATCAAAATGTTATTCAATGGATTTCAAAAGCTTTAGCTTCAAGTTTATGTCATGGAATCAAATTTCTCTGGCCTAAAGAGATCTCCCAATTTCATTTGGTCAGGTTTGTCTCAAGGTTAAAGGTTGGGATCAACAAGAGGAGTCATATGTTCATGTGTTTATTTCCATGTCTTCTTCAACAAGTTGCATTGAGATACGGACTTCATCATCAAGGCCATCAAATATAATATAATTGCAAGGTCTAATAGAGCTCATCATGCCTTAATTTTCAAGGAAAGTTCAAATGATCAAAGGTTGGCCAAAGGGTTGACCTAGTTAGGACAAGTCCTTGATTTTATATCCATTAGTTCCTAACTCTCTCAATTTTCAATATTTTGAGTTGATTTTTTTTTTGCTATGGATTCTTATAATCACCTACAACAACTTCTATTCTCATGGAAAAATCCATTTGTGTAAAGAAACTCATCAAAAGTTGAAAGGAGTTACAAGTCACTTTGGTATTTTCTGAACAAAGGTTTGTTGATTTCTCAAGGTCATATCTTGATCAATTTTTGAGATTTTGAAATGATTCCAAAGCCATGATTCTCGTCAAGGAGTCCTTAACAACTTCTTTTCAAGGATCAAAGGCTAATTTTGAATGGATGATCATTTAAATTTGAAGAAGATTACAACTCCTTTGGGATAGCTATGGAATTCTATGATTGGACTTCAAATAATCATAACTTGGTCATTTTTTATCACCTTAAGCTTATTCTTTTTCTACAATAATTTTTGAGATGTCTACTACAACTTTGTTTTAAGTTACTAGGTTTGAAAATGCTTGGAAGTTTGTTTAAGAATTGAAAAGATTATAGGTCATTTGTGGATTTCTCAAGAAAATTTCACCACCTTCAAAGGACCATAACTCTCTTAATTTTTATGATTTTGGATTGATCTCGATTCCACAATTCAATTTGAAGAGTCATTAACAATTTCTCTTCAGGGATCAAAGGCCAGTTTTGAGTGGAAATGCATGTAATTTTGAAGAACATCATAGGTCATTATTGAGCTCCATACTTAGAATTTTTCTAAGTGTCAAACATCCATGTATTTTTGTTGGAGCATAACTTCCAGCTCAGACCACCAAATGAGACCTTTCTTGGCATATTGTGTATTACTTGGATTGCATTTTGGATTACTTGGATTATATTGATATATACATTACTTGGATTGCATTTTGTTCAATTTGTGATGTGTATAATTTGTACAATTATTGCTTTGTAATGCAAAAAAGATGGTTAATTTAGTTCTAGTTTTTGTTCAATTTCCTGCTACTGTCATGCTCAGAATCGAAAATATACTTTCAGTGTAGAACCGAAACTATACTTCTGATTTTAACACATATATTTCAAAAAAAGACGCGCACCAGAAATATATTTCCAATTTTAAAGAGGCATTACAGATAATGCATAGGGTTTAATTTCCCCATATGGGGTGACTTAAAAAACTTCCTATTCTATAACATGTGGAAATAAAGATGGTAGCTAACAAGATTCCTGAAAAGATTGGAGAAGAAAAATAAATGTTAACATACTACTATCTTCGGTCTTTAATATAAGAAAAAAAATTATTTTTTAGATTCATTGAAAAATTAATGTATCTAGACTATATGGAATCTAAATATATTGATTCTTCAATGAATCTAAAAAATAAATATTTTCTTATATTAAGGATCAGAGAGTAATAATCATAAGGGTGGAGAAAAGATTCAATTAAACCAATATTATTTTGTGATGTATTTTTAAAAAAAAATCATTTTAAGATCTAACTGTAGTGCACAAAACAAATCAAAATGGTAGAGAGATAAAGTTCAACCTCTCTCTACCTTATTCGGCGATTTTTTGTTCATCTTCAAGAGAATAGAGATGGAGTGGAGCAAGACAGTTAAAAAAGGGTTCAGGAATCTGGTTGCAAGATGGGATGTTCATCCAACGGGTAGAAGTTATGATCAAAGGGAGTTGGGTTCAACTGTTTTGATTTTCTTTTCAGAAATTCCAGACAGGGTTAAATCTATGACATTTTCAGGTTGTTTGGATGCATCGGGAAGGTGGTTGAATTAGTGATTCCCCCGAAGAGGAACAAGTTAAGGAAGAGGTTCGGTTTTTCTTGATTCGAAGAGGTGGAAGACAAAATATTACTAGCTATGAAACTTGATAGTGTTATCTTTGACGACAAGAATATTCATGCTAACATTCCGCGGTTTCAAAGAACCAATGGAGGTGTTAAGGTTGTAGCTTCTGGTCAGAGGGTCGGTCTGAACATTGCATCTGGGAGGAAGTTCTGGAAAGGCAAAGAGGGTTCAGAAAGGTGGGCACGAAGTCTTTTGCAGAGGTGGTTACAAATACTGGTTCTCCAAAGTTCGCAAAAACTAAGGTTTTGTTGCACTATGTTTCTAATAGAGAAGATGTAGTCATGCTAAAGAGAGCTTATGTGGGTGTTGTGTTGAATTCTGGGATGGCTTACAATATTCAGTCGAGCTTCAAAACTGAGGGTTGTTTCTCGATTAAGGTTACTCCAATGGGGGCAAACTTATGTCTTTTAGAGGAGGTTAAGGAGGGTGAAATTAGATACTTGATTAGGGAATGAAACAACTCAATTTTCAAAAATTGTTTAAATTTCCGAAAACGAGTGAAATCGCCACCTAATTTTATTTGTTCTAAAAAGAATGGAAAATATAGATAAAACCCCAAAGAAGCGGATAAGGCGGTCTACGTGACCAAAAGATGTGAATTCGGGAGTCGGTTATGTAAGGGGAAGGTATTAGCACCCCTTACATCCATCGTACTCGATGGGACCCATTTAGTTCCAAGTGTTTGTGTGTGTGTTTATTGCTAAGTTATGAATAAAAGGAGAAAAGGATTTTATTTATTATTATTTTGAGTTTGGCACGGTTTCGGAACCGTGTGCCTACGTATTCCCTTGTGCAATGGGAAATTCAAAACTCCGTAGTTCCTCTAAAAAGGTTTTAAGTTTGTTGTATTGATTTTATAAGAAAAATCGTGCATTAGACATTTCAAATGTTTGAACTTGGACTTGTTTAGTTTGTTTGAAAAGCTTAAGTCCACGTTCGTGTTTGAAATGGCTATTGCACACTCTTTATCGGAAAAGAGTTTGATGATCGCATATGAGCGAGAAAAGAGTTTTGAGTGAGTTGAATTATTTTTTAAGTGAGTGAAAAAGTACTGAACAATAGGACTAACGTCTTACAATTCAAATACTAGAAACCCGAGGAGCTAATGCTCTGACGAGTCGTCTATCATCCAAAAAAGATTTTCTTATGAATAAGTGAGGTGAAACGAGTTCCACGTTATTTAGAAGTCTTTAAGCAATTGGCCTAGCGTCCAACGACTTAAAGACTAAGAGTTCATTTGGGACAAGTTTTTAAACAATTGGCCTAGCGTCCAACGACTTAAAAACTTGGATTTTATTATGAAAAAGGTTTTAAAAATGCACTCGACGTTGAATCGAGGTTTGTAAGTTAATTATGAAAGTGTTTTAGATACGTGCTGAGATGAAGTATGGAATCGGGTTATGATTAATCAAGTATATGGACTTGATTAACCTCGTGAGGATAGGTGCTCCTATCCCTAACCATGAGACCCTGGTGCATGGTAATTGGTATATAGACCAATGTTATTTTCGGGTTATGATTAACTAAAGCAACAAGGGCTTTAATTAACCTCGTGAGGATGGTCATGCCCATCCCCAACTATGAGACCCTTTAAGAAATCGGCATATGAGCAAATCAAGATAGAATCGAATTGATTTTAACTTTTAGTGTGTGCAAAGTGTACAATGGTGAATAAATGCGGAACAAGCAGATAATCATCACACAATACAATCGGAAATTTAAATAATTATTAGAAACGATTTTTCCTATTTGATAAGAAATCGACTAATAGTTTAATCGATAAATTATCAAATAAAAACTATCAGAACTAATCATTACTTAGTACATCGCACAAAATATAATTTACGAAAAAATAAATTAATTGATGAAAAGTGAAGGTTTAGATATAGCCTGTATGACGCGATTCTGAGCGGTGCAAAAAAGAAAACCAGAGACGATACTCTTTGGCCCAAATAAAGTGCTCAATGAGCCTTCAGAAAACTTCGTATAGAGCGTCGTTGATCAAAAAACGGAAGCTCAAGACACATGGAAGTAGTGACAACATAGGTATATTGAGGATAAAATAGTAAAAGAAATGCTAAAGACTCCCTACTAAAGAAAAGTGGCTAATTAACATCATTATTATTTTTTATATTTTTTTTAGAAGTATATCAATTATTCTATTGGTTAAGAGAAAGAAAATAATAATTATTACTAAAAAATTAAAATAAAATAATAATAGTTGTTAATAATAATAATAATTAATAATACTAATAACAGTTAGTAGTAATAATAAAAATTAGTAATAATAATAATAATAATAATAGTTATTAAGTTAATAATAATATTAGTTATATTATAATATACTAATCCTACTAATAAACAAAAATTAAAAATTAAAGGACAAGAAAGAACAAAAACGCTCATACTCTCCTCTCTTCCTCACGATGAACGCTCATAAACCCCAAACCCAAACTTCTTCTTCCAAAACACGAACCACAACCCTCATCTCTCTTACTCCTCTGATGGAAACCCAGAAATAAATGGCTTTCACTCTCTCGATGGCTTCGACTGGAACCCTCATCCTTACTTCCCTCTCCTAATCGCTGTCTGAGGGAAACCCTAACTCTAACGATTCTGGGTTCTGTTGGTTTGTTTCTTGCGTTTTCTTGGGATATTACTTGTTTTCTTGGAACTTTTTGCAGATACACACCTGATTCTTGGAACTTGAAGGGGGTTGGAACCCTAGCTTGCTGGACTCGATCTCCTCTTGCTCCCGGGTGAGACCGCTCTGAAATTTCTTCTCTCTTCTCTCTGTCTATGTCAGAAACTAGTTTCTGAAACCCATTTTTCTGAAGGGTTGGGTTAGGGAAGATGATGAATGTTAGGTTAGGTTTTCTGTGTATTGGATCGATGCTTTTGGTTTTTTTTTATGGTTGTTTTGGTTTGGGTAGTTTGATGGTTATAGAACAGATTTCTATGCTCTTGGTCCTATTTTTTTTTTGGTTCTGGTTATTTGGTTTTTTTGGATTTTTGAATGGATGCTATGTTGGTTTAGAGAACAGATACTACACGACCTTGCTGGCTTTTGGAATATTTGTTGTTTCTTTTGAACTGATATCCCTCTGCTGGTTTTTGTGTGAAGAACAGATGTTATATCTTTTGATTTTTTTTAATGTTTGTTATCTGAACTGCTCTATGCTTCTGTTGGGTTTTTTGAACTGATACACACTTGATTATATTTCTGTTGTCTTCTTTTTACTTTGCTTGCCTGGTCTTTAGAACAAGGACAGATGCTATACTTTTGATCTGAACAGAACCTCCCTTGATGCTTGCTCAATATTGGCTTTTTATCATTTATGTGCAATTTATCTGTCTCTCTTTGGAAACATGAACTGTGACATCTGTAGTTGCTTGTAATCAATACCAATTTTCCTCTTTTGGCTAAGCTGCCTGCTATGCTTCTGCTGTTCTGCTTTTCCTTTATACATTATACTGGTTGTTTGCATTTACTGGCTGTTTGGGTGAAAACTTCTCACCTTGTGCTGATAACCATGTATTTGGGTAAAAAAAGAAGTCTCTCTCTTGCTGCCTGCTCTGCTGATATGTTGACTTTGACCTTATTTCTTGGGTTGAACTTAAATTTTTGGAATTGTTTGCCAAGCTGTTGGTCTGTTGGGCTGTTGGGTTGTTGGGAAAAAATGATGTGTTATCTGATTTTCTGCTTTGTACCTCTCTTTGTGAACCAACAACGAAAGTTGTTGTGATTTGCAAATAGAGGTAGTGGCCGATGAAGGAATTTTAGTTCCGAGGCTTTGTCATTTGAAACAATTGACCTTTAATCCTGATTCCTTAACACAACCCTCGTGATGAGTCCGAAAAAACATAATTCTTTTGGTTTTCGTAGTATGCAATTTATTTCGTTTTGTAACTGCTAACTGATGTTCTTTTTTTTTTTTTGTTTCAGGTGACAATGGATGGCACGACATGAAAGTGAAGAGGAGTACCCGAATGTGAAGAGAAGTTCGGAGGAAGACAAATACGCTCGAACGAACTTCAGAATTTGTAGCATTAGATTAGGATACCTTAGAAACTTATAGAATTATGACATTTTATACTCTTTTTTTGTAACCTTTGTAAATCAAGATTGTAATTTGAATTCCAATGAAATAATAACAATAAATTCCTTTTTTCCCGACATTGTATATCTTGAGATGAACGAATACCAATCATTTGCATAGCATTTCGATCGAATGTAATTCAAACACCAAGAACAACGTTTCTTTTTTCACCGAATTCAAATGCCTCCAAATAACAAAGAATTTCTTTTTTTTAAAATTTAAATTCAAAAATAAATAATGATTTTCTTTTTGAATTCAAATTCTAAAACAAATATCCCTTTCGGCCAAATAATTCTTAACAATTCCTTTTGCACCAATGATCTGAAATCGTTCGAAATCTCCTGAATTAAATCGGTAATAAAATTAAAAAAACCTTCCCAACACAATTCTTCGTGAAAAACAAATTTCCCAGTAGGAACTCCTCTGAAACCACAATGAAATGAACATCTACGCTTGAAATATTGAGGTAAAACGAAGGGGATATTTTGGGGTGCGACAGTTGCCCCTATTCAATCATCTTAAACCTGATGAGTGAGAAAAAGCGACAGCTTTCGAACGTTCAAGGTGGAAGAGGATTGAATACCAGAGAACCCCGAAAATTTGCCCTGAAGAGGAAAAGACTTGTTAAGCCACATCAGAATGCTTTAGCAACGATAGTACCAAATGAGAAATATCAGAAGATCTTGACAGCACTGGGGATAACTGTGTGACCGAAATGAGTTTACCGGTAAGCTTTAATGAAAATGCTATGAGAAGAAAACCGAACTTCTCAAGCGAAAGAGAAAAACAACAGGCTAAGCCATCGCAGGATGTCTTAATGAAAATGCTATGAGAAGAAAACCGAACTTCTCAAGCAAAAAGAAATACAAAAGACTAAGAATCCGATATGATTGAGAACTTGTCAAAAAGTTCCAGAGAATTAAGGAATACCCGCAGACCTTAACGAAGATGAAGTTGAGAGACTGTCTGAAGATCCCAAAGAGTTAAAGAATACCGCAAACTTTAACGAAGATATAATCGAGAATTTTTCAGAAAATCCCGAAGAGTTAAGGAATACCTGCAGACCTTAACGAAAATGAAATTGAGAAACTGTCTGAAGATCCCCAAAAGAGTTAAAGAATACCCGCAAACTTTAACGAAGATAAATGGCTAGAACAATATCCGAATTGTTGGTGCACGAAGGTGCGATGAGCCATGGCATGCTGAATGTCTTGACTGTGTAACTTCTGAGTTACCAGCAGAACAAATTCAGTAGCGCACCCGAGAATATAATTCTAGGGATAAACAAAACAATATCCAGCACACTGGTGTGATATAGATGTTTATGAAGTCGGTAAATCTTGTTTCCGACGTTTCTGCTGATGAGAGATCTTACTGAACATGTACCGACATGTTGAACAACTCCTGAATTGACAAGATCTTCAATTTGTATGCAGATAGCTTTACCGGTGATAGAAGAATCAGATTCAGCACCTGCGACTGAAAAACTTCTAGGGTAATGAGCTTCAATTTGTTGGCATTTGTATAGACAATGCGTTGTAGCAAGTGGATATATGGATCAACGTCTGAGTCGGAGGAATATCCTGTGATTGAATAAACATCCCACCTGGTGGACATTTATTGTTGAGTAGTTGATAACTTACTGGGGAAATAAACACACCAGAAGTTTGATGTAATTTTCTAAGAACAGCTCAGAGAACAAAACGCAGAATTCGCCGCTAATAGAATTTGCTGAGAAGATTCTTGTCTGAAGGAACCTTGGAAAATACCCTGAATAATATTGTAGTAATCCTTTATGAAGGTGACTCACTTGGGAGTAAATTAAGCTTCGCTGGGGAAACTTTGTAAGAAAACCGTGCGGAAAATTCATTGGGGATTCCCGGTTGATAATTTTGCTGACATTAGAGTCCATTGAAAGAGACAACTATTTCGCTGGGGAAGAAATCTCGATTGGAGAAACCATCAATTGTTGATATCCATACAAGTATATAATTTGTACTGGGGAGAAGAGGATAATTATGTCGTCTGAGAACTAATCCTTCCATTCGATCCTTACGAGGATAATTACAGTTTCAGCTGAAAAACCTGCAAAATAAATAGCTGAAGCTAATGCATGAGTATGATATGCATGATATGATTTTTTCTAATGCCAATAGTATATGACTTCCTGATACTGTTAAGAGAAGGAATACATCACTGGGGAATCCAATTTGAACAATCATGTTGTCACAAGAATTCACTGGGGATGATTGATCACTTCTCTGGGGAAAAGACTTAACTTGAAAGTTGACTCCACTGCCAATTTATCTTTCACCCAAGCATTCACCTGGCACTGGGGAGAAAATCTAGATTGTTACCTGAAAAAAACTTTGGCGCCCGCGTTCAACATACTCTGAACAGATTTTAGATTCTGGCAAAGGTTCATGCATGAATGTACCGTGATATGAATGGATGAATAAATGAATGGATGCGTGAATATACTGGTTGATGCATTGGTTTATCAACTGAATTCCCGACACCACTGAAAATCAAATGAAGGGCAATGGCCATAATCCAAGTCACGAATGCTAATGCCAAGAGTCTCTCACAGGGAAAATAACATCTGATTACTCACAAACACCATGATGGGTATGAAGGTACTTCCAATTCAGAGGAAAGGCGTAACACTTAGAAAGTCGGTCACCCCCCCCCCAACATTCCGTAAATCAAAGCGATTTTAAGTTTCAAAACTTCATTGTTTCATCATTTTGAATGATTTTAATTTTATCTAAAACAGCAGCGACATTAAGTTAATCATGCAGAAAAGATAAAAAATAGGACAAGAAATGAAGTTCAACTGAACAATTTTTATTTAAAATATGAGAAAAATAACTCATAAGTAGAAATTTTGTACATAAAGATGCACATTCCTTTAGGAAGAACATACAGGAAAAGTGAATCTATACACATTTCTTAAAACAACAACGAAATTGAAACTGAACTTCATTGAACCAAAACATGCTATTCTCCTCGATCGCTATTCTTCATCACTTCGCTCAAGATGGTGATTGAACTAATCCTTTCCATCGAGCTTTTGTTGTGGCACACGCAACATTATGTCTTTATACATTCCTAACTTTGCGTGAACCATCTTCTAAGATCTTGGTTCACCGGATATTTACCCTTTTTGCTTAAGCCTTTTCGGGTTTTCACCACGGCTTAATTTTTCTTTTTTATATATCTTTTTAGACATAATACTTCTTGACCGCTCGAGTTGATAGTATGTGCCAAGTCTTCTCCATCCATGTTGGTGAGAACAAGAGCTCCTCCCGAGAAAACTTTCTTTACCACGTATGGTCCTTCATAGTTTGGCACCCACTTTCCACGAGGGTCTCTGTGTAGGGAGATTATCCTCTTTAGCACCAATTCGCCCACCTTGAACTCGCGGGGACGTACCTTCTTGTCGAAAGCCCTCTTAATTCTTTTCTGGTAGAGTTGGCCATGACAAATGGCTGTCAACCTCTTTTCTTCGATCAGATTGAGTTGGTCGTATCTATTCTGGACCCATTTTGCTTCTTCCAACTCTGTTTCCATCATAACTCTGAGAGAAGGAATCTCCACTTCTATAGGAAGTACTGCCTCCATGCCATAGACAAGAGAGTAAGGTGTTGCTCCTGTCGAAGTGCGAATAGACGTTCTGTACCCGTGCAAAGCGAAAGGCAACATCTCGTGTCAATCCTTATACGTCTTCACCATTTTCTGCAGGATTTTCTTGATATTCTTGTTAGCTGCCTCAACAGCACCATTCATCTTTGGTCTGTAGGGAGACGAGTTGTGATGATCGATCTTGAATGTGTCACATAACTCCTTCATCATCTTGTTGTTCAGATTTGTCCCATTGTCAGTGATAATCTTGCTAGGAGTGCCATAGTGACAAATTATATTATTCTTGATAAACCGAGTAACCACCTGTCGTGTCACATTCGCATATGAAGCAGCCTCAACCCACTTGGTGAAATAATATATGGCGACTAGTATGAAGCGATGTCCATTCGAAGCTTTCGGCTCAATCATTTCGATCATATCAATTCCCCACATAGAGAATGGCCATGGAGAGGTCAAAACATTCAGAGGTGAGGGTGGCACATGCATCTTATCAGCGTGAATCTGACATTTGTGACATCTCATTGCATAAACAACACAGTCTGTTTCCATGGTCATCCAGTAGTAACCAGCCCTGAAGATCTTCTTCGCCATAGCATGGCCATTTGCGTGAACACCAAAAGAACCTTCATGAATTTCTTTGATGAGTTGATCTGTTTCGTGTCTATCCACATACATCGGATCAAAATGTTTTCAGTATAATGTTCTCAATATAATATTTGTAATGTTTTCAAAATGTTTTTAATATAATGTTCTCAATATAATATTTGTAATGTTTTCAATATTGTCTTAAACATTTTGAAAATAAGGTCAATATTTGAGACAAACTGAGAAAATATAGAGATAAAAGAGACTAAATTATTTTCTTTGAAGTTTAGAAGATAGAAGATTTTCACTATTCACAATATATTTCAAATAGTAATAATAATAATTTCTTATTATTATAACAATTTACAAATATTACGATTTCATTTTTATCTTTAATTTTATTTTTATTATTATTTAAATTTCATGAATTTATTATAATTAAATATAAATAAAATATTATATAGACTTATAGAACTTGGCCTAAATCATTACAAATACCCTCTCCTTTCACAATTACAATACTTGCTACTCTTCATGTAATGAATGTAGTTGCTGTTTCCTTTTGATTTTGGCAATTTTCCAAAGATTTTCATGCCAGGATCTTTGTTTTCCAGTGTTTTAGTAGAATTGGCCTGACGAAAATTGTCGCAAGGAACCTAAAATACTATCATGAAATTTTTATATTATATTGCTCAAAAAGTTTTCAGGAACTGTAGTATAAAGTTATAGTAAGGGCTGCAAGAAAAAACAGGGTTCTTGTCACCAACCTGCTTTATCAAGTCTAGCAAGAGCATTTCTAAAAAGTTCAAAGGACAGATGCTCTTATACAGAAAACTAAACTATCAGACAAGAATTTCATTCTTGCACAATGCTCATCATTGCACATAGATTGAATACAATTTCCGATTGCAATTTGATTCTGTTGTTATATGCTGGAAAGGTTCTTGAATACAGTTCATCCAAGGAAACAAAATGAAAAAGTTGCATTCTCCAAAATGGTTCAAAGTACTGGAAATGTTGAGTATTTATGTAGCTTAGTATTTCTAAAAACAGAACAATTCAAATTAATATAACCAAAAGTCGGAAAATCGGATGAAAGAGTTAACATCGACAAATTAGGCTGCTGCTTCTCAGTTTGTAATAGCTTCTACACTTTCTTCTTCACATCATTAAAATAAACAAAATAAAAGTTATAGTATTACTTCACGAGACATTTACAAGCTTTGCACGTCGAGTATTTTGATCAACCTCTACTCGAAGACCAAGTGCAGAAATTTCGGGAATATCAACAGATCCCTGCAGCTGCAATTCAGAAACTACCTTTTGATTCTCCTCATTTCCCTCCAACATATTCCTGACAGACCATATGCCCCATTCTCTCAGGAAAGGATTATCTTCATCGGTAACACATTGCTGTAATAACAATAGAACTCCATTCCTATTCCGCAGTTCGTCTTGTGCATGCTTCCTTCTATACACACAATTGCCAATAAGTGCCACTATGTCTCTCCTAAAGCCCTTGTAAGGGCATGCTTTCGAGGAAGAACTGGCACCATCTTGATTCTCAGATTGTTTGATTCCTTTTCTGATTATTGCTGGAGGTTCAAGGTCCCCGAGCACAATCAGAATCAACTCAATGAGACCACGAGCCAATAACACATCGACAACATCGTTTGCATCCTCTTCATTACCTCTCGCACTATCATAAGCACAGATGTCCCTCAGTATAGTAAGCGAGTAGCCAAGAACGTCCACTGGAGTAACGCCACTTGGAAGACCAGACTTCCCTCTCACTGCATCCTCAAGAACCCCAATAGATTTCTTGAAGATTCCATAAACAAACAACGCAACATCCTTCGAAATAGTAACATCTTCGATTCTCTCATTCAAAATTTCTGATAGGATTTGCAGAAGAAACGCTTGTTCAGATGAAAACTCATCATCTTTTGACTCACTATCTTCACCCTCGTGAATATTCTTAAACCGTAATTTAGGAAAAAATACAGGCAATTGAGATTCTTCAAAACAAATTCTTGAGAGAATCAACTTTATCCAATCCTCGCCAAAACTAGCTGGTTTCAATAGAAGAAGTAGAAGTCAGTCTAACAGCTTAAAAACCATAAGAAATAAATACGAACTCGGGTCACGAATCATGGCAGCATAGCAAATTATGGAAACATCTCATAAGAGAAGCAGCTTGCAACAGCAACATCAACACTAAAAAACCACTACACCAATACTAACAAAGGAATTAGCCAAAACCTATGAAACACGGCACACAGAGAACCTGAAATTCTCCAAATTCACCAACACCAACTTTCCCGAGCTTCTGCCAATGGGCCGGACAAGGACAATTAGAGAGGAACCAACACCAATATATGACTTATATTTTCCCAACATTTCTCAAATCATCACATATGTATATCAATGTCGTGTTTCTTGTCCGTGATTCATTTATTGGGAAAGCAAATAAACACATACATAAATAAAATCGAAGTTAAACATAAGAACAATCCTAAACAACGGGCATATACGAAATGAAACATACATTAAAAAAGTACACAAGAAAAAACACAAGCTACAAACTAACCAAAAGAAGCCGTTCTCACTAATTCCACCACTACAGGCAAACCACTGTCACTATAAAGCTCTCGAAACCATTCTGGATTTCCATCACAACAAGTATAAATCACCATACACAATGGATCAGAAACCTCCTTACTTCCAAGTCTGGCAAGCGACACAAAACCAAGAGGAAACATCTCTTCCCAAACAGCCCTCTGATGCTCTTTTCCAGCCAAACAAACATTTGCCAAAACCTGCAAACCCCACCTAACCAACATCCAATCAGAACCAACCTCCAACCTCAAAATCCTCGAAACAATAACAACCCCATCAAACTCGAGAAACAAATTCTGATTCACAAGTTCACCAGCACAGAGGTTTCTGAGGAGCTTGAAACACAAAGGTAGAATGTGAGGGGTTTGTGAATGGAGTATAGTGAGGACTGCAGGGAGGATTCTTCTGGAAGCGAGGTGGGTACGTCCAGAATCAGACTTGGCGGTTTGAATGAGAATATCCAAGGAGTTTTCTAAGGTATTGGAGTTGGATACGTCAAAGAGTAACTTGAGGGCAGCATCATCACTCATTGCAATGGTGAAAAAGGTGGGATTTTTGCATGAAAATTAGGGTTTTGATGAACTTCAGTAGCTAAATAGACCCAAGATTGAAGGCAACAAAAACATGTACAAGATGGTCGATTTGAGGTTTGGGTTTTCTTTGGGGTATTTCTTCGGCACTGCCTTGTACACTTACACCGTAACTTTGGACAACAAATACATACTATCAATTTTTTTATAATTTATAATTGTGCCACAGTAAAAAATCATAGGTATACAGTGTAAAGTACATTCGGTGTCAAAAAAACCGTGTAAACATAGCATATCTCATTTCTTCGTATGTTCCAATGTAGTAGAATAAAAATACAGTGAAAATACTCCTATAAGTTAAGATAGCCGAGTTGGTGCAAGGCACTAGATGTCTAGATTAAGAACCCCTTCGAAAGGGCATGGGTTGAAATTCCAAATTTAACATGATTTTTTTTTTATTTTTTATGTTTCACTTTTTAATTGATAAAATGAAAAAATTTTAACCAAACTATTAATAAAAAGAGTACTAGGGTAGAATTTTTTTTGGAATAATCAACTTTAAAAAAAAAAATACAAAAATAATCAACTTTTGAAAAAATTTACCCAAATAACCAAGTTTCGTGACAAAATAAAGCAGAATTCGGATGGCTCGTGACCGAAAATCGTGTGGAGCCAAGGAGATGGGCCTCCTTCATTTTTGACAAAAGCCATCTCGATGGCTCCTATGTGTAAAACACAAGGGAAAAGCCATCTGAGATGGCGCCTCAGTGCTTTTTTTTTTCTTTCTTTTTTTTTAAAAAAAAATTCAATTTTTTTGTATAAATACACACTCATCCCTCCTTCATTTTTCACATTTGTTCAACTTCTCATCTCATATTCTCTCTTATATTCTCTCTTATTCTCAGATCTCTTTTTTCTACCATGACATCTCCATACATCCATACCGTAGATGGATATGTTGTTTTCTAGGCCACAAAACCTCCAATAAAAATGAAATTTTGGCACATATTTATCATGGTCAAACTGAAAAAAGAGTTGATGCGTTGGTTAGAGGGAGATATTGAAGATGGTGATGAAATTAGAAGGATTCGAGGAAGCGAACAACCATGAACTTCGAATCGGTCAACCTCGAATTTGGTTGGAGGAAGTCAAAACAGACGCCGACGTTATTGCGATGATGTATGGTTCCGATGAGATTGTTTTGACGGTTGTAGTGTCTTAAAAAATGATTGTGTTGTTGATGCGTTATAGTTCATGTTGTTGTTTCTTTTAATCGTAGTTTTTAATTTTGTTGTCTCCGTATTGGTGTTTGTAATAAATGCGAATTAATGGAAAGAAGAAGATTTGTTACAATATTAAAAGTGCGTATAAATGAAATACAAATTTTAGGATGTTGAGGTTGTAGCACCGGGGACAATTTTTTCGATCAGGTCCGGATTGACGACATAGACCACACTTTCTTTCTAGTTTATCAACGCCGCCCATTTCTTGTTATACGCTTGCTTTGGGACGACCCTTTTATTTCTCCGCATTTGACGTTATGCCAAACTACTTCCCTCCGCACGCAGCCAATAACCGCTTTTGCATCGGTTCAAGGCATTGTTGTATACGCTGAGCAAGGTCCGAGACTTGTAAATTGGAGAAAGAAGCACTAGTGCATCCCGATGAACATGTGCACACGCAAAGAATGACACGAGAGCGTGGCATTCGAAGGCCTCGAAATTTTCCACACCGCACCACCGAGATGGTAGTTTAACCTCGTACTCTTGTTCAGGCAAACCCTCATTGTGGTCGATTATCTCTTTGACAATGAAGTTATGGTTATGTCGGTCGAATTTTGTAACAAGATGAGTGCTAGCTTTGGCACCTCGGCCTTAATAAATTTCGTGCAACTTTCACTCCACATTTGTCCGGATTGTACCACCGCTGCTCCACTTTTCACCTCTCTCGCAAACAAGGAGGCCATTCTAAAATATGTTGTACTAACCAACGCAGCTTATTGGGAGTGCTCTTATGCCTTTCAAGACGCTGCTCATTGATTTGACTAGATTTGTTGTCATGTGGTCAACGCACTCCATCGTCGTATGACCGTCCACTTTTCCACCGCAGATTATCAATCCACGCATGGGTTTTCCAACTGATCCGATCGCGATAATATGTCGGTGTGTTAGCGTATCTTGCATTCATAACATTTTCAAGACGGTTATCTTTGATCTCGCATGAAGTTTTGAACGATGTGTCTTGCGTAATAAACATGTGTAGACGGTGGGTCGTGCCAACCGCTGGCGGGATTGTTGTACGCACTCAATTGGGCATGAAATTAGACAAAGATCACGCTGTGGTGCTACGTGTGTTCGAAGATTCTTTAGGAAGAAACTCAAGCGCTCCGCCTCCTCTACAAGAGCATAGGCGATTGGGAACACGTTATTGTTGCCATCATGCCACGGCCAAGTAGGGTGCCCTTGTATTTCCGTACAACCATGTTCCATCTATTCAGATGATAGGTTTGCGGTGCAAACCCGTGATGCAAGGTCGAAAAGCAAAAGTTTATCAATATACCATGTCCGCTAACATGTACCGTCTTGGGAAAACGCCGGCGCTCTGAGCATAAACTGCTTCAGAGCATACGTCATGCATTCATGTAGCGAGGTAACTCTTTGTACGAACCCTCCCAATTTCAGTAGATTTGCTCGATAGCCTTGTTTTTGCCAACCGTGCCTTTCTATACGAGGGGTATAGTTGTATGTTGTAGTGATGTGGGATATTATTGTTTTCACCTTCAATGAAGGATCGCAGCTAACAAGAGGTAAGATTTCTTGACAAATGAGATCATGACTCAATTTCCGTGATGTGATTGTGTGGAATTAACACAAGTGTGTTTCGTCATAAAACCTATCACCCAGAATCACTACGCAATCTATACGATGCGCTTAGATGGAAGTTACACTCGTGGTGAGTATAGATGATTTTTCTCTCTCATTGCTCAATCCACATGAAAGTCATAGTTGTTTATCATGTGGAACTTTTTATTGCTCGAACGCAATCTTCTTTTGAACGAAATTTGTCTTTGACTTTCAAATTTGCATCCGATCGCACTTCGTGTAGAATATATCGATGAATGGTCATGGTCATGTTGTGGTGGTAGGTGGTGTGAAGATCGATGTGGAGGAAGTTGGCTTTTCCTCGGCCTCGATTCTTCATTTACCATGATGTTGAACTGCGCCTCCTCCTCTTTCTTCGCCGCGAACATCCACCTCATCTTGTTCCTCCTCCGTAGGATCAACCTCTCTGTCCCGGAACACGACGCATAACCAATCGAGTCGCACCTAATATTCATGATTACAAAACATGTTTTGCGATCTTCGCCGTCTTCAACTACCGGTAAAATGTTACTTGGTTCTCACCAAGAAAACAGGATGTTGGTAGAAAATGTTTGACGTTGGACCTAAGTTTGTTCTAGTCTTTTTTGAAATATTGCATTGCTATTTAGACAAAATTGGAAATTTTCGAATAAAAACGGAGAGATGTTGTAACCATTGAAATTTACGGATAACATATTGGGGGATTTGAGTGTATGAAATTAGGGTTTTGATTTGATTAGGTTTTCGATTTTAGTGTTGGAAATTAGGGTTTTCGATTAGGTTTTATAATTGAAAAAAATCACATGCGCTAGGGTGGTAGGGGATTTTTAGGTCTGTAAAAGCCAAGTTGAATGGCTCCTATGTGTAAAAACACAAGGGAGGCACCATCTCCTTTGGCTTTTGGTGCCTAGTCATAAATCACGTCGACACACTAGCTCGCATGCATGCAACTCACCACCTGAACCTAGCTGTCACCTAGCTCGCACAAGCCATCTAGGATGGCGCCTTAGTTCAATTTAAGGGAGGAGCCATCCCACTTGGCTCCTCCTTGACAAGTGTCATCCATGCATGCAACCTCCAACCACCTCATTTATTCCTCTTCTTGAATCACCTATAAATATGGCTTCTCATTTGTGTTTTTCCATCACCACCACTCTTCACTCCTCCTCTATCTCTAATACAATTCTCTCTTTCTCAAATAAGTTGTAGAAATTTCAATCATGAGTCTCTTGACTTTGGGAGAATCGCACCGAGGAACAAGGGCTAACATTGCAAGCTATGTAAGTATCCTTTCATTTTTTGTTTTCATTCTTTTCTTGAATTTTTTTTGTTGTATTTTTTTATTACATTTTAAATATTATTTACACTTTCTTACACAATTTATTTCCACATTATCTATAGGACACGAAAAACTTAGATGTCGCTCACATCACTATGTTGTTCCCGATCCGCTCATCGCTCCATACCTTGAATATGCCGTTTTGGAGAGGTTATTAAAATCTCCAACTACACGATCGACTCAAAGTTCATTCTAGCATTGTGTGAAAGGTGAGACCCGAGACACATACATTTCATCTACCTATAGGTGAGTGTACCGTCACACTAGAGGACGGTACATGTTGATGGGTCTTCCTATCGATGGCAAGGCGGTGAATGGTCCCGACAACAACCTAACAATGTTTGCGAGGTTGTTGGGTAGAGATATGGTGGAAGGTCCCACCGCAAGAGGCCAAGGTATATTTATTTCAACTCTTAGAGTATTATTATTCTCTTGTTTTGGATGAAAATTCCAATCAAGAACAAAAATAATAAAACTAGAAACTACATTATGTTAATGTTTGGTAGTTTTTTATTCCCCGAAAGTACCGGGAATAGTGTCGATTTTATGTATTTGAATTTACTTAGAGATGTCAATAAGATAGGAAGATATAGTTGGGGTTCCGCTGTTCTTGTCCAGCTATACTCCTCGTTGTGTAAAAATTGTATGAAAGACACATCAACTTTCAATGGATGTGCTTTCTTACTTCAAACATGGGATTGGTGGAGAATGCAATCACTCAATCCCATCAACGACCTACCGTTCACTTTTCCCTACGCAACAAAGTAAGTACATTGTTAATTTATTAAATTTTATTTATATCTTTCACATATATAAAATCCTAATATATTAAATGTTAATTCATTTAGGTTTAGCGTAGTGGGCATGGATTACGGAAAGAATCTGAGACACAATGTTCTCCTATATCGTAATCTAATAGACCACCTTGGACCAACCGATGTACGTCATTTCTATTAACTCCAAATTATTTTAAATTTAACGTATATTATTTTTATCATTATTATTAATCTCTATTATTTTTTCAACAGTTTACATGGAGACAGATTGGTTTGGACCATGTACCAAATGATGAAGATGCAGAGGTTTGGACCAAGACGCAATTATACGGTTCAACATTGTGGAGATGCACCACACGACCGTGTCAAGATGCGCTTTGGTATGTTCCAAGACATACCCGCGATCCGATATGCTTGGATCCTTGGCATCTAAAAGGGTCAATGCCCAATGGGGACTCAACAATTGGAGGAATTTTGCCGGAGTATTGTAGGATGTGGAAAACCGAGCGACTATATCTTACAATTTCCGGTTTATGAAGATGACGAGATTATGCAACACTCACAAGACATTGCTTGGTACCAAACAACAGGCCAGATATGCATGTTTCCCAACCTCGCTATTTGGTCGACCGCACCAGGGGCAACCTCAAGAGTCACAACAACAACGAAGACAACGTTACCGCCAACAACAACCCCAACAACAACCCCAACACTACCAACAACAACAAGAACCACCCCAACACTACCAACAACCACCCCAACACTACCAACAACCACCCCAACAACACTACCAACAACCATCCCAATAACACTACCAACAACCATCAACTTCCCGCCAATCAACCCGACGACGTAGAACCACCACCACTCAATCCCAACCCCAACCCCAACAACAACCTCATCACCCACCCACCCAATACTCACATATGCCACACACCCAAGTTCAATACACCGAACAAAGGGCATATGTCCAACCCCCCTATATGGGTCCATCTACATCTCACCTCACCCCCGACGGCTTCAAGAATATTCCCCAACCAACCCAACATTCCACCAACCATCGCCGTACTAAACCCCGCCATTCATATGGGTACGAGACTCCTAACACCCAATTTCCTTTTACCCCACACACATCCATATATGATGAGGATCGCTATAGTCCTCAAATGGACCCTAACCCCAACCGCGACGACCAAGCTTCGAGAACATGGGGACACGCTTATATGAAACGGTGCAACAAGCAATGTAAATCTTGAGGCATTCATGGATCCCGATCTCATTCACTACGGCACCATCAACCCATGATCGTGTCCCATCGACCCAACAACAACCAGATCCGAACCTCGCACTGACGAGTTAGGAGACGCGCATGTGGAACCGGTGGTCATCTACGAGTCCCGGGTCGCCATGAATGAACTTATGTAATCGCTTTTTGTTGTAATCAAAATTTATAATACAAGATTTATTTCACAAAATTGTCGTGCACTTTAATTTAATTTGAAAAAAAAATTATTATTTTTTTAAAAAAAAGCACTAAGGCGCCATCTCAGATGGCTTTTCCCTTGTGTTTTACACATAGGAGCCATCTGAGATGGCTTTTAGGGCAAAAAATGAAGGGAGGCGCCATCTCCCTTGGCTCCTGCACCTGATTTTCAGATGGCTCCTGCTTGTATTTTTGTCCTGAAACTTGGTTATTTGCGTAAATTTTTTCAAAAGTTGGTTATTTTTGTATTTTTTTTAAAAAAATTGGTTATTCCAAAAAAAAATTCACTAGGGTACTCATACCCGATTACAAAAGCCGAGTCAATAACTTGGAACTAGATGAAACTGCCATCCAAATGAAATCTAAGATAAAATTAACAAAATTTTGAACAGAATTCCATTTCACACCTCCCATTTGTCTTAGTAGACCGCCAACTAAAACTATTCCTTCATACTCGACTATAACCTTCTGGTTCTTGAAAAAATTGAACCAAAAAACAAAAGCTCCCCCTAATATTATCTTCAATCCTAAAATTCAATCTTACCCAATCAAACACCATTCTCCAAATCGCCCTCGACACATCACAAGTCACAACTAATGATACAAGCTTTCCTCCTATTGATGGATAATCTGGCTGATTCGTTTCCTTTTAATCGAACTGTCACACCCACTGATATTAAGAGAGCTCTTAATCATGTCAACAGATTGTTAATCACCTTCATAAAACTCTTGCTCACTTTATCAACTATCTCCATTTTATGAATTTTTTCTTGTAATCTTTTCCAGTACCTGGGTACACAACCCCCAAATTTGAGATAGCTTTCCAAATGTTATCTCCCATATTGGATTCAACATTCTCCCAGAACCGGTGTTTACAATTAGTCAAGTTGGAATCTATGATAGAATCGCAACACAAAATAGTTCCTGCAGAAAAACCGTCATCCTCTAAACCAAAACTAGGAACTTGGCATTTAGGTGAAAAACCTTCCTTACTTTTGCTAACGTTGACACCTGCATAAGAAACAAATGGGTCAGAAACCGTTGGACTACAATTTGGATCATCTAGTACAAAGATGAAAATTTCACTTTGTACCCCCACATTTCAACCTGTACCCCCACTACAGTAATTTTTTGACGAAAATACCCTCATATAAAAAGCATAAGATTTTAAAAAAAATTCATTTTTCACATCTCCTCTAAAAGTGTTCAATTCTCCAAATATATTGCATCCGAACACTTTGGCCAAGTCTTCCGTTCACAAGCACTCCGAACACATCAAGTAAGTGTTCGAAAATTTATTAAACCCAACACTTTTAGAAAGTGTTCGATTTTATTTTTTTTGTTGTTTTTCTAACACTTTTAGGAAGTGTTCGGTTTGCAATATTATATTCCTAACACTTTCTAAAAGTGTTCCTAAGTTATACATTTATTCATTCCGAACACTTGCACAAAGTGTTCCGAATGGTTTTAGAAATCCGAACACATTTTAAAACTGCTCCTTTAGTTTTATATACCGAACACTTCGAAGTGTTCCTAAGTGTTTTTCTGATTAAATTTTGTCTTTTTCGTAAATGGTAAAAGTCAAATAGTAAAATAATTAAATTATAATTAGGGTAAAATTGTCATTTTTAAAAAGTGTGGGGGTACAAGATTAACTGTGGGGTACAAAGTACAGTTTTCTACAAAGATCCTTAAAACTTTCTTCTTGGGCCTTTGTTTCTTAGCAAATATGGGTCCATGATTTCAGTGTAATAACGAAATTGATTAATGGCCCAGTGGTTGGATTCAGATTTATGTGTTTGAGAGATAACTTTGGTTCGATTCTATCTAGGCAGAGTTTTTACTAGTTAATATTTTAGTTCTTTGCCTGTTCCCATTTCAAAACTATTTAATTTTTTTGATTCCCTTATAAAGGCTTTTAGCTTGATCCATTTCAAAACCACAAATTGACAACATAGGTCCCTTATTAATTTATTTAAAACTATGTTTTAGAAATATGTGAAACTATAATAATAAATAAAGTGTAATTTATTTTAATGTTTTTAAATATTTTTTTAAATGTTTTATTATTTTCTTTTGATTTTTTAGATTGTAAAATATCACTATAAATTATGTTATTTTAAATAGATTTTTATAAAAAATGTTATTTTTGGGTTATACCGTTTTAAAAAAATAATGTGATTTTAATTATATTACAATCTTTAGTAATAAATATTTAAGTGAATAATTGTCAACATTATTCTTTTTAATTTATAAAAAATAATTGAAAATAAATTCTAATTTTTTTTAAACTTCTTTCCTTTATACATTTTTAATTTTAGTTTAATTTTTTTTATTATAAAAACTCTTTAACAAAAATGTTATTATTAAGTATTTTAAGATATTTTATTTGGTTTATTCTACTATTTTTTATAAAAATATATATTGTAGTTAATTTTTTAATATTATGTTTTAAAAAATAAATATATTATTATTTATATGAAAAATTATATTTTTTAAATTAGAACAGGGCCTCCGAAATGTTTGGGTCGGCCCTGGTGGAGGTTTAAAATCTCATGATGTTATTATCTTTTATGTTTAGTGGAGATTTAAAATCTCATATTGTTACTAGCTTTTATATTTAGTGGAGGTTTAAAACTCTCATGTTGTTACGAACTTTTAAATTTAATGGAGGTCTAAAACCCATATGTATATTCTAATATTTATCGTATGGGTTCTTTTGTCTTATATGTTATCTGATAATTATCTCTAACACTTATAACAACTATATAATTTTTTTTACACACTTAAATTTTGGCTAGACAATATTTTTTTCTTCACACTTAACATTTTTCCCTTTTTCTTTTCCCTTTCCCCAACGATAATATAACGGATATTTTTTCAAAAAACCTCTATAAACATTTGAACTTCTTCCATAATTTTTACATCATTCTCAAAACTTCTACCAATATTTTTTAAATGGCTAAAGTTCTTCTTTTCTTCATTACTCTAGTTGTAACTATTTTTTTATTACCAGTGTTATCAAAAGTGAAGAATTAGTTAATGATTTCGGAGCTTTGATAATAATTATCTTCTTACCATTATTAGTTTTAGCTTGGCTTATTAGTAAAGGTTTATGAATAATGTGTAGTCATGGATTTTGTAATTGAATAAATTGTTTTTCCTTTCTTTTTTAGTTTATGTATTTAATATTGATTATGTTAATCTGAATTATAGATATAATCATGTCAAATCTTAAGCATCAATTCAAAATTCTAAGCATAACTGGGAACAACTTCATAACCTGAAACAACAATTTATTTGAATACCTTACATGTGAGGGACTTAACAAAATACTTGAAGGAGACAATTTTTGGGAAATCAACAGACGACCCAGATTAAATGAAAAAGAGAAAGTCAAAAGTGAATAGATTAATCAAACACCATCTTGGTGATGGATTGCAAATCGAGTATTCAAATGCTAAAGATCCCAAGATTTTGTGGGATAAAATTAAAGTAAGATTTGGACATCAGAAGAAAGTTTTGTTACCCTCATTAATGGATCAGTGGAATAAGTTGAGATTCCAAGATTACAAAAGTGTTGTTGCATATAATTATGCTATGCACCAGATTATAGCTCAACTAGAATTTTGTGGCAAAATTATAACTGAAAAAGAAAAATTGGAAAAAACTTTTTCAACTTTCCATGCATCCCAGGTATTATTGCAACAACAATATAGAATGAGGGAATTTGTTGAGTATTCTGATTTGGTTGCAGATCTTCTAGTAGCAGAACAAAATAACGAGCTCCTTATAAAAACCACCAGACACGACCCACAGGAATAATTGCATATCTTGAAATAAGTGCCACAACCTTTAATCGTGGGCGTGGTGGCTTTAATCGTCTTAAGAGACGTGGTGGTCATGCTCATTTTGATGGTAATAATGGTCGTGTTCATTTTGATGGTCACAGTCAAGAAAGATACCATGGCCAAAACCTTTTCCACGGTCGAAACCGTTTTCGTGGTAGAGGATGTAGACGAGGTCATATGAAATAATTATAGATCTCCCAGATATGATCAAAATAATTGGAATGCCGAAGAAAGGGTAGGTATATCCAAGAAGGTCCCTCGAGAAATTATGAAGATTTATGCTACAAATGTGGAAAGAAAGGCCACTGGTATAAGGTGCGTAGAACACCAGAACATTTGTGTAAAAGACAAACGACATCTGTAGAGGAAAAGGGGAAAGAAGTGAATTTTAATAAAATTGAACCCATAAATGATAGTACCTATTTCGAGACTGCTGATTTTGTTGAAGGAACAATGGATTAAGTGACTATTTAAATAATGAGTATTGTGTTTATATTAATTTTATATTTGAACTACGTATCGTCTTAAGAATTTGTATGTGTATGTTATATTTGTATAATATAATAATATTAAATATGTTATTGATTTACTCTCTATTTAATCTTACTTCTATTTCAAAAGGGTTAGACATGAAACATGTCAAAGACATTTGCATTTCAGACAGTGGAACTACCCATACAATCCTCAAAAGTAAGAAATATTTTACTAAAATAAATCATACTAAAGGTGTAATAAATACAATCTCAGGTCCTGCAGATTTGATAGAAGGAATAGGTAATGCTACGTTCATGTTACCAAATGGGACAAAGTTTGTCATTAATAATGTTGTATACTTTCCAAAATCAAATAGAAATTTGTTGAGTTTTAATGACATATATCTTCAAAGATATGATACCGAAACTACAAATGAAGGTAACATGAACTACATTAATATTTAATATCACTGCTAATGTTTTGGGAAAGAAGAAAACTTTAGAAAAACTACCAAAATTGCCTTCTAGATTACATTATACATATATACATGATATTGAATACAATTTAGTAGTAAAAGAAGATCCCAAAGTTGTGATTTTATGGCATGACCGTTTAGGTCACCTTGGTTCAACAATGATGCGTAAAGTTCAAAACTTACAAAAGAAGATAAACCATGTGAGACTTGTTCTCTTGGCAAACTTATAACAAAGCATTTACCAGAAAATATTTAGACAGAATCAACTACATTTATTGAAAGAATTCAAGGTGATATATCTGGACTTATTCATCCATCTTCAGGACCATTCATGTATTTTATGGTATTAATTGACGCATCTAGTAGATTGTCGTATGTATGTTTACTGTTAAGTCGTGATATGGATTTTGCAAAAAAAAATTACACAAATAATTAAACTAAGAGCTCAATTCCCTGATTATACTATAAAGAAAAATAGACTTGACAATGCTGGTGAATTTACATCCGAATCATTTAATAATTATTGCATTTCAATCGGAATTGTTGTTGAACATCATGTTCCTCACGTGCATACACAAATGGTTTAGCTGAGTCATTAATCAAACGTCTTCAATATATTACTAGATCATTAATAATGAGAACTAAACTACCAGTTATTGTTTGGGGTCATGCGATTCTACATGTTGCAACACTCATACATTTAAGGCTAAGTGTTGATCATAAACATACCCCTTATCAACTTGCAATTGGTAAGGAACCTAATATCTCACATTTAAAGATTTTTGGTTGTGTAGTATATATTCCATATAGCTCCACCATAAAGAACAAAGATGGGACCTCAAAGGAGATTGAGAATATACGTTGGGTATGAATCACCGTCTATTATTAGATATCTTGAACCTTTAATGGGTGACATTTTTCAAGCAAGATATGTTGATTGTCATTGTGATGAAGCAAAATTTCCAACATTAGGAGGAGAAAACAAACAATCAGAAAATGAAATATCATGGTATCTATCGCATTTATTACATTTGGACCCATATAATAAATCATGGGAAGAAAATGTAAAAAAAAAAATTATGCACTTACATAATTTAGCACACCATTTGCCAGATTCATTTACTGATTTGAAAAGAGTTACAAAGTCACATGTACCAGCTATAAATGTCCCAACTCGAATTTAGATTTCAAAACTAAATGATGTAGCAAGTACATCTAAGGCACATTTGAAGTGTGGCCAATCTATGGGATCCAAAGACAAAAATCCCCTTAAAGGAAAGGGAATAGAAAAGATGAATTTGATTGAAAGTGATCTTGAAAAGATGCTAGATGATAATAAATCCATGATTGAAAAACATGCTCTTGAAGAAGCACAAGATGATGATAATAAGATCATTGATGATAAAACTGAAAACAAGAATGATCTCAAGATTTCAATTAATTATGTTAATACAGGAAATTTGTTGAACCGAAAAGGTATGAATATTGATGAGATATTTTCATTCTCAGTTTCATGCGAAGTAATGAATAAAAATGATGATCCCGAACCCCAGACTATGAATGAATGTCAAAATAGACATGATTGGAAAAATTGAAAGGATGTCATAGATACTGAGTTAAATTCTCTTAATAACTAAAAAGTATTTGGCCCTATTGTGGCTATATCTAAAGGTGTAAAACCTATTGGGTATAATTGGGTTTTGGTGAGAAAGCGAAATGAGAAAACGATATTGTCACATATAAAGTTCGTCTTGTTGCACAAGGTTTTTACCAAAGACCAGTGATCCACATAATGGTAAAACACATACTGGATATATGTTTACATATGGGGACACTGCAATATCATGGAGATCTCAAAAGCAACCACTTGTAGAAACTTCTTCAAATCATGCTGAAGTAATTTCCCTTCACGAAGCAAACAAAGAGTGTAATATTAGTGACTCATCATATCCAAGGAGTATCTGGTTTAACAACAGATAAAGATCCAATAATTTTATATGAAGACAATGTTGCATGTGTTACCCAGATGAAAGAAGGTTACATCAAAATTGATAGAATCCATCACATCCCTCCAAAGTTCTTCTCATTCACACAAGAACTCAAAAGAAACAAAGAGGTTGATATTCAATACATTCGTTCGAGTGATAATATGGCAGATCTATTCACAAAGGTGTTTCTCACACCAATTTTTAGGAATCACTTACAAAATATTAGAATGCGACACCTTCAAAATTTTTGAAGAAGAACTAATGTGTTCTATTGAGGGGGAGCATAATGTTGTACTCTTTTTCCCTTATTAAGGTTTTTATTCCAATGAATTTTTCCTAATAAAGTTTTTAACGAGACAATTGTTGTTCTCATAATTATCCTCAATAAGATTTCAACAGAGTGTTATGACAGATATTTCAAAAGAGGAAGTGTTATAATAAGAAGAAATTATCCAAATAGTATATATATATCACACATTGAGTTCATATAAAGATAGACAGATAAAAACTTCATAGAAAATGATATAGTCTCTTCTATCTCTATATTTTTTCAGTTTGTCTCAAATAATCGCCTTATTTTCAACATAAATGACATTTTAAAGAAAAAATAAAAAAATAGAAACGAAGAATATTTAATTAAATATAAAAGAGTGTTGTAATTTAAGAATTTTTTTGCAATAACCATGTTTTAAAACAAATACTTAAATAACCATGTATTGAAATTAATTACCCAAATAACCATGTTTCAGGTTTAACATACAAGTAGGAGCCATCTCAGATGGCTCCTGCATTATTTTTTTAACAAGCAGGAGCCACTCCACATGGCGCCTAAGTGCATTTTTTCCTTAAAAGCCATATCAGATGGCGCCTGTGTGTTAATCACATGGGAAAAGCCATATGAGATGACGCCTATGTGTATTAAGTAAAAAAAAAATCAATTTAAATTAAAGTGTAGGACAATGTTGTGAAATAAAACTTGAATTATAAATTATCATTACAACGAATAACAATTACATAGATTTATTTCCGGCGACCCGGGACGTGTAGACGACCACGGGTTCCACATGCACGTCCTCTTCTAACTCGTGTGATGTGAGGTTCTTGATTCGGCTGCTATTGGGTCGATGGCCCCTGTGCATGGGTTGATGGCTGCTCGTAGTGTATGCGATTAAGATCCATGAATGCCTCAAGATCTATATTGCTTGTCGTACCACTTTCGTATAGACGTGTTCCCATGTTCTCATAGCTCGGTCGTTGTGGTGGGGGTTAGGTTCCATGTGGGGATGAGAAGTCGTCATTTGTATAGGTGGATTGTGAATGAGTGGGGTAAAAACGAAATTGGATGTTTGGAGACTCGTACCCATATGAATGGTGGGGGATTTGGTATGGTGATGGTTGATGGTATGTTGGGTTGGTTGGGGAATATTCCTCAGAGAAGCCAATGTCTAGGTTGAGGTGAGATGTTGATGGGTCCATATAGGGGGGTTAGTCATATGCTCTTTGTTTAGAGTATTGTACTTGGGTGTGTGGCATAGGGAAGTATTTAAATTGTGGGTCGGGCATTTGGTTGGGTTGGTAATCAGGTTGAGGTTGGGGTTGGGATTGAGTATTGGTGGTCCTGTATCGTCGGGTTGGTTGGCGGGATGTTGATGGATGTTGGGTCTATTGTTGGTAGTGTTGTTGGGGTGGTTGTTGGTATTGTTGGTGTGGTTGTTGTTGTTGGTGGTGGTGTTGTTGTTGGCGGTGGTGTTGTCGCGGTTGTTGTTGTGGAGATGAAGGTTGGCCCCACTGGGTGTGAGGGTCGATCAAATAACGGGGGTGAGAGACATGCATTTCTGGATTCATCACGGACCGGTACCAAGCAATGTATTGACGAGAGTGTTGCATAATTTCGTCATCTTCGTAAATAGGAAATTGTAAGATATGGTCCGCGCGGTTTTTCTACATCCTACAAAACTCCCTGGAATTTTTTTTCCAATTATCATATCCCCATTGGGCATCGACCCTTCTAAGATGCCAAGGATCCAAACATATCGGATCGCGCGGTATGTCTTGGAACATACCGAACTGCATCTTCACACGGTCGTTGTGGTGCATTTCCACAATGTTAAACCGTATGATAGCAGTCTTCGGAGTCCAAACCTCTACATCATCTTCATTGGGTATATGGTCCAAACTTAGGTATGGTCTCCATGTAAACTGTTGATAAAAAATGCAGATTAATGATAAATTTTAAAATAATATACGTTAAAATTAGTTGGAGTTAATTGAAATTACGTACATCAGTTGCCCCAAGGTGGTCTATTAGATTACGATAGAGGAAAGATTGTCTCGATTCTTTCAGAATTCATATTACACTATACCTAAATGAATGAACATTTAATATATTAAGATTTTATATATATGAAAGACATAAATATTTTAATAATTAAGCAATGTACTTACTTTATTGCGTATGGAAAACTGAACGGTAGGTGTTGACGGGATTAAGTGATTGCATTCTCCACCAACCCCATGTTTGAAGCAAGAAAGCGCATCCATTAAAAGTTGACGTGTCTTTCTTACAGTTCTTACACAAGGAACTGTATAGTTGGGCTAGAACAGCAGAACCCCAACTATATTTTCCTATCTTATCAATGTCCCCAAGCAAACTCAAGTACATAAAGTTTACGCTATTTCTTGTACTCCCGGGGAATGATAGACTCCCAAACATTAACATAATATAATTCCTTGTCTTTATTATTTTTTTCTTCCTCGATGGAATTTTCGTTCAAACCAAGGGAATAATAATGCGCTCTAAGTGTGGATAAAAATATACCATGGCCTCTTGCACTAGGACCTTCCACCATATCTCTACCCAACATCTCCTCGCATAGAGAGTTTACTTGTTGGACTGGACCATTGACCTCCTTACCATTAATCAAAAGACCCATCAACATGTAAATGTCCTCAAGTGTGATCGTACATTCACCTATGGGCAGATGAAAGGTGTGTGTCTCGGGTATCCACCTTTCACACAATGCAAGAATAAACTTTGAATCTATTGTACAATTGGAGATTTTAATGACATCCCTAAAACTGGCACGTTCAAGGTATGGAACGATAAATGGATCGGGAGCAATATAGTGATGTGAGCGGCATCTAAATTTTTGTGTGTCTTAAATATAATGTGAAAATAATTTGATGTAAGTGTAAAAAATGTTAATAACTAAATAAATAATGAATGTAACAATAAGAATATAAAGGATAAAACTTACATAGGTAGCAATGTTTGCCCTTGTTCCTCGGTAAGATTCTCCTAAAGTCAAAAGACTCATGCTTGAATTTTTTCTGATGATATGAGAGTTGTATCAGAGGTAGAGGTAGAGTGAAGAGTAATGATGGAAAAATAACATTTGAGGTGCCATATTTATAGGAGATTTAGTCAACAAAGGAATAAATGAGGTGGTTGGGGCCTTGCATGCATGCAGGCCACATGTCGGAGAGAAGCCAAGTGAGATGGCGCCTCCTCTCTAAAAAGCTACATAGGCGCCATTCAACATGGATTATGGTAGTCTAGGTGGAAGGGCTATGCATGCAGGCAAGGTGGCAGGCTATTTATGACTAGGCCTGTAAAAATCCACATGAGATGGCGCCTCCTCTCTATTTTTGTACATAGCAGCCATCTCTCTTGGCTCCTACATGTGTTTTTGAAATTTAAATTTTGTCTCATTCATTCTCATACAATCATCTGCCACCTCTATATATATCTCATACAATCAAACATTTTCATACACTCATACATTTCAAACACTCAAATATTTCAAACACTCAAACCCAGATAAAATGTCATTTGTACCACAATATATTATCACCGTACATTTCAATGGTGAGACGTACAACAGTGAGGTAGCCGGTTTTTTATTCAGAAACACCGAAAATATCCAATTTTGTCTAAATAGCAATGCACATTTTTCGTATTTCAAAAAAAGACTAGAAACCAAACTTCGGCGAGGTCCGACATCACACGTTTTCTACCAACACCCTATTTTTACTGGTGAGAACTAAGTATCATTTTACAAGGTAGATGTTGAAGATGATGAAGACTTGCATAACATGTTTTGTAATCATGAATATTCTAGGTACGACTCAATTGAGTTGTACGTTGTGTTCTAGGATGCAGGGAGGGTTGATCCTATGGAGGAGGAACTAGCGGAGGTGGATGTTGTTGACGAAGAGGAGAAAGTTGACGAGATATAGTTTAACAACATGGTAAAATAAGATTCAGAGGCCGATGAAGAACGCCAACTGCTTTCACATGAGGTCTACACACCACCTCCGTACATGACCACCCTCAATATTGGCACAGATGACCCATCATCTGATATATTCTATAACCCTCATATGTAGTTAGATGCAAATTTAAAAGTGAAAGACAAATTTCGTTCAAAAGAAGATTGTGTGCGAGCAATAAAAAAGTTCCACATGATAAACAACTATAACTTTCACGTGGATCGAACAAACGCAGACAGATACAAAATCATTTGTACCCACCCTGAGTGTAGGTTCAATCTAACTGCATCGTACAGGTTGAGGAGTGATTCTTGGGTCATAGGTTCTATGACGGAATACACTTGTGTTAATTCCACACAATCATAGGATCACCGCAAATTGAGTTATGATCTCATTTGTCAAGAAATCTTACCTCTTGTTAGTTGTGATCCTTCATTGAAGGTGAAAACAATAATCTCGCACACTACTACAACATACAACTATACCCTCTCGTAGAAAGGCTTGGTTAGCAAAAAATAAGGCTATTGAGCAAATCTATGAAAATTGGGAGGGTTCATACAAAGAGTTACCTCGCTACATGAATGCACTGCAAACGTATGCTCCTGGAACAATTTGTGTTATGGAGACGATGCTGGCGTATGCCCCAGACGATACCTGTGTCAGTAGACATGGAATATTTAGTAGACTTTTCTGGGATTTTTGACCTTGCATCACTGGGTTTGCACACTGCAAACCTATCATACAAATAGACGGAACATGGTTGTACGAGAAATACAAGGGCACCCTACTGATGGTCGTCGCACAGGATGGCAACAATAACGTGTTCGCACTCAGATATGCTCTTGTCGAGGCAGAAACTAGAGCAGCTTAAAGTTTCTTCCTAAAGAATCTTCGAACACACGTAGCTCCACAACTTGTTCTTTGTCTGATTTCTGACAGACATGTCTCAATTGATAGTGCGTACAACAATCCCGTTAACGGTTGGCACGACCCACCGCTCTACACATGTTTATTGCGCAAAACATATCGTTCAAAATTTCATGCGCGAGATCAAAGATAAGAGTCTTCAGAAAACAGTTATGAACGCAGTGTACGCACTAACACAACCACGTTTTAAATATTATCACAGGCATATCAGAGTGGAAAACCCAGATGCAGGTGCGTGGGTTGATAATCTGCAAGTGGAAAAGTGGACACGGTCATACGACAATGGAGTGCGTTGGGGTCACATGACAACAAATCTAGTGGAATCAATGAACGACGTCTTCAAAGGCATAAGAGCACTACCAATAACTGCTTTGGTGAGTACAACATATTTTAGGATGGCCTCGTTGTTTGTAGAAAGAGGTGAAAAGTGGAACGCAGTGGTATAGTCAGGACAACTGTGGAGTGAAAGATGCATGAAATTTATTAAGGTCAAAAGTGCCAAAACTAGCACTCATCTTGTTACAAGATTCGGCCGACATAACCATAACTTCATTGTCAAAGAGACAATCAACCACAACGAAGGTTTGGCTAGACAAGAGTACAGGGTTAAACTACCATCTCGTTGGTGCGACTGTGGAAAGTTTCAGGCCTTTCGAATGCCCTACTCTCATGTCATTGCAGCGTGTGCACATGTTCATTAAGATTCACTACTACTTCTTTCTCCCATTTACAAGTCTGATACCTTGCTCAATGTATACAACAATGCCTTCGAACCGATAGCAAAACCAGATTATTGGTCTACGTATGAAGGGGAAGTAGTTTGGCATAACAGTCAAATGCGGAGAAATAAAAAGGGTCGTCCCAAAAGCAAACATATAACAACTGAAATGGAAGACCTTGACAAACTAGAAAGAAAGTGTGGTTTATGTCGTCAAGTCGGACACAATCGAAAAAATTGTCCCCAACGTGCTACGAGCTCGACATCCTAAAATTTGTATGGAATTAATCTGCACTTTTTAATATTATAACAAAATTTGTTCTTTTCATTAATAGAATTTCTTACAAACATCAATACGCAGACAACAAAATAAATAACTACACCATTAACACAACAAAAGAAACAACATGAAACTTAAAACAACATGAAAATGTAGAATCAACAATACAAAAAATTATTTAAGACACTACAACCGTCAAAACAATTTCATCGGAACCATACATCATCGCAATAATGTCGAAGTCTGTTTTGACTTCCTCCAACCAAATTCGAGGTTGTCCAGTTGTGAAGTTCATGGTTGTTCTCTTCCTCTAGATCCTTTTTAATTTCTTCACCAACTTCTATTTTTCCCTCTAACCATCGCATCAACTCTTTCTTCAGTTTGACCATGGTAAATATGTGCCCAAATTTCATTTTTATCGCAGGTTTGGAGACCGAGAAAACAACGTATCCATCTCTGGTATGGATGTATGGTGATGTCATGACAGAAAAATAAGAGAGAATATGAGATGAGAAGTTGAAAAAATATGAAGAATGAAGGAGACATGAGTCTTGTATTTATAAAAAAACACAAATACACGTAGGAGCCATCTGAAATGACTCCTACGTGTAACCTACATAAGGGAGGCGCCATCTGGGATGACTTGTGCATAAGGAGGAGCCAAGTGGGATGACGCCTAAGTGCTTTTTTTTTTTAATGTAGGAGTCATCTCAAATAGCGCCTAAGTGTAATTGTGTCATGAAAGTTGATTATTTGCGTAAATTTTTTTAAAACATGATTATTTACGTTTTTTTTAATACCTAATTATTGAAAAAAACATCGTAATTTAATGAAAGAATATCTGATTTAAACTAAAAATAAAATAATACTTTATAAAATATATGAAAGAAGAAAAGAAACCATTCATAACGCAAGTTTGGTTTGGTTGCAGGGAAAAGAAACCCCAAGACACAGAATCAAGGTATCTTCTACCCCTCTTCTATTCCCCTCTTATTACACTTCAATTCACATGGTTTTCCGTTCTAACAATTACTTTATCAGCGACTTACAATGGTTGAATCGCTCTTCGAAGACATTTTCAGAGTCGAGAAATTGAACCCAGATGACAAAAAATTGTTCGAAAAAGGTACTCAAAACTCATAACCCTATCAAATTTTTTTCTTAGATTTTCTGGTTACTGAAATGTGAATTTGTATGGTTGGTTAAGTTAATCGCATTGAAGCAAGAAGTGAAAGGTTTGATATGTTTATGCACTTAGACATCAATTCTGAGCTCTATCCCTTGAAGGAGGGACAAAAGTTTTTTCTTAAGGTCGTTTCAACTCTCAATCCGGATGGTACCCCTGATACCGGCTACTATAATCCGGTAATTCAATACCATAAAGTGTAACTAACTGTTATTTTGTGTGCAATCTGCTTATTTTGTTTGCCTTATAATTCCGTAGGGCAATCGGCAATCTTTGGCTGATACTTTTGAATATGTCATGTATGGAAAGCTCTACAGAGTAACAGAGAGCACTGGGCGTGAAAAAGCGTAAGTCTTTACCTGTTTCAATTAATCACCTAGTTTGCAACGTTCACTTGTTAAAAATAATTGCTTTCTCGAGATTTAGATCTAGAGTGTCAATTCTTCGATGTTTTTTTTCCTAGATAGAGTTGAATATATGGTGTATTTATGGTGTTTGTTAATTTTATTTTTGGCAGAGAGTTGCTTATTTCATTTGGTGGGCTTCTGATGATGATGAAGGGAGATCACTCTCATTTCAACAAGTTTGAACTTGATCAAAGGTTGTATCTTCTGATTAGGAAAGTCTGAAGATCAAGTTCAAAACGTTTCTAACCGTTTATTCACCGTTTGTAATACGAATGCGGATTCTTCGTGATGTGATGATGTTTTAAAAACAAATAGTTGAACCTTGAAGTAACTTTTGGCAGAAATGTAATTTGGCACTTAAAGTTTGATTTCAGACCAAGGATTGTAGCATGACTATGTACTTTGAATTAGTTTCTACTTTGGATTAGTTTCTAGTAAATGAATTTTAGTTAACATAAATTTCTGGTAGGCTATCATTCTTCTAATGGATGATGTGCGAGAAAGAACACACATCTCTTGCTAACTGTCTCATCTGGTTTTCCGTCTCTTGGTTATATTCAGTTGAGTTGTTCTGTCTTTTCAAATACTAAGCTGCATAAATACTCAATATTTCCATTACTTTGAACCATTTTGTAGAATGCAACCTTTTCATTATGTTAGAGTTGCTCAAGTGAACTGTATTCAAGAACCTTTCCAGCATCTAACGACAGAATTGGATTGCAGTCGATAATTGTAATCAATCTATGTACAATGATGAGAGTTGTGCAAGAATGAAATTCTTGTCTGATAGTTTTCTGTGTAAGAGCATCTGTTCTAACATCGACAGCAGCAGTAGTTTCATCTAGGACAGGAACCTTAGAACTTTTTAGAAATGCTCTTGCTAGACTTAAAAGCTGCCTTTGTTCAAGACTGAAATTGTCTCCTTCAGAAACCTGTGCATCTAGACCAAATTAATACCATTGGAGCGCTTATAATTTTAACAATGTGTTCTGTGTCTTTTGGACGAGATTCGTTTGAAAGAATACCATTGGAGGGCGCATGACTTTATCTAGCATTGTGTCGTTCAATATTTTCGCAGCACATTTCAACAACTATTTGAATGTTCCTTGCTCCTTAATCATGCCTTCACTAACAAGAATAATTTTATCCACCTGAGGGACAAAATAAAGCAGTTTGGTACTTTATACTACAGTTCCTGAAATTTTTTTGAGCAATATGAGCATCAAGAGCACTTGGAATGTAAAAATGAAAGACAATCTCCAAAATAATTAAAATGATAGTATTTTAGGTTCCTTGCGACAATTTGTCAAGCAACTTCGGACAGAAGAGGCAAAATAATTAAAATGAAAGACACAATCTCCAAAAGGCTTGTAACAGAAACATAACCTTACCAAGTTGGCAAGCCAACTATGTCCTCATAAAATCTTATTTGGTAGCACCATGAATTACAAAGACAAATAGCATTCCACTTTAAGTATACATGCACAAAAACAACATTTTCTCAAGGGACAGGAAAAAGAATAACCTGTAGGTTATTTGAGTTAATCCTAAGAAAGGAAAAAGAATAACCTGTAAAGGTGTTGGACTATACAATGTATGTGTTGTTTCTGTAACTATCAAGCTTTTCAAAATTGTTTATTTTCTATTTGTCATTTACAAACATTTCATCCTCTATTTTGTAATTTACATTAATTCATCAAATGGTAAGATTCTCCTTCATGGCAAGAAAAGATCCAACAATTTTCCCTCCTACATCAGGAAACTCTTCTTGACCGGGAAGTGATCTGACTTTCCCCTTTCGATCAACATCTACAGGGTATTTTAGAAGATGCCCTCTCATCTCTGATACTTCACTTGCTGCAAATTGTTTCCAGTTCATTTCACCAATTGCTCTAACTTTTCGTACGCATTCAAGGCTCTCAGGTTGCAAGAAGCAGTCGTCAAGTGTTCCAGTATGTTCTGCCCAAAGTGACATCCTATATCCATGGATCTACATGGCATAGTTTTCAAAGAATTTCTGTCAGATTATATAGTACATGTTGATGGATTCAAACATATATGCAGGAAAACAAAAATCAAAGAGATGCCAATGAAAACTCTAAGGCACCTCAAGTGAAACATGAAATTGGTTGTTTAGTGAAGAAAGAAATTAGTAGCCAATGATGTAAAAAAGTATTCTTACTTGTCCAAGTGGATAGGAATATTTTCTCGCCCAGGTATGATGAGGTTGGTATGCTCCCATTGCAATCTCGCTGTCCCTTGTTCCTTCCATAGAGCGTTGGTTAATGTTTGCAGATCCCACAATCACATATTCATCATCAACTATCATGCCTTTTGAATGAACATAAATCATGAAACGTCGGCTAGTTCGACTATTTGCCTGGAAAGAAAGCACCACCATACAAAACAATTACTAGTTGATTCACTCTAAAGTAGACAGTTTATCAGTCCACACGTCTGTATTTTTCCATATTTGGGCATATATGTGGGCAGATTGAGAAACTGTCAAAACAAAATCATGATTTCGTGAAGAGTGTAAAGAATATTTGCTTAGGTGTTAGTGACATACCTGTGGACTATTTGCTGGGGGAGGATTTCCTGATACATTGACCTTTTCGTACATATTTATGGCCTCTCGATTACCAAGACAGAAAAAGTTCAAATAGTCTTGTGGAGAGAATGCTGCTTCAAGCCCAGCCTCAACTAAAGCCTTGTAAATTGTTTCATACATCATTTGCATTGTTTTATTCTGCAAAATTTAAAAATAATTCCAAGTTAACACATGCATAATCCTTGCCAATATATTTTTTTTTTTGGTTACTAATCCTTGCCAAATTTTGACATTCATATTGGGATTTCAATTTGAACCATACCTGCCAGAATAGAATCCTTTGCGTGGCAGCACCTGTCGGAACACCTTCAGGCCACATTGGAATAACTATATAAACTGCAAACCTCTCATTTGCTCTAATCTTTTCCGCAATCTTTAGAGCAATTTCCATCGGAATTAAATTATTAGCACCTGCCAAAACAAAATTTAGCATAAATTTATCGTACTAGATTCCGGCATTGGATTATTCCATCCATACCAAAACTCATATTTTTCCGAAATTTTAGTATAGCACCAGATGCAATTAGTGAAAATATAAGCAGCTTTTGTATGCAAAAAGAGGAATGTAATACCAAGGTCTTTATGTTGACTCCAATTGTAAGAAGACCCTATGAAATACTGATTCTCGATATAGATGTAATGCTGTGCAGCACGAATAGCCTTCACATACGCTGTATGTATGCTCATGTCAATCAGCGCATTCTTCCCACATACAAGGTTCTGTAAATATGCAATAGTAATTTACCTTCTCATACACAAGTTGATTGATGTATGATGAAATGAAATTAAACATGAAAAATAAAAACTGAAACAAAAAGCTTTTGTTTACCTTGCCAGTTGCCTCTCTTGGGTCTTTTGGAAATCCCTTAACTGAATTTGAATCAATTGAACGAAATATCTACATATTCCAAAGTAATTAAGTAAATAGAATCAATAATATTATTTTCGAGAAAAGAGGAAATAATTACTTCTAGAAAATCAAAACATCTATTATGTATGAAATAGGTAATTACCTGAACATGCCATGATTCAGGATCATCGTCACCACTAGGAGTGTCGTTAACGCCAATAACGTCTGGAATTCTTTCCAGTCTAAGTAAAGCGTCGTCATATGAAATTTTCAACTTCTTTATCCCATGTGGTTTTGAAGCTTTTAACCAGCGCTCCTCAAAGTTAGTTAAGACATCATACGCTGCCGGACCATCAATTTTAGTATGCAAATCATGCCATGGCTCCCTTGGACAACCACCAGTGTTACCCTGTCATGAAATAAAAGTTAGATTCATTCATTTTGTTTCTATTTTTTCACTAGCTCTTCCATTAAACCCATGTTTATCAAATAATGGATAACTGTAATTAGTCTTGATCATGCTACAAAGTGGAGTCTGAAATCATGGATTACCGTGTACGTTGGGTTGTGATAGTCATCCTTATGTATTGTTTGTAATGTCTTAAAGAGAGGATGGTGAGGAGTATCATATCGGCCATCACATAAATCAAGTCCACCAACAAATGCTACAATTTTTCTTCTGTTGTTTCCAGCATCGGCATCCACAATTACAGTTTTCTGATGATGTGTATATATAGTTCCAACTTCCTGACAAGAGGACATACAAATTCAATGTAGAACTCTGAAACCAAAACTCTAGCAGTATGTAAAAATGCATGATGAACATTTTCAATTGCTTAATATATATAACAATTTACAGGTCTAAATCCCAATAATGAAAGGTTTTAAAGTATGATAACAAAAACCAACGTTTCAGCAAAATTTGTTGACAAATGAGCATAATTAATAACATATATATTTCAATCAATGCTTTCAATTGCGGATTGATAAAATTCTGCTATTCAATAGATCTATAACACCACTACTATATGCGCTATTTGAAAAAAAAATTGTACTAAATAGTGTATCACGGAACAATAACGGTATGTTCAAATTCCGCTATGCTATAGCGGTATAGTGCCAATATAGCTGCTACTGACAGCACTGATCAATCAATAAAGTAGCTGTCAAATCTAACCTTTTGCTTGACCCAGCTATGGCGCTTTCCAGCACTGCGAGGACAAAGCAGCACATTTACTGATGAGTGCTTGAAAAACCGTCTAGTTTCCTCATCATGAGTTGCCATGACACCATCCTTAATGTATAGCCAAAAAGTACCACATAATTAGAACCAAAAGGAAAAATCATACATAGTATAGTTATGTTCATAAAAAACTAAAATTAGCACTCAATCATATAGATCTTACAACAAATAAAGTAAACCTTAGTGGTCATACTAGGAACAAATTTTGTATTACTTACTGTTTTATAACCCAAAATACTTCTTGATGTAGGATCATCCCAAATAAGGAGAAGCACTCTTACTCCTTCCTGTGACTTTGCCCTCAGAAGATCACCCAATGTGTAATCGGATGCATAACCGGCATCTCTTACCAACCTAACTTTGTGCCACACTGACCATCCTGTAATATAAATCAAGCGGCGAGCTTGACTTATGGCATCGAACATGTCATGCCAACACTTTCCATGCACATAAAACATCCCACTATCAAGCAACACATTCGGGAGGCTACCATCTGGAACATGAGCATCTTGATATAGAGTAACATTTCCCCCTTTCCTCAAAGGAAAATAAGTAGCAGGAACTCCTATATATTCAGGCCCTGCTCCAACTCCTTGATGATAAAAGCTCAGTTGCTCCATTGGGATGTACTGAATGGATAGGCTCAGTACAGCCCCTTGCTTACAAGGCTTCCCGTTATTATTCAGAATAGGGTAAGTTCCTTCAACTTGTTCCCCGGAGTATATTTTTTCTACTGGAATCGCCACAATACCAATGAGCTGGGAACCCACAACATCACTGTCTTTAACAACAAAGTGCACTTCAGCAGCATTATGCGCGACAGGAACATAGAAATGTTGAGTCCAAACAGGATTTTCACTGTTGCTAATGACAAAAGTCCTTCCAATCACAGCATTTGAAACTGAAATTGAAACATAAGGATCACTTGTAATCTTCGTATTCATCGTTCCTTCAATTTTATTGCTCACACCACCAGGTAATTTACCAAACATATCCCCCAATGTTCTGTGGAACATGTCCATATTTGGAAGATTTTTGGCTTCATGAACCCATATATCTAAATTTCCATGAAGGAGCAAAACTTTCAAGGACCCTTTATTCAGCACCGGAACAACCTGCAAGCTCTGACTATGCATTGAGTCATTAAATGAGCCAGAATAATCCGAAAGCCTACCCGAGTTCACCCGGTTCGGATACGAGGATCCCCAACCCGAGAAAGAGTTGTTGGAATGCCCATAAAAATCCTCTTTGTTCTGTTGATTCTTCGGTACCGTAACTGAATGCATCAAAGGCTGTGCAGCAGGAGCAGGAGGCGAAGCAGGAGCAGCTGATTGGTTATCAGACAACTTAACATTGTTCATTAGTTCATCCAAACGCGGATAAGAAGAAGGTTTGGAATTATCCCCACCACTACTTTGCGATCCTCCACTACCACCAAGTGCTGTAGAACTTGATGTGTCATGCCAGTAATGACCAGAGAAGCTATTATGACGCGAATGGGCATCGGGACGTTCTTCATGAGGAGCACTGTGTGGATAATAATAACGATGCGACGATGACCCATGTTGTAATAAGCTAGCATGGTGTGAAAGGGAAGGTTGAGGAGGATTATGAGTCCCAGGAGCAACATGGTATGGATAAGAAGGATAAGAGGGTGGAGCTGAGGGTGAGGGTAGTAATTGATGAGTAGTATGAGGAGGAGGGTATGGATAGTCATAAGGGGCAGGGGCAGGGGCAGGGGCATTAGAATGGAATGATGAAGATGGAGACAACGAGGGCGGCCTAGCATATGAATAGTTCAAGGAATGTGAAGAAACATAAGGATATGGATAAGGAGGAGCATGAGCGTGTGCATATGGATCTTGAGGTGGTGGATATGGTTGATGAGCATGTGCATATGGAACAGGAAGTGAAGCTTGAGGAGGATATATTGGATGAGGGTTAGGGTTAGGGTTAGGATTAGGGGGATATGTATAAGGGTTTGGATACCGATATGGGGAAGATGAACCATAGTTATTATCCATCAAATCAAACACTACTATTCTCAAAGATGATGATAAAGCAAGAATCAATGCAGCAATAAAAAACTGAAATTTCGATCTTCAATCACAAAAGGGTCATAGAAAAAATCATCAAATTGGAAGAATCAATCAAGAATCATGCAAATGATGGAAAATTAATTATACAAAGGTGGAAAAAACTGTGTTTGACTTTGATTAGATAGAAATGGAAATGGGAAATTTGGAAGATTGAAAGGAAGGAAATAGAGGTAAAAGATGAGAATTTTACCTATGATGATGAAAATTTGAGAGGTTGGATTGAAACTGAAAGAGGAAGAAGCGTTTTCTCTTCCAAATTACGCTGTCTGGAGTTGACGTTGTCTACAATATCCAACATGGAATACTTCGAATGACACGTTACTTTAATTATTGTACCTTTTTTAATGTTTCTTCGGTTTTAAAAAACTACTCCATATTTGTTTATATTACTAGTACGGTTTGATTGACAAATAGATAAAAATAATACTCCTTTCCCCATTTAAAATAAAATAATTGATTATTTTAATTTTTAATATATATTTTTCAATTCTATTATTTAATTAATTAAATTTTTATCATTTTTCATATATGATTAAAAATATTATAATTAAAATATTATTCTCTTTTATTTTTCTACAATTTTCTTAATATATGTAAAATGGTGGACTCGACTTATTGTGGAACGGAGAGAGTATCTTAGAAGAAAAAGAATATTATTATGATTTCGTTGACTTAAAAAAGATATTTGTGATGTAGCAATTAAATAATAAAAAAAATATTTGACATGCTAATGAGTAATTATGTTTTTCTTATAAGTGAAAATAGAAAAAGAAAAAGTGAAATTATTTTAAAAATGAAGTTTCATTAGCATTGGTTAACACGAGAGTGGTGATTTCGACATAAGGCTATGTAAAAAATCAATACGCCACATCATTATCAACTTTATGTTTAACTAAATAGTCAGCACAAGGAGTTTTCCCGCTAATCGTATGAAATATTTAAACTCGTCGTTCCTTAAAGAGATTTTCTATAATGTTGTGAAGAATCACGACATAGAGATGTCAAATATTAATAGACTATAAGATAAGTTTGCTAGCATAATTGAAGTCAGAATAATACATCGGGTCTTTTATGTCAAATTCTCAAACCATATCCAAACCATGATATAACGTCATCAACTCAGGATGTAGGATGTTGGAATAACCTATATTACCAACAAAACAATGAATCTAAGCATCATTAGCATTTTAAATCAATCAACCAAAATCTGAGACATCAGAATTACCGAGGTTATTGCCATCAACATTCAAAACTAAATTACTACGTTTGTGTGTATTTCACATGGTCGTTTTCGTTGTATGAGACAAATTGTGCTTGAGAAAACATTTAGCAAACATATTAGCATAATTCAAAGTGATGAGTTTCAAAGTATAGGAAGATATCACTTCATTCGCAAGATACATTTTATTTCTATCGCGCCATAACCAGCAACAAGCAGTCAAAAAGATAGAGCCACCGTTGATGTTATGTCTAATCCAATCATATAAACTATCACTTGAAAGAATAGCGGGTCCAAGAAACCAATAGATTTCCAAAAGTGAGTAGAAAATCACAATCTCTCAGACAATGTAGAATTGTCTCAGTGTCCTGATTGCATTTAGGGCAGAGATTTGTCTGGAGAATACCACAATGACTCAACATTGATCTCGTAGGAAGTGACTTACGAAAAATCGTCAAAAGAAAGAATTTCACCTTCTCGGGAGCATGAATATATCACACACACCCTTCAAGAGTTATTTTATGTTGTATTCTTAACAAATTCAAGTCTATTGAGCTAGTTATAACCATCTAGAGCAGTAAAGATATCATCTAAATTGTCTTTCCAAGTTAATCGATCAATCACCAGAGAATTCAAACAAATGGGAAACACTTCCAAGTGGTCACTAACAACAGGAGGAATATTAATATATAATAAACTGAAGTTCCAATTCTCATCCAAGTAAACATTATTCACTCGCGTTTTTAGATCGTCAATATCCACATAGAGAACCTGCTCAGCTAATTTCCTTACCCCCAGACCAATTGAAAAACCAGAAAGAGGAGTTCTTATCCCTCAATCTAAATTCAAATTCATCTTTAAGAGCGGAGAGAACTTCCATAATTATATCTTTTTCATATTAAGGAACATTTCCTCAATGGTGTAATTATGCTTCAAGAATTGAACTCATATGGAATCACAATCCCGGTGGAGACCACATACCTATTTACCCAACATAAATGTATTGGTCTTTCTTGTGTTTTTGACTCCCAAGTCCACTAGCTTTTTGGGCTTAGTAATTTTATTCCAGCCAACGAGATGCACACCAGATTTGAATTACCTTTTCACAAAAAATTCATATCCATCATATCAATAAAATTACAAGTTAGCTAAGGTAGCCAAGCCACCCGCATATAATAAATTGGTATGGAGTTCATGACAAACCTAACCAAAGTTAAACAAATTTTGGTATGGAGGTCTGAATTTCTTAAAATTTTGGGGCACCCTAACTTAGGAATTAATGCAACAAGAATCTCATACATAGAGGAATGAAAGCTACCTATCACAAAAGCATATGATATAAGTTAGACAATGTTATCTCCAACTATATGCCAAAAAAATACTCTGGAATCCATCAGCGTCAGACGCCTTGAAAGGATGCATTTGCTTCAATGCATAAGTAAATTATTCTCTCGTCCTTTGTTGAGTCAAAGAGTGTTGTATTCCTTCTTCCCAAGGGATCAAAGCCATATATGAGCCAGCTACACTAGCGGGGAGTATAAGAGATGTAGGGAAGAAAAGACCTTTAAAAAATCAATGCTTCTTCCCTGAGAATAATATCATCATTACACCAAACACCATTGAGAAAATTGTAAGTGTTTTTAGTTGGCATTATTTTTTGGTAAAACTAGGTTATGACAATGTCTTGATAAATGTCATGACATTCAGAGATTGAAGATAAATCCTACTTGACAAGGATGTTTAAGTACAACTCGGAAGCAATTGTCTTTGGAAATGCAGAAGTTTGATTGATGTCATGGTCATGACATGTGTGACATTCTTTCGTTTTCTGAGATTTTCGTGAAGTTTGTTGAATGCTTTATTATGTTTTTTATTATTAGATTGCATACTCACGTGGATGTTAGGTTAATCTTAGTTAAACCTAAATTGGTTGTTGAAAAGACCAAGTTTTAGGATTAATTAAGTGAACCTTAGCTATTATTATGGAAGCCCAAAAGTTTCAATAATAGGAATAGATTTTTCACGCCTCTGTATTGAAGATTTAGCAGGTTGTATTTTGTAATTCTAGTTACTCTTATGAGCCAAACAACTATCAATTGATAAGTGCTTTGGACTAGGATTTGTTTGTAAGGGTAGTTTATCACTCAAAGCTTTGAAGCACGAGTGTTTTGTCTCTTGATTAAAGCTTTGAAGCAAAATCAAGATAGTTTATTGAAGTGTGTCTTCACAATTCAATTAATCAATAGGTTGAAATCACTGTTGTGATTGAGGGGGAGTGAGTATGAACTCAGGTCTAAGTAGGACTTAGATTGAAGTTGCATTGGGTAGGTTTTAAGTGAAGGAGATAAACTGATTGGTTTATTCCTGAATTAATTCTACTAATAGTGAATTTCCTCCCTGGCTTGGTAGCCCCCAGATGTAGGTGTTGTTATACACTGAACTGGGTGCAATCATTAGTGTTGGAGAGAAAAACCACTTCTAAGAAGAATGAGGTTGTGATCAGAATACATAGTCATGTTTGAGTTCTCCATTAAACTTTTTTTTTAAAAAAAATACGATGTTGTAGAGTAGTTTTGATTTCATTAATTTTGAAACATCTTACTTTAATTTATATTTTATTTACTTATTTTAGTTTTAAATTTCTTATGATAATCAACATTTTATTTAAAAAGTAAATGTAAAGTAGATGAGAATTAGTTTTACATTGTTGTATAATAAAAATCAAATATTTTTTTAATTAAAATTTAATATTAAATTTTTTTTATAACTTATGATATAGATTTTTATGTTGATACCGTGAAAATTCATTTAGTTCAAATTTTAATTTTTCTACACAAATAAAATAGTTAATAATAATTTTGAAAAATAGAAACATTAGTAATCAATAAATTATTTAATATTTATGTATTTTAGTTGAATATTGATACTTTAAGTTTAAACAAATTTAAAATTTTAATTATTTTAAATCAAAATAATATTAAAAATCAAATATAATATTTGTTGTGAATCGGATGTCTTGTAACAAAATATAAACTTGTTGCTTAATGATCAAGAAACAATTAAGGTAGGAAAAAGAATGAAGAACACGATGAACACAAGGATTGGTTATTTCCTTACTCTTGAAATAAGATTACAAGTATACAAGAATAACAAATAACTCTCTCACCATAAAATAGGATTTGCAGTATGCAATGATGAGAGACTAGTATGTTATTTATAATAAACCTAACATACTAAACTAATGGGCTTTTATCACAAATACCCATTACAAGCTAACTTAGGGTACTAACTTAACCAATTGGACATAACAAACGGGACCAATTCGATGCTAACAATCCTAGCATCCTTCGACACTACAAGCTAGAACGCACTTTGACTACAACTTGTAACACTTCGACAACATCATGTGCGACTGCATGCTAAACTCCGTCGAACCAAGATACTACCTTCGACCCAATAGAGTTCGATCCAATATCTCACAAATCTCCACCTTGGAACAAACTCTATTATCAACTAACGAACTAGTTTTCTTCATGCAACTTTATCAACTGCATACAGTGGAAAAACTTGCAACTAGGCAATGTCTTGGTGATCATATATGCATCGATCTTCATCACTTGGACTTCTCCATGCTCGATTACCCCTCTGACGAAATGCAGTCTCACATCAATGTGCTTAGTTCGCTCATGATAGGATGAATTCTTTGACATGTGTATTGCACTTTGAGTATCACATTTAACAGTGATAACTTCACCTTGAATTTTCAGCTCCTTAGCAAAACCTTCAAGTCATAATGCTTCTTTTCTTGATTAAAGTAATATATTTCGCGGTGGTTGATAATGCAACAACCTTCAAGTTTTTTGCTGTACCAAATAAAGTGAAAACATATCCGAAATAGATTTTCCGAATCCATACATGCATAATAGTCGACATATCCTTCGATTACTGCTTTACTATATTCACCCAAGGCTCCACCATAAATTAAGACTCTGTTTAGAGACTCATTTATGTACCTTAGAATCCACTTCAATGCTTGCCGGTGAGCCTTTCGTGATTCGCCATGTGCACAAGACTTACGCATATGCTATGTCTAGTACAAACCATAACATACATCAAAGAACCTACTACATTAGCATATGGGATGCTATTCATATAAGGGACCTCGATCTTTACTATATTGACTTGAATTGAGTGCTTCAATTCGACATACCAAACTTTTCGAGAATCTTCCGTAAATATGCCTCTTGAGATAAGCATAAATACGACTACTTTTTATCTCTTCGAATGTCAATCCCAAGAATCCTGGAAGCTGGTCCTAGATCCTTCATTTCAAACTCCTTATTGAGTGCATCCTTCACCCTCAATACCTCTTCGACATTGTTACTTGCTATGATAATATCATCAACATAAAGCAAAAAAATGACAAATGAATTACTGACGAAATCAAGTAAACACGGTGACTTCTAATGAAATTTATGCGTGCTATGAATTTGTCGAATCTCCTATTCTACTGTCAAGGATATTATTTCAGCCCATATAAAGATATATTCAACTTGCACATATAATCTTACTTTCCCTTTTTGACATACCCTTCAAGTTGCATCATTAGGATTGTTTCATCTAGATCACCATACAAGAACACAATCTTCACATCCATCTGTTCCAGTTCAAGATCGAGTTGTGCCACCATGGCAAGCAAAATTCGAATGGACATATGCTTCACAACAGGAGAAAACACATCATTGAAGTCTACACCTTCTTTCTGAGTGAAACCCCTTGCAACCAACCTTGCCTTGTATCTTTTAGACGCCACTCCTTCGATTCCTTCCTTAACTTTGAAAATCCATTTATAGCTGACTAACCTAGCTCCAGCAGGTTTCTTGATCAATTCTCAAGTGTTGTTATCATGAAGAGACTTCATCTCATCATCCATGACCTTCAGCCATTCAGTCTTATTTCGACTCCTCATAACCTCCTTATGGTCTCTTGGTTCTTCTTCTAGAACCTCACTTGTAGAGATTAAGGCATAAGCTATAAGATCTGCATACACAAATCTTTGAGGTGGTTTGATGACTCTTCGTGTCCTATCTCTTGCCAATAGATAGTCACCGACAGTTTCCTCAACTTCATCAGCATCCTCTGCTTCTTCGACTTTATATGGGATATGCCATCATCATGCTCCACGGAATCTACCTCTTCATCGATATACGCACTTGACCAACATCATCCGTTTTCTTGAAAGCCATTTCAGCTTCATTGAAAACAACATCTCGACTGGTGATAATCCTTCTATGACCTGACTCTAGGCACCATAGCCTATAAGCTTTGACTCCTTCAGGGTATCCCATGAACATGAATTTAAGAGCTCTAGGTTCGACCTTGTCTTGCCTAATATGAGCATAGGCTACGAAGCCAAATAATCTCAGTTTGTAGAGATTTGGTGGATGTCCCGCCAAACTTCTTCGGGTGTCTTCATATCTAGCCCAATCAAAGGGCATCTGTTTATCAGATATGTTGTTGTCGAAACAGCCTCAGCCCAAAACACATTCTTTAACCCAACACTAGTCAACATGCATCTAACTCTCTCCAAGATGGTTCGATTAAACCTTTCAGCCAAACCATTTTGTTGTGGAGTGCCTGCAGTAGTTCTGTGCCTTGCAATACCAGAGGCATCACAAAAGCTGTCGAATGCCTCATTGAAAAATTCAAGACCATTGTCTATTCTCAAACTCTTAACCTTTCTGCCAGATTGATTTTTGACCAAAGTCTTCCAACCTTTGAAATTCTCATAATTTTCATTCTTAGTCTTCTGAATGAATACCCATAACTTTCTGGAATAGTCATCTACTATGGATAGAAAATACCTTGCTCCTGAATGTGATGGACACCTTGCAGGCCCCCAAAGATCAGCATGAATGTAATCAAGGGATCCATGTGTTCTTTGTTTGCCTTTGTTGAACTTCACTCTGCAAGATTTTCCAAGTACACAGGGTTCACAAAACTTTAGCTTTTCGACTTTGTCTCCACCAAGCAAATTTTATTTTCCCAATTCGACTAGACCCCTTTCACTGACATGGCCTAATCTCATGTGCCAAATTTTTGTCTTCGATAAAGGTTTAGTGGATGCAACATTTGTCGAACCAGTTACAACTTCAGTCTTAAGGGTATACAAGTCTTGTTTCTTCACGCCTCTCAAGACTTCCTTCGACCCCTTCATGACTCTTAGGATACTTTTCTCTCCTTGAAAAACATATCTTTCTTGTCGAATTCACTAAGAGAAATCAAATTTTCTTCAAATCGTGTACATACGACTTCAATAACCTTATTGACTCATCATGGAGTTTGAATCTCACAGATCCAACACTGCAATCTTGCAAGCTTTGTTGTTTCCCAATAATACAACTCCACCATCTTGATCACATAATTCATCAAAAAAGTCTTTGTTTAGAGTCATGTGCCAAGTGCACCGAATCCGTAATTTGACGGTTCTTCGAAACCACAAGAACATCAGATGAGTCGAAATCATCTTGAACAATAGTTGCATTGCCATTATCCTTTCCTCCATGATCTTTCAGACATTCTGGGAACACTTTTCTTGTGTGACCCTCCTTCTTACAATGATAGCATCGAACACCAGATGCTTCACCACTGTAAAACTTCTGCTAACTTTTACCTTTCTTCTTGTCGAGCTTATTATCCTTTCACAAGAATTTTTCTTTAACGGTCAAACCTTCACCAACCGTCGACGGTTTATGCTCCTTTCATTCGTTCAAGTCCTTCGAATACAAGGCTGATTGAACTTCTTCAAAGGTCACAGACTCCCTTCCATACAAGAGAGTTTCTTTAAAGTGAACATATGATCTGGGCAACGCGCACAACAACAACAACGCTTGATCTTCATCATCGATCTTCACATCAATATTTTCAAGATCAAGAATTAGTTTGTTGAACATATCCAACTGCTTAGCCAACACTTTGTCTTCAATCATCTTGAATGAATACAAAGCTTGCTTCAGGTAGAGTCGATTCACCAACGATTTGGTCATGTACAAACTTTCAAGTTTCACCCATAACCCTGCCGTCGTCGTCTCCTTTGGTACATGTCGAAGAACCTTATCACCAAGGCTCAACAAAATTGTGGGTTTCTATCATTGTCGTCTTCTCTGCGTTATGGTGATTCTCCTTCGAGCTTCCAAACAACCCTACTGAACTAGTAGGGCTTTCATCTTCAAATGCCACATACCGAAATCGTTCACTCCGGTGAACTTTTCAATCTCATACTTTGTCGAAGGCATCTTCTCCATGCTCACCGCACCAATTTGTTGTGAATCGGATGCCTTGTAACAAAATATAAACTTGTTGCTTAATGATTAAGAAACAATTACGGTAGGAAAAAGAATGAAGAACACGATGAACACAAGGATTGGTTATTAACTACTATTCTTTCCTTACTCTTGAAATAAGATTACAAGTATACAAGAACAACAAATAATCCTCTCACTCTAAAATAGGATTTATAGTATGCAATGATGAGAGACTAACATGCTATTTATAATAAACCTAACATACTAAACTAATGGGCTTTTATCACAAATACTCATTACAAGCTAACTTAGGGTACAAACTAACTTAACCAATTGGACATAACAAACATGTCAAATTCGATGCTAACAATCATAGCATCCTTCGACACTACAAGCTAGAACACACTTCGATTACAACTTGTAACACTTCGACAACAGCATGTGAGCAATCTTCGACTGCATGCTAAACTCCGTCGAACCGTCGAACCAAAATACTACCTTCAATCTAATAAAGTTCGATTCAATATCTTACAATATTAAATATTATTATTTTATTGATACTCAACTAAATTTAAAAATACAATAAGACTAATATTTTCTTCAACTAACTTTTTAGTTGGGCATAGTTTGCCGGTTGGTGGAGTGAATGGATTGAAATTAATTTGTCATACAATAAAAGTGTAGATTATTCTATCAATTTGTAAGTTTTTTAATGGGAATAATTCCAAATTTTAAAGAGGGAATATTTTTATATTAACCTACTAATCCAACACATGTTTTTATCGGACAGAATTCAAATATAAAAATTTGAAAATGGTTACTTGGATCTTAGTCAGCTTAAAATTTAGATATAATTTTTTAAGTGTGATTATTATTATTTTTTAATAAAAATATAATAATATATTTAAATATCATTTAAGTTATAAAGAAAATTGTATATGTGAAAGAGAAAATTATATATTTGTCCGATTTTCATTAAAAAATAATAAGAATCACACTTAAAGAATTATATCTAAGTTTTGTCATAATTCTAATCATTTTAGTAGCACATTTTTTTGAGTAAAAAATAATTTTAGAGGTGTATAATTGATTCGGGAGTGACTTTAAAGTCTTTGACTCTTCTAAAATAAAATTGATTATGTCTTTAGAATTGATACTACTTGAAATTAAAATTTATAGCTTCTCGAATAAAACATAATTTTTACACATAAATTTATTGTTCAATTAACTTTTATATCTAAATATAAATCAATTCTTTTAAAATTAATTATACAAAATTGAATTATGTCAAAATCAATTATGTTAACCACCCAATTCAAAGACACACTAATATTATTCTTTTTATTCAAAATAAATAATGCTATAATCCTACTATTATATACTCCCTCTGATTTTTATTATAAGTCGTTTTAGAAAAAAAATTTATACCACAATATAACTCGTTTTACAATTTTAATGAATAACTAATGATATTTTTTTATTATATTCATACAATTATTCTCACTCATTTCAATTATGGAAATTTATCTCTCAAGTCCTATCATTAATAAAGAATAATTTCTTAAAACCTTGTAATTATTATTTTCATACAATAATCAATATTATATTTTTCTTAATATGTTTGAAAAGTTAAAAACAACCTATAATAAAAAACATAGTAGTAAAACTCAATTTTCCCTATTTTTAGCCCTAATTAGTTTCTTTAATAATACGATAAGTTAACTTTATGCTAGAAATTAATTTTGCAAGATTCTAGAATAAATTAATTGCTCTGATGAAGAAAAACAAAAATTCATAAAATGATAAATAGAAATTGTACAATATAAATGAATCAATCCAAACAACAATGAAAACAATAAATTACCCTTATGATATACTACTTACTTCTTGCACATAATTTTCAACAATAATGTAATGTAACATCAAACAAAGTTCATTCTTTCACTATTGCCATGTTACTGCAATAGGACTTCTAACTCTATATTTGCCAGAAACCCAAATGAGTGATCCAAATGATGAACTATCAACAACTCTTGTTTTTCCAACTGCTAAAAATGTAACTTTATAGCTTAGTTTCTGACCCAATTTTGCAAACTTCAATTTCCTTGGCTCAACATTTACAACAACTCCATTAGGCTCTTCAACTTTAGCTTCATAGTAACCACTTTCTGGTTTCCCAACATTTGTAACAACTCTCTTATATGTCACATTCTGCACTTTTCTGCTAAACAAAACAGAAAATGAAGGATAGTTCAAGTCACCAACTTGTACAACATGTTTTTGAGAGCATGTGAAGTTAGTTTTTGTCACTATAGCAATCTCCGATGATGTAAAGTTAAGGCTGCAAAAGTAATTCAAGTAGTCATTGGTGGTAATGTCATAGACTAATCCAGGATCAGAAGCACTTTCTGGATTAACATGTCCCGAACCAAATGCAAAAGGGTTAGCAGAAGTTGAGTTGTTAGTTGAAGCAAGATCGGAAATCGGGAGATTTTTGTTGTTCAATGTGTAAGCTGTTGTCATAAGAGATGACTTGATCATTGCAGGTGACCAGTCTTTATGGACTGATTTAATCAAGGCCGCTATGCCGCTAACGTGAGGACAAGACATTGAGGTACCTGAAATTATGTTGAATAGGACTCTTCTTTTGTCTGATTTGATCATGCTTGGACTTGTTTTTGATGGCCATGCAGCTAAGATGTTAACACCTGGTGCAGTTATGTCTGGTTTGATGACATCTAGTCCTACGATACTCGGCCCTCGAGAAGAAAATGCTGCCATGATTGGTGCAATGTTACCATATCTTGTTCCTAGGAATGAAATTGAAGCTGTTGGATTTTTAGTAGTGTTGAGGTAGACTCTTATGGCTTTACCTGCTGAAGCACCTAGTGAAGTTCCTGGTAAGACGTGAGCATCCGAGAGAAGCTCTTCACCTTGATTTTCGGAGTTGAGTAGTATCATTCCGTATCCGCCTGATCTTTTTACTACCTCGCCTTTTTCGGTTCTACCATTAATTCCTCTTTCACAGACAACGATTTTTCCAAAAACTAGTGTTTTATCTAGTGACCCTTTTGTGCAAAACATTGCTTCTCTTCTTTTACCTGCTGTTATTCCATGCACAAGAGGAAATTGTTGGTTTGATTGGTTTTTTGTTTGATACAATGATGTGCCTTCAAATGTTTTTGAGTTGCCAAGTTTCACTTGTGTTGGAAAAGTTCTGTCAGTGTAGCTAGCAGCAACTGTCATGATCCATGGTGCGCCGTTTCCGACTGTTGATGCAAAAGGGCCTGAGTTGCCTGCCGAGCAAGAAACAAAAACGCCGTTTTTCGTTGCTCCGAATGAAGCTATAGCAATACTGTCATTATAAAATGGCTTTGGAATACTTCCTAAAGATAGTGAAAGTACATCAACACCGTCGGAAACTGCTTGGTCCATGGCTGCTAATAGGTCCGAATTCGCACAGCCAGAAAGCCAGCAGACTTTATAAGCCGCGATTCTTGATGTGCGCCTCATTCCACTGGCTGAGCCTTTAGCAAGCCCAAAAATGTTTGCATTTTGAACCACATTACCGGCCGCGGTCGAGGCAGTGTGTGTTCCATGCCCTTGAGTGTCTCTAGCAGAAAGATAATCAGTTGTTTCGTTGATTTTTCCAATGAATTTTTCGTACCCTTTGAAATAGTATCTTGCACCAATAAGCTTCTTGTTACAATTTGAGGATGTGAACTTTGTGCCTTGTTGACAAACACCTTTCCATTTACGAGGGATCGGGGAAAAGCCCGAGTCTCTGAAACTGACATGTTCGGGCCATATTCCCGAATCAAGGACACCAATGATCACATCTGAGGCCAAACTCGGGGCACTCCAAAGTCCTTTTCCATCAGTTAGGCCAAGAAAATTCGGGGTGTGTGTTGTATGGAGAGTGGATAGTTCATCTGGCATGGCTGAAAGGAAACCATCAATTTGGTTTAACTGTTTAAGTTGTTTCTCAGAAAGTGTGGCTGCAAAACCAAACATGTTGGTTTCATAAGCATATAGAAGCTGAGGTGATAAAACATCTTCTAGCTCTTCTCCCTCCATTGAAGCTTGAGTAATGAAATCAATGATTGATTCAGACCATGCTTTTGTGCTGTCTTGAGAATGAATTGAGCCTTCAATTTTGGTCTTGTCCATGTGGACTATATATGTTTGTTGCGCCCCGAGCGCGATTGAATTCGTCGCCATAAGAGCCACAAATAAAAAGACTCTCCGAAACATAATGATGCCTACAAAAAGAATGAAAAGAACAAACAATTCATGGCAAGTATTAGGATCTTTATACATATGATTAAGAAACTTGTAATGCAAGAAAAATGAAATAGAAAAAAAGTACTATAAGCATTATAAATCCATCACAAGCTTATATAGCGTCCGAATTAGAGACCAGGTTAGCGAATGATTAAAAAAGTTGGTCACTAAATCGATCATATGAAATATGCAAACAAATTATATAAAGCAATGAGATAGAAAGACAAATTTTTTTTTGAAGTAGTGATTAGTACCTATGTTGGACATAACAAAAGACAAGGAGAGAGATGTTTTATAGGATAAGGAATAATGCTAACAAACTCATACCATAAAATCTTATTATATAAGCTCTAAAAGTGACTACTTTTTATATATATGCTCATTGCTATTAAAGAAAAGTTGTTACCTTCACTTTACTTATCTTCTACTTCAAGACTTCATTTTTAGAACCCTTTTTAAGTTTCATTTATGACATTCATTATAACAGTATAGAATGGTAGTAGATAAAGGAACTTTCATATGACAGTGTTGCATATTTATTACAAGTTAGTTGAAATCACGTGGAAGTTTGTTTCAAACTAATAGATGTAGGGCCAAAGAACTTACAAGTTTTTGACATTTTGTCATTAAAATGTTCACATTTCCTCCATATTATGGTTGTCAAGGTCAAATGTTATAGCTAGTTATAGTGTTCACATTATTGCTAATGTTTTATGAGGTTTCTAAGGAAATTAAATGTGTCAGCTATGAAAGACGCGTTGTTGTTAAGGAACTAACAGTTTGAGAGACATTAAGGCATGGGTGCCACCAACTTTTTATTTTTAGTACTCATTGAGAGTTTGAGACTGTGTCTATGCATATACTACGATCATTACATTGTGACTTGCAATATCTCAAACATATGTGTACTTTGAGTCTAATTTAAGGCACTCTTCTATTCTCTGTATATGCTTTTTCTCAGTTCATAATGGCCTAGAATTGGAATATCATGATAAACAATTAGTTTGGTTGGTCCCTAGATGTGGATGGTGTTGGAATTATAGTTGTTGAATATTAAAATTACTAAAAATATTTCTAGGTGTGTTTTCTATTAGTAATTTTCAATAATGAGTGTGACTAAAAAAACATATTTGAGGAAGAGAAAAAATATCTTGACACAAAATCTTATATCTACACCCAAAATATTATTCACAAATACGTGAATAGTGTTTTTATTATTATTTTAATTTTTTAATATATATATTTTTTAAATTACTTTGGTTAATGAAATATTAAAACTTGGTTAACACAAATTTAAGTTTGATTAATATATATTCAGACATAAAAGATTTATATTTATATATACTTTGGTTTATATATATATATATATATATATATATATATATATATATATATATATATATATATATATATATATATATATATATATATATAGTTAAGGAAACATTTGATTTTGTTATGAAGATTTTGCAAAAGATTGTGCAACAATCTGTTTTGGATCTACTGAGTGTATAGCCTGAAGCTCATGCTATTTTAAGGCTATTTAAAGAAAGACTCTAAACCTAAAGAGATGATTGACATACGCATGTGATAATATCAATTAGGGTTTCATCTGTTCATTGTTATTTGTAAGTCACTCTTGTATCACTTAGATGCTTGAGATGGACTGAGATTTGAGTTTTAATTGTGAATCCCTCATGAGTTTTTAAGCAAGAGTGGATTCTGGTTATTGGAGTGTATCTCCTATTTTGTTTGTTATCATTGTCATCATTGTTGTGTGATTGAAGGGAAGCGAGAGATGTCTCATATCTAAGAGAGTCTTAGATAAAAATACAACATGTAATGATTGGGTGCGAAAGGTTAATCCAAAGGTTTCTTACATATGACTTCAAACTAATACTACTATAGTGAATTTCCTTTCTATCTTGGATGCCCCGAGATGTAGGTAAAATTGCACCAATCTGGATTAACAACTACCTTGTGTTATTTGCTTCCTACAATTTACTTTAACATTGTCAGTTATTTATGTTGTTACGATGTCTTGACTTTACATTCGACATCTTGGTGTCCGAACATCGTACACAACATTTGTTCTGCACATGCCATAATTTCAATTGGCATCAAAGAAGGCACCCTGTTCTAGTTTAGGTGAGCTCCAGGGAAGATATTTTTGGTACTATGGACAAGGAATGAGCATTTCTTAACATACCACCAATTTTGGATGACACCAACTATGATTATTGGACGATGCATATGGTGGCTTTTCTAAAATCTATGGATATTTGGAAAGCAATTATCAAAGGATAGGAACACCATGTGGTGAAGGACAAATATGGGAAGAACATAACTGATTTGAAGCCAGAAGATGACTGGTCTAAGGAAGAAGATGAACTTGCTCTTGGAAACTCCAAAGCTTTGAACACCTTGTTCAATGGGTTTGACAAAAAAATAGTCAGGTTAATAAATACTTGTACTGTGGCCAAAGATGCATGGGAAATCTTCTGAACCACTCATGAAGGCACATCGAGAGTAAAAATGTCAATACTTCAACATCTCACCACCAAATTTGAGAATCTCAGGATGAAAGATGACGAGTGCATTCAGGATTTTCACATGAATATTTTTGACATTGCCAATACATATAGTACCTTAGGAGAGAAGATGTCAGAGGAGAAGATGGTTAATGTGAAGTCAAGGGAGTACGAAAGATAGTTTGTACTAGATTTCCTAGACTAAATTATGCTCTTCTTATGAAAGGATTGACTGCAAATTTGATCAGTATTAGTCAATTATGTGATCAAGGTTTAAAAGTCAAGTTCACCAAGTCAGAATGTTTGGTTATCAATGAAAAGAATGATGTTCTAATAAGGGAGTTAGGTCTAAAGACAATTTTTATTTGTGGGTACCACAAGAAACTAGTAATTCCTCCACATGTTTAATGTCCAAGGAATATGAAGTCAAGTTGTGGCACCAAAAGCTTAGACATCTGAATCTAAAAGGTATGAAGAAGATTATGTCTGAAGAAGTTATTAGAAGTCTATCAAAGCTCAAAATTGAGGATGGTAAAGTCTATGAGTAGTGTTAGATTGGGGAGTAAACCAAGATGTTTCCCCTGAAGTTACAACATCATACTACTTCCAAAGTGCTAGAAATTCTTCATATGGATCTAATGGGGCCAATGCAGGTTGAAAGTCTTGGTGGAAAGAGGCATGTCTATGTGGTTGTTGATGATTTTTCATGGTTTAATTGGATGAACTTTATCAAAGAAAAATCAGATATTTTTGAGGTTTTCAAAGACATGTGTCAATACCTTTTGTTCTACCCCAAAATTTCTCCTCCTATTTTCAAGATCAAGATGCATCTCCATACTCAAGAATTACTCAAGGGTTGACTAGACAAACCCTCTCCTAAGCAATCAACCCACAACTAGGGTTTTGCTTCACTCAAGACAAATATGAGTTCTCATGTATCAAGTGATTATCATGTATCCTCATATGCATCAAAGTATCACCATGACAAGTTTCAAGCCTCACAATTCAAGTTTACTCAGTCAATTGCTCAGATGACTAAAAATCAATTGTATTAGACAAAAGGTCAATTATGGTCAACATACAGTCAAACTTCATCATTTTTGGTCACATCAAGATTTTGAGATCAAATTCATCATTTAATCAAGGGTTGATCATGATTCATCAGGGAAATTCAAGAAATGATCAAAAGTCAAAAGTTTCTAAATTAGGGTTTCTTAAGGGAAAGTCAATAGAACTTTGACCAGACATAACTTTCACATACTTCATCACAAATTTTTCCACCAAATCTCAATTTAAATGGAATTCAATTCCCTACAACTTTGTCTCTCACAATGTTTATCCAAAAATGCTTCATTTGAGAGATATGGGTCAAGACATTATAGGTCTTTTCAAAAGTCAACAAAAAGTCATTTTCCCCCAAAGAAGTGTACTCTCAAATGATAAAAATTGATCAAGTTTGGAAAATTTAAAGAAGTGCATGAAGAAAACATTGATCAATCTTGAATTTCTTCCAGACGGGCCTTGGTTTTTATGATTTAAATCTGTTTCTAACATGGCCCATGATGTCTAAGTTCAATTAAATGCCCTCCATCCATTTAATTTATTTTTGATTTAAATCATTAAAATTCAATTTTAATTAAATAAAATACAAGGACAAGAGGCAAGGCATGTTGGACTTGATGTCCAAGGAAGTCCAAGCAAGCTGGCAAAAACGCATGGCATGTGATTGAAGTAAAATAGGAAGCTTTTCATGCAAAATTGAAAGATTGGAAATCAAATATTTTTCTCATTGAATAAAATATATTTCCTCTCAAGTTTTGACTTAATTCTCTTCCTCTATATAAACACAAGACATTCATATCATGATAAGACGAATTGCTGCTCTCTTACACAAACCCTAAGCTTTCAAAAAATTCAAAGTTTTAGGGCACGATCAAAAGTAATCCTCTAGTCGTTTTCATTCAATTTCAAGGATTGATTCATCCTCCTGAGCTTTCCAACAATTGATTCAAGTCCTTAGGCAAGCAAAACCATGCCCAGAATCATCCTCACGAAGTTGCACCGATTGGTAAGGTTTTCTTGAAATCGATTTTAATTTCCATGCATTCTTAACATATTTTATGTGTTTGTTCATGTTCAGGATCTTTGTTAGAACATGTTTAACGTTTTAGATGTAAGCTTTTATGCTTAATTCGCATCGTTCCATTGTTAGGGCATAACTATTTTCAAGCTTTGAAACCCTAGATACGTGCCGGTTCAGACCATAAGAACACCACCATTGAACTCGCATCCCTCGAATTAGGGGGGGTAGGGTCTTTAGATTCTATTTATTTTAGTTATTTTTGCAGGTTTGATTTTTGCAGGATCAGAGAAGACGACCGGAGCTTGGATCAGGCATCTCTAACTTTGTTGACCCCGATGAGGGCTTGTGTGGTGTGCTTTGATTGGTTGGTTCAAATATCTTGGGCCCCAGCGCGCGTTTGGCTTTGATTGTTTGATTTCAGAAAGCAATTTCCCATATATATATTTATGAATGTGTCAAAGTTAATGGATGTATCACCACCCCAGTGGTTAACCATGCGCACGCTAGTCCTATTTGTCTCTAAAGACGTGGGTTCGATCCCTGCCTTTTGCATTTTTTCTATAATTTCTGATTTTCTGTAGGTGACATATACATACAAAGGGAGACGTGTTACTATAAACTCAGGCAACTGGTCCAGTGGCCAAATTTTGAACATGTGACCCTCAGGTCACGAGTTCAACACCTTCCATGGCCAAATCTATTTTTTAACACTATTTTTTCTTGCATTTTCTTATTTCTTATTTTTCTAACCTATCTTAATTATTTTCACAAATTAACTTTTCACATATAAAAAACCTTAAAAAATGTTTTGATTTTAGATTTAGGTTTCAAAAACCTTTATTTAATTTTTGACACAAAAAAATATTTTATTTTTCTTTTATTAAAATTATTTTGCTTAATTAATCATTAAATTAACTTTAGTTTGTTTTCTTAATTAAAATCAATTCCAAAAAATACAATAAATAATTTTCTTTATTAATTAGGTTTTTTACTAACCTCAAACATTTTTTGCTAACATTAAAACATTTTCTTCTAACATTATCTCCTTTATTCTAATTTAACCCCTTTCTCGCTATTTTTTTTATTATTGTAATTGTTTCCAAGTTGTAATAGCTAGGTTTAAATTTCTCGCGCATTTTTCATAATTATGTATCTGCTCACAGGATGTAATAGTTTAATTAGGGCTTTTACTTTCCACATTTACTTTTTCGCACCTCCTATTATGTATCTGCCCCAAAGCCTTGTAATAATAGCGTAGGATTTACTTTTCGCACTTTTACTTTCTGCACCCTATATAACTGTATATATTCAACTGGTAGTAACTAGGGTTTGTATGGAAAGACTAATCAATGAACCTAGAATAACCCTAAATCAAGATAAATATCTGAAATCAACCCACTTTGCACACTCACATCCTTAGGGTATCCTCTCTTGTTGCCTTATGAATAAAAATGGTCATGTCCCTCGAACGTAGGGATACCATTAGCAAAAATGGTTATGAATAACATCATCATAGTCCCTTCGATATAAAGATCACAGTCCCTCGATGACCCTCGATGTTGCCTACGAATATATGATCTCGTCCCTCGGTTGTTGCCTATGAACAAGTGATGATCGTCCCTTCGAATTGCTAAGGCATCCTTACGATTTTGCCTTCAATGACCATTCGATGACCCTACGCCTGTCCCTTCATATCCAACGGATAGAGTTACCTACCAACTAATGGTATGGATAGCGTTATCCTAAAGGAGAAGGAAAATAACAAGAACGACCTTCCGAGTGGGTAATACTCTTAATTTCTTGCTCAATCAAAATACTTTTCACAACTCACACTCTTTTCAAAAATACTTTCAAACAAACACTTTGTATACATTAATACGAGAATCATTACAAAGTTACATTTTTCAAACAAATATTTTCAAACACTCCGTATACATTTTTGAGGATTGATACAAGAATCATTACAAAGTCAAAGCAAAATATATTTAAACAAATCACACACACAAAAGCAAGTTTTCAAAAGGTGAGATAAACAATTAAGAGCCCGTAGATAACTACGGATGGAAAGGGTGCTAATACCTTCTCTTTTCATAATTACCTCCCGTACTCATAATCGATAAAAGGTCTTTCCTATTCTTTTCACCTTTCCTTTAATTGGATAAAAGAAAAGTCGGTTGCGACTCTTTCTAACCGCAATATTTGCGATAAAACGCAAAACAAACAAGTCAATTCTCCCATCGTGTTACACCTTCAAAGAGAGAAGGATAATGTGATTGTTAGAATCAGAAGTGACAATGACAAGGAATTTGAAAATGCAAAATTTTATGAATTTTGTTGTTCTGAAGGTATTGGTAATGAATTCTCATATCCTACCAGTCCTAAGAAAAATAGAGTTGTAGAATGCAAGAATAGAACTTTACAAGTATCATCTAGAGTCATGCTACATTTAAAAAATATACCTTATCATTTATGGGATGAAGAAATGAACATTGTATACTATATTAATAATCATGTTATTATGAGATGTGGTACATCTTCCACTCTCTATGAATTGTGGAAAGGGAGAAAACCTGGTGTTAAATACTTTCATGTTTTTGAGATTAAATGTTACATACTGGCTGATCGAGAACAAAGGAGAAAGATGGATCCTAAAACTAATGAAAGGATATTTCTGGGTTACTCTAAAAATAGAAAATCTTATAGAGTCTTTAAATCCAGAATCAAAGTCATGATGGAATCCATTAATGTCATAGTTTATGATTCATTCAGAAAGGAACAGATGTCGAAGAAGATGTTGGAACATCTTCTCAGCAGATTGATGCTCTAGAAAATGAGGCAGAGATTGAGTCCAACATTGAGCCAATAGGTACTGAACTAAATAATTCTCAAGCAAAAAAATATACCTATATTAGAGTTCATGAAAATCATCCAAAGAAACTTATCATTGGTAATCTTAATGAAGGGATCATCACTAGATCCAGAGATGGGATATGTAATTCTTGTTTTGTCTCAAAATTTGAACCTAAAAATGTGAAGAAGGCCTTGATTGATGAATTATAGATCGATGCATGCAAGAAGAACTAGGTCATGTCAAAAGGAATGAAGTGTGGGACTTAGTTCCCATGCCTAAAAGAAAAATGTTATTGGCACAAAATGGATTCACAAGAACACGTATGATGAAAAGGGAATTGTGACTAGAAACAAGGCTAGGCTTGTAGCTCAAGGATATACCAAAATTGAAGAAGTTTGTTTTTGATGAATTTTTCTCCTGTTACCCATACTGAATCCATAAGATTTCTTTTAGGGGTGACATGCATGCTAAAACTCAAGTTATTTCTCATGGATGTGAAAAAGCCTTTTTGAGTAGGTACTTAAATGAAGAAGTATATATTGACCAATCTAAGGGGTTCAGAGATCCTAGTTTTCCATATCATGTTTACAAGCTAAGGAAAAACCTATACGGATTAAAGCAAGCACCTAGGGCTTGGTATTAAAGGTTAATTGAGTTTCTTGTCAACAATGGCTACAAGAAAGATGGAACAGCAAGGGCTAACTGAGTTCAACTATGGCTACAAGAGCATGGTAAACTCATGATAGCTCAAATATATGTTGATGACATTGTGTTTGGAGGAATGTCAAACCATATGGTCCATCATTTTGTCAAGAAAAGGAAATTTGAATTTGAGACAAGTCTTGTCGGTGAATTGACTTATTTTCCCGGTCTTTAAGTTAAACAAATGGATAATACTATCTTCATTTCTCAAATAAAGTATGCTAAGAATATAGTGAAGAAGTTTAGCCTAGAAAATGCTAGTCACAAAAGGACACTTGTACAAACACACTTAAAATTAACTAAGGATGAAAAAGGTGTTGAAGTGGATCAAAGGTTGTACAAGAGTATGATTGGTAGTCTTTTGTATCTTACATCTAGTAGACCAAACATCACTTTTGTTGTAGGATTATGTGCCATATATCAAACTAAGCCTAAAATTAGTCACATTATTCAAGTGAAGAGGATCTTGAAATACATCAATGGTACTAGTGATTATAGTATGTTTTATTCTCATAGTACTAATTACATACTTGTAGGGTACTGTGATGTAGACTAGGCAGGTTATGCTGATGATAGAAAAAGCACTCCTGGAGGAAGTTTCTTCTTGGGAAGCAATCTTATCTCCTAGTTCAGCAAGAAGCAAAATTGTGTGCCCTTGAACACAACTAAGACTGAGTATATTGCAATAGGAAGCAGTTCTCTCAATTAATTTGGATGATACAAATGCTAAAGGAATATATGTCAATCAGAATATCATGACATTATATTGTGAATCTGAGTGCAATCAATATATCCAAGAATTTCATTCAGCATAGCAAAACAAAGCATATTGACATTCGTCACCATTTTATTGGGGATCTTATTGAGGATAATTTTTTTTTCTCTTGAGCATATGTCCATCTAAAATCAACTGGCAGATATATTTACCAAGGCTGTAGATGCAAATCAATTTGAGAAGTTAAGGGGATAATTATGAATTTATATTTTTGAGGAGCTATAGCAATTACTAGTATAGAGGTGTGCAACAAATATTTTCCCTTCCCTCCATTTAGTGGTGCACGAAACTCTAGGGAAATCATTACAAACTTTATATATTTTCTTTCCAATATGCCATCATCTCTCATTTACCTACTCCATCGATTCCGTTCTCCCTTACCTTAGTAAATTGTTCAACATTGCTCTTTGTAATACGGTGGGAGAACTGACTTAGTTGTTTCACGTTTTATCACAAATGTTGCGGTTAGCAAAAGTCGCCACCGACTTTTCTTTTATCCAATAAAGAAAGGTGAAAAGAACAGGAAAGACCTTTTATCGATTCTGAGTTCGGGGGTAATTATGAAAAGGAAAGGTGTTAGCACCCTTTTCATCTGTAGTTATCTACGGGCTCTTAATTGCTTAGCTCACTTTTAAAAACTTGCTTTTGTGTGTGTGTGATTTGTTTGAAAATATTTTGACTTTAACTTTGTAATGATTCTTGTATCAGTCCTCAAGAATATATACGAAGTGTTTGAAAATGTTTGTTTAAAAATGTGAGGTGTGAAAAGTATCTGTTTTTGAGCAAGCAATTAAGAGTAATTTACCCACTCAAAGGTCGTTCTTATTATTTTGCTTCTCCTTTAGGATAGTTTTATCCATACCATAAGTTTGTAGATATCCCCATCCATTGGATGTGAAGGGACAAGTGTAGGGTCACCGGATGGTCATTGAAGGCAACATTGTAAGGATACCTTAGCAACTTTGTCGGATCTATCATCATTTATTCGTAGGCGACATCGAGGGACAAGATCATATATTCGTAGGCAATATCGATGATCATCGAGGGAATATGATCTTTATATTGAAGGGACTATGATGATGTTATTCGTAAGCGTATTTGCTAATGGTATCCCTACGTTTGAGGGACATGACCATGTTTATCCGAAAGGCAACAAGAAGAGGATACCCTAAGGGTGCAAGTGTGAAAAGTGTGTTGTTTTCAGTTATTTATCTTTTGATTAGGGTTATGCTATGTGGGTTTTAGATCTTGCCATACAACCCTATTAATCATACATCTAAGTAGTTTAATATGTACAAAAAATAAACATGCGGAAAGTACAGGTCCTACGCTATTACATGGCTTCAGGGCAGTTACATAATAAGGAGGTGCAGAAAGGAAATTTAACTTAGGCTATACATCTCATGAGTAATTACATAATAGAGTAAATGCGAGAAAAGTAAAGAGCTACGCTATTACAAAAATATTCGTGCGACCTATACATAGATTTCTAATATTTAAATGCAAAATAAATAAATAAATAATGAGAAAAATATTCTAATAAATGAAAATATTCTAACAACCTAATATTAAAGAAAAATATTTTTTGTATTTTTTGGAGTTGATTTTAAATAAGAAAAATGAATTAAAAGTTAATTATCAACTAATTATGAAAACAATTTTAAATTAAATGAAAAAATAAAACATTTTTGTGTATAAAATTAATTAAACATCTTTTAAACCTAAATCTGAAATTAAAATATTTTTTAGGGTTTTTTATAATAGATAAAATAATTTGTGAAATTTTTTTAATAGAAATTGAAAATTAAAAGAAAATAAGAAAAATGCAAAGGGATTAGTGGTAAAAGAATAAAAATGGTCCTCCAAGGTGTTGAACTCGTGACCTTAGGGTCACAGGTTCAAAATTAGACCACTGCACCGCTTGAATGTGGTGTTAGAATCTCACCTTCAGAAGTATGTGTGTGTTACCCTGTGAAAATCAGAAAATTGTAAAAAAAATATGCAAAAGGCAGGGATCGAACCCGTGGCATAAAGGATTAAGGGACTACACGCGCATGTTGAACCAATGGGGTGGTGATACATCTGTGTATTTAGTCTCATTCATAAATATGTATTTGAAATTGTTTCCTGAAAATCATATTTTGAAACAAAACGTGCATGTGGGTGATCGGTGGTTTTTACACAGTTATTTAGCATTGAATTTCGTTATCGTTTCTTTTATTTGTCTAGTGTTATATGTCATTTTATCGCATTTTACGCTTTGGTTATGTGTTTGAGTATTTTCAGGGTCATAAGAATAAAACAGGATAAATTGGGGCAAAAGAAGTGCAAAAATCAGAATATGGGAGGCTACAGATGCATCAACACGGGCCCCCGTGTTAATCAACACGGCCCGTGTCGAAAAGCCACTAGAAAACGCAAAAAAACCAAAGTCACAGATCAACACGGCACCCGTGTTGATTAACACGGCACCGTGAATCAACGCCCGTGTTGATTGACCCGGCAAAGAAATATTTTTATTCAAGAGATCAACACGGGCACCCGTGTTAATCAACACGGCCCGTGTTGATGGACGCGTGTGGAAACTTCATTTTTTTGAGTTTTGGACCTTTTCTTTGTCATTAAGGGTACTTTGGACTTTGACTAAGACTTGGATTAGAGAAGAGACTATTAGAAGGAATTGGAGGTTAGGAAAACCTACTTTGGAAATTACGAAAGAAATATCACGGAGAGAGGAGAGTCAGGAAGAGGAATTCGGAGACGGCGAGATTCAAGGGCAGCCACCATTGAAGATCAAAGTCATTGTAATTCTTTGTAATGTTTAACTCTTATTTGATGTTTTATTCTAATACTATGAGAGGCTAAACCCCCCAATGCTAGAGGGTGGTCCTGATTTGATTATTGTATGAATTCGGATTCTTGATCTCCTTAATGCATGTTTATCTATTTTAATTTAATTGTGTGGTGTTCTTATGATTATGTATCGGACAAATACATGTATACCTATGACTAACAATTGGCAGGACTGTGATTGTTGGGGTTTCTACACAATTAGGTTATTAGGAGTCTCACCTAGGACTAGGAACTCTTTTTAATCACTTGAATTCTTGATACTTTTATGATTAAAACCAAGAGTTATTTGAATGGACATTTGAATAAGTATTGGGGTTTTAATAGTTTTCTTCATTAAGGACTTAAGGAAGAACATTCTAGAGATAGGTAATTGATAGTTTTCATATGCAATAAGGAAATCTGAATTTGGATCATAGTTTTGTTAAATCAACCACTCACCCTAGCATCATTCTCATTATATTTCTTTAGTCATTACTTGTTACGAGTGTAATTGAAAGTTTTAAAATCAACCCAACCATTGTTTTTGTTCAATTTAATTAAGAGCACGGATAGGTATTTACTACGTAGTCCTCGAGATCGATACTTGGGGAAACTCATTATAACTACATCGGCGAAAAATAGTACACTTGCTATTTTTCCGATCAGGGACCCCAGGGTTTTAACAAACCAATCAAAGCGAGCCACGCCTCCCATCGCTGGTCAACACGAAGTCAGAGACGCCTGAGCTAGCTCTGATCGTCTTCTCCGACCATCCTCCATAGCAAACCTACAAAATAACCAAAATAAAAGGCAAAAGAGGACCCTTTCCCCCTAATTCGAGGGTTACAGATCGATTGGTGGTGCTCATTTGGTCTGAAATCCCTATATCATTAAGTTCGAAGCTCACAACTCTTTATTCCCTAATAATGGCATCGATTTGTTTAAGCCTTAAAGATCTCATGTAAAATGTCTAACATGTTCTAATGGAAGTCCTGAACACAAATACACACATCAAACATTTAAAAAATGCATAGAAAATTAAAATTGAAAATGAGAAACCTTACCAAACTGGTGCACTTGAGGAGGTGAGTTCTGGGATGCTTTGGGATCGTGTGAGTGCTTGGATCGACTCCCGGAAACCTCAGGATTATGATTCGATCCTTGAAATTGATTGAAATAAGTTGTAGGATCAGTTTCTAGTTTGCCCTAAACCTTATATTTTTTGGAGAATTTGCTAGGGTTTTTGAGGCAGCCAATCCATGTCCTTTGCACATGTTCATGATCTTGTATATATAAGAAGTGAATTAGGTCAGAATTTGTGAGGAAAATATATTGCATTTAATGAGAAAATATTTGATTTGTATTTTGCATCAAAATCTTCTTTTTTGTTCAATCACATGCCAATCAATCCCATGTGTCTTTGCCAGCTATTCTTGAGTTGTTTTGACCTCAAGGAACTTAGATCCAAGGCTTTTCACACATCACTCTTCACCTTGTATTTTATATTAATTTATTTTGACTTAAATTGAGTAAAATAAAAAATAAATCAAATAAATATAAAAATGATGCATGGATGGGCTTGGGTTTTCTTGCCAATGTTAGGAACATGTTTCAAACATGAAAATATAGGCCCATTTGGCAAAATTCCAAGATTGCTCAATATTTTCCTTATGCACTTTCTCAAAATTGCCAAACTTGCACCCAACATAACTTGCTCAATTTTCATCATTTGAGGGTGATCTTGGACTTTTTAGGAAGCTTATGATGTTCTCTAAAACCTATCATTGATTTCATATTCATTGAAGCTTCCGTGTTCATGTATACTTCTTTGAGAAATGATGACTTTTTGTTGACTTTTGAAAGGACCTATAATGTCTTGGCCCATATCTCTCAAATGAAACATTTTTTGAGAAAATATTGTAGGAGACAAAGTTGTAGATAATGGAATTTCCTTCAATATGAGCTTTTGTTGATAGATTTCTGATGAAGTATGTGAAAGTTATGCTTGGTCAAAGTTCTATTGACTTTTCCTTAAGAAAACCTAATTTAGCAACTTTTGACTTTTGATCAACTCTTGGATTTTCTTGATGGATCATGATCAAACCTTGATGAAATGATGAATGTGACTTCAAAATATTGATGTTGGCAAAAAATGATGAAGTTTGAGTGTACGTTGACCATAGTTGACTTTTTGTCCAATAGAACTGATTTTTAATCATTTGAGCAATTGATTGAGCAAATTTGTGATGTGACGCTTGTAACTTAGCATGGAGTTATTTTGGGACATATGAGGAAGTATGAAGACCACTTAAGACATTATAAGTCACTTGGAGAGACAACGATGTGCAGGCGAAGATGGGTTTAAAGATGCCATCCAGAGGAATTAATGGTGTGATTTGTATCAGAATGAGTCGTACGCTAGACTTCATTTAAAGAGATGCTCTTCAGGATAATCTTTGAAGAGGAAATGTGTTACAAGATCATCTCTTGAAGGAGAGTATTCACAGTCATATATTGATTTTTAACAGATATGCAAGAACTTGCGGATGGACGAATTTTGATCTGAAAAGATACAGTTAGTTCTATGCACGTCACGATGTATGTTGTGGATAATGATGCTCTCGAAATAAACGAGAATGATATATGCATCTTGTATGTATGACTTCATATAAATGATGTATGATGCAGATGTTGTTGTATTTCAAAACATATCCATTTCGAGGAGAATCATTCGTCATTTCCTGTTGGAGATTCCCGCCTTAGTCTGAGAATGTTCTACTGGGGATCATCGACTTCTACTTGGGGATGGACAAAATGATTGTTAGAGACTCTATCTGAGGATAAAAAGATGCAAATTACTCTGATGCACTATCTGACCAAACTTCCTGACATAGGTACCAGCTCTACTGGGGAATGATAAGCCTTAAATAACAATCAGCTGGGGATGAAAAATCTTGAATGAGATTTGGACGAGGGATTAAATCCTGTGAATAGTATTGAGGAAATAACCCTCTACTGGGGAATAATGTGATTTTGAATAAGAAGTAACCTATTATTGCTCAGAGACTGACATAATAAGTTGATAGTTGGCTTGCTACTGCTCGGGGACTAACATAGATAATTGATCCATCGCCTCTCGGGGACTAATGTGATTTTGACCAAAGGTAAACTATTACTGCTCAGGGATTTGACGTAATAAGTTGGACGTTGACTTGCTACTGCTCGGGGACCAATGTAACAAGAAGAAATGTGGATAGTTGATCAACCACTGCTTGGGGACTAACGTGATAATTCTGAAAATTGTCTTGCGACCATTCAAGGACTAATGTAACAAGAAAAGATGTAGATAACCGATCAATCACTGCTCGGGGACTAATGTGATTTGATCAGAAGCAACCCATTACTGCTGAGGGGACTGACGTAATAAGTTGAAAGCTTGACTTACTACTGCTCGGGGACCAATGTAACAAGAAGAAATGTGTATAGTTGATCAACCACTGCTCGGGGACTAACGTGATAATAGTGAAAATTGTCTTGCTACCTCTTAGGTACTAATGTTACAAGAAAATATGTAGATAACTGATCAATCCTTGCTCGGGGACTAACATGATTTAATCAGAAGCAACCCATTACTGCTCAGGGGACTGACGTAATAACTTGAAAGCTTGACTTGTTAATGCTCGGGAACTAATGTAACAAGAAGAGATATAGATAATAGATCAACCGCTACTGTGAGAGGATGACCCGGCTGAGGTTTTGATGGTGTAGTAATCTTGTTGGAGAGATTCGCCTCTATCGAGGGAGCGATGACTCTACGGGGATTATAAAGGTTATTCTGTGGGAATATTTTTATGACACTGACTCTGTGGGGATGTGTTGGTGACTTGGGTCATTATCCCAACTCCTAGAGCATGTAATAACTGTTATTTCTGTTTATTTCGCATATATTTATAAGTAGTAACTATTGTCAAATGCATATGATTATTCAAGGCAATCATTGGACTTATGCAAACAAAACAGGGAAAATAAAAAATTTGGAATTGAAAGAGAAGTTATATTGATTGGAAAAAAAAAGAAGGTGGCCTATGAACAGGCAGTTGTGTACAAAGAGACAGATATCCTAGTAAGAGGAAATTGTCGAAAAACATTGAAAAACTATAAAGTGGTAAAAGAGCTATGTGGAAACGTTCCCATCGAGTTTCAACTCTACTATTGCTCATATGCCTTCGAGCATCTCATCTCCTTGCTTCTAGAAGAAGGTGAATTGGACTGATTTATACCATTTGAACTTGAAGTTGATAACAACATGGTATGTAAGTAGTTAATCCGACGAGACATAGTTATACGTTTAAATCCCTAATTTTTGCTTGGACTGCCCTTGGGGTTTTTTAGTCCATTGGGATACCCTTTTTTACCCAAGCCGCCTTTTTAGGTTTTTGACTTGCTGAGTGTAACACGGTGGAAGGACTGACTTGGTTGTTTTGCGTTTTATCGCAAATGTTGCGGTTAGCAAGAGTGGCCACCGAATTTTATTTTATATAATAAAGGAAAGGTGAAAAAAATAGGAAAAACCTTTTATTGATTCTGAGTTCGGGGGGTAAGTTATGAAAAGGGAAGGTGTTAGCACCCTTTTCATCCATAGTTATCTACGGGCTCTTAATTTCTTAGCTCACTTTTGAAAACTTGCTTTTGCGTGTGTGATTTGTTTGAAAATATTTTGACTTTAACTTTGTAATGATTCTTGTATCAGTCCTCAAGAATGTATATAAAGTGTTTGAAAATATTTGTTTGAAAATGTGAGGTGTGAAAAGTATTTTGTTTAATGAGCAAGCAATTAAGAGTTATTACCCACTCAAAGGTCACTTCTTATTATTTTCCTTCTCCTTTTGAGATAGTGTTATCCATACCATTAGTCGGTAGGTAGCCTCATCCATTGGATGTGAAGGGACAAGCATAGGGTCATCGTATGATCATTGAAGGCATCATTGTAAGGATACCTTAGCAACTTCGTAGGGACAATCAACATTTATTCGTAGGCAACAACCGAGGGACAAGATCATATGTTCGTAGGCAACATCGAGGGTCATCGAGGAACTATGATCTTTATATCGAAGGGACTATGATGATGTTATTCGTATGCAACTTTGCTAAGATATCCCTATGTTCGAGGGACATGACCATTACTTGTAAGGCAACAAAGAGAGGATACCCTAAGGGTGCAAGTGTAAAATAGTGATTCAATTCAGATATTTATCATGAGATTAGGGTTACTCTATGGTTGATTTTAAATCTTGCCATACAATCCTATTGGCATACATCTAAGCATTTGATATGCACAGAAAAATAAATTGCGGAAAGATAAAGGTCCTACGCTATTACATGGCTTTGGGGCAGTTACATAATAGGAGGTGCGGATAAGTAAATTAACCTAGGCTATTACATCCCATGAGCAGTTACAAAATAGAGAAAAAATGCGAGAAAAATAAAGATCTACACTATTACAAAAATAACCTTGCGACCTATACATCGATTTCTAATATTTAAATACGAAATGAAATAAATAAATAAATAGAAAATTATTTCAAACATTATGAGAACATTATAAACCCTAATTACTAAAAGAAAATTATTTTTGGTGTTTTTTGTGATTGATTTTAAATGATAACATAAATGAAAAGTTAACTAACCATTAATTAAGAAAATAATTTTAATCAAGTGAAAAAAAATATTTTTTGTGTCAAAAATTAATTTAACATTTTCAAAACCTAAATCTAAAAAGAAAATATTTTTCGGGTTTTTTATAATAGTGAAAATCTTTTTGAAAAAGAATTAAAAATAAGGTTAAAAAATCAAAAGAAAATAAGGAAAATTGAAGAAAACAAGTGGTAAAAAAAATTGGGATGGTCCTTGAGAGTGTTGAACCTATGACCTTAAGGTCACTGGTCCATAAACCTTGCTGTGCATATGATTTTCATAACAGCCTCCAAGCATATATGTGTGTCAACCTATAAAAATCAGAAATTATGAAAAAAGTTGCCAAAGGTAGGTTTGAACCAACAACCTAATAGGGTAAGGGACTACGCGCGCATGTTGAACCACTAGGGTGGTGATACATCCGTGTATTAAACTGAAAAAATAAATATATATGTAATTCTTATTTCCAAAAATCAATTAAAACCAGAAAACGCGCGCATATGGACCCAGTGGTTTTGAACAGACGAATGAGATCTCGCCACGCCTACCCTCGTCGGGGTCAACGAAGTCAGAGATGCCAGAGCTATACTCTGGTTGTCTTCTTCGGCCGATCAAAACCCTAAACCTGCAAAATATCACAAATAAATGGAAACGAATGACCCTACCCCCTAATTCGAGGGATGTGAGTCAATTGGTGGCATTAGTTTGTCCCAACAATCCCTGCATTGATGGGTTTGAAGCTTGCAGTTCTTTATGCCCTAACAACGGCATAACATGACTCCTGCGTCAAATCTCATAAACGATGAATCTAAACAATCACAAACATCATTATGAACACATATACAGGCATCAAAACAGTTTAAATGACATGGATTTAGAGTTTGAAATTCAAAAACCTTTACCAAATCGGTGCACTTGGGGAAGTGAATTCTGGATGCTTTGAACTGGTGTAAGGACGTAGATCAATTGTTGGTCACCTTAGGAGAGTGAACAGGTGTTTGGTTTCGATTGAAAGTGACTGGAAAATTGACTTTGAGTTTGCCCTAAAACTTTGAATTTTTGAAGAATTTTTCTAGGGTTCTTAAGGCACCCATTTGTGTTTTTCTGTGGCTGGTCTCAATCTTGTATTTATAAAGAGAGTATTAGGTCAAGCATTTGAGGAAAATATAATGCCTTTGATGAGAAAATATTTGATTGGAAATTTGCATCAAATCTTTCTTTTTTTTTCTCAATCTCATGCCAATCAATTCCATGCGTTTTTGCTAGATTTCTTGGACTCACTTAGACCTCAAGGAACTCAGCAATCAAACCCACACGCCTTGAAATATTTCCTTCCATTTTATTTTAATTAAAATTGAATTTAAATGAATTAATTCAAAAACAAATAAAATAAATAGTAGGAGGGCGTGTATCTGGGATTAGAAGTCATGGACCATGTTATAAACAAGTTCAAATCATGAAAACAAAGGCCCATTTGAAAAAAATTTAAGATTGCTCAATAGTTCTCTTCATGTACTTCTCCAAAATGGCCAAACTTTCACAAACTATATCTTGCTCAATTCTCATCATTTTGAGGTGATCTTGGAGTTTTTATAAGGCTTAATATGTATTCTAAAAGCTCTATTTGGTTTCATATTCATTGAAGCTTCCATGTTCATGTACACTTCTTTGAGAAATGATGACTTTTTGTTGACATTTGAAAGGACCTATAATGTCTTGGCCCATATCTCTCAAATGAAGCATTTTTGGACTTGAGATAAGAGAGTCAAAGTTGTAGAGAATTGAACTTACTTTAAAATAAGCTTTGGTTGAGAAATTTCTGATGAAGTATGTGAAAGTTATGCTTGGTCAAAGTTCTGTTGACTTTTCCTTAAGAAACCCTAATTTAGCAACTTTTGACTTTTGATCAATTCTTGAGTTTTCTTGATGAATCCTGATCAACCGTTGATTAAATGATGAATGTGGCCTCAAAATCTTGATGCTGACCAAAAATGACGAAGTTTAACTGCATGTTGACCACAATTGACGTTTTGTCCAATACAATTGATTTTCAACCATCTGTGAGGCTTGAAACTTGATATGGGGATACTTTAAAGCATATGAGGAGTCATGACATCTACTTGAGCCATTAGAAATCACTTTTGCTTTGAGATAAACAAAACCCTAGTTATGGGTTGATTGCTTAAGAGAGGGTTTGTCTGATCAACCCTTGAGCTGTTCTTTGAGCATGGAGATGTATCTTGATCTCAAAATGGGAGGGAAAATTTTTGGGTACAACACCGGGTGTACAACTTTTCATATATGTCCCTAATTTTTTCCCGAACCTTTTTGGTTCGTCGGGATGCCCTTATTTTCTCCTAGGTTAGTCAACCTAACGGGTCTCTTTTATGCGTAGTATTTTTTAACTATGTCCGCATTCACAGGGTGCGGGAGACCCTCTCCATCCATAGTGGTAAATATCATGGCGCCGCTGGAAAATATTCTTTTGATTACAAATGGTCCCTCGTATGTGGGAGTCCATTTTCCCATGGGATCACCTTGTGGGAGGATGATGCGTTTGACTACCAAATCACCGGCATGATACACTTGATGCTTGACTTTCTTGTTAAAAGCTTTGATAATGCGCTTCTGATATATCTGTCAATGGCTGATGGTCGCGAGCCTCTTCTCATCAATCAAATTTATTTGGTCAAGTCGAGCCTGAATCCACCCATCTTAGTCTAATTTCACATCATTCATAACTCTTAATGAAGGAATCTAAACTTCGATAGTTAGGAAAACTTCCATACCATACACGAGAGAGAACAAGGTTTCCCCAGTTGACGTTTGTACTGAAGTGCGATAACCATGAAGGTCAAATGGTAACATCTCGTGCCAATCTTTGTACATCACTGTCATCTTCTGTATAATCTTCTTGATGTTCTTATTGGTGGCTTCCACTGTGCCATTCATTTTTGTCCGGTATGGGTAAGCATTGTGATGCTTAATCTTGAATTGCATGCAGAATTCAGTGATCATCTTGTTGTTAAGATTGGTATCATTTCCTGTGATAATCCTTTTGGGGATGTCGTACTGACAGATAAGATTATGCTTAATGAATCGAGCCACAACGTTCTTGATAACAGATGCAAATGAGGCTGCCTCTACCCACTTTGTAAAATAATTGATGGATACAAGGATGAAGCGATTCCCATTGGAAGTGGTAGGCTTAATCTCTCCAATCATATCAATGCCCCACTTTGCGAAAGGTCAGGGAGCGGTCAAGACATTCAACGAAACCGGAGGCACATGTACCTTGTCGGCGTAGATCTGGTGTAATACGGTGGGAGAACTGACTTGTTTCTTTTGCATTTTATCACAAATGTTACGGATAGCAAGAGACGCCACCGACTTTTCTTTTATCCAATTAAGGTAAGGCGAAAAGAACAGGAAAAGACCTTCGTTAGATTCTGACCGACCGCGAGGAATCAAGAGATCTTTGCCGGTGCTGACTTGGATCTCGGGTGACGGAAAAGGCGCCCAGAAGTGACGAGTAGTTGCGGTCGAAGCTTGGGAGGCAGTTATGAAAAGGGAAGGTATTATCACCCTTTCCATCCGTAGTTATCTACGGGCTCTTAATTGCTTAGCTCACTTTATAAATTGCTTTTTGTGTGTGTGTTTAAAAAGACTTTTTGAAAAGGCATTTCACTTTGACTTCGTAATGATTCTCGCTGAAATGTATACGAAGTGTTTGGAAATGTTTTGTTTCGGAAAAGACTTTGTAATGATTCACGCTGGAATGTATACAAAGTGTTTGAAAAGTGTGAGGTGCAAAAAGTATTTTGATATTTGAGCAAGCAAAAGAGTCTTATTTACCCACTCAGAATGGTCATTTCCATGTTATTTTTCTTTCCTTTAGGGTAGCGCTATCTATACCATTAGTTGGTAGGTAACTCTATCCGTTTGATGTAGAGGGACATTCGAAGGGACATCAGATGGTCATAGAAGGCAACATGTAGGGATACCTTAGCATATTCGTAGGGACGATCATCACTTTTCGTAGGCAATAATTGAGGGACGAGATCATGTATTCGTAGGCAACAATCGAGGGTCATCGAGGGACTATGATCTTTGTATCGAAGGGAATATGATGATATGTTTGTAAGCATCTTAGCTAAGATATCCCCACGTTCGAGGGACATGACCATGTATTCGTAAGGCAACAAGAGAGGATACCCTAAGGTGAGTGCATGTGTGAAGAGTGTGTTGTATTTAGATATTTATCTTGTGTTAGAAGTGGTCTATATTGCTTGATTTAATCTTGCCATACACGCCTAGTTACTAGCAGTTAAATATGTGCAGAAAGTAAATTGCGGAAAGTAAACCCTAGACTAAAAACATGGCTTTGGGGAAGATACATAATATAGGAGTGCAGAAAGTAAATCCTAATTAAGCTATTACATACCATGAGCAGATACATAATATTGGAAAAAATGCGAGAAATTAAAGTCCTAACTATTACAACTTGTGAACAGTTACAATATTAATAATAATTTCGCGAGAAGGATCGAATTGTAAATAATAAACAATAATGTTAGTAAAAAGAAAGTTTTTGAGTTAGGAAAAAAATTTAGGGTTAGTAAACCTAATTAAATGAGAAAATATCTTTTGGGAATTTTCTGGGTTAAATTGATATGGAAAAAGTGATTTAAAAGATATTTTTCGAGTAATTAACAATTAAATAAAACATGAGTGAAAAATAATATTTTTTTGATGAAAAAAATTAAATTAGAGTTTTTCTAACCTAATTATGAAAAGAAATATTTTTTTGTGATATTTTAGTGTATTAAAAAAATGTTTGAAAGAAAATTAAATAGAATAAGAAAATATGAAGAAAAATAAGAAAATAAGTTAGTTTTGCCAAGGGATAAAAAATAATAGACAGAGACAGGGATCAAACCCCTGACCCTGCCTTCACACGCACGTTGCCTTACCACTGGACCAATCCTGCAATTGTGTTAGTGACATGGAACGAATTGATTATAAGCGAAATTATTTCTTGAATATGAAACAAAACACGCGCCAAGAACACCATCGTCCCCATTTGAATTTCCCAGGCTTTTTACCTACGGACGCTTCCGTTGCTAAAGCCTATAGTGACGGTTTTGTCCGTCACTATAACACCTGCAAATTTCCAGAATCCAGAAAACACAATATAAATTAAAGGTAAGGCCATAGTTCGATCGCAAATTGGCTTCTGAGCTCAATGGTACCACTCGTTTGGTCCAATTTTTCCTCTAGACTCATATCCCCAATTCAAAGGTCCGGAACCCTAGCCATGGTGATTCGTGATACCTGTGATTAAACTCAAATCGAACCATCCAAACAGCTTACAAACATCATTCTAAGCATGAATATACAATCAAAACAAGTTAAATATGCATGTATGATCAAAACCGAATATGAAAAATATGAGTGAAAAGTGTAATCGTGATTTTATGTTTCAGAAGCTTTTGAGGCTTTGTGAATGGCAGGAATCAATCAGAGAACACCCAGGAATGGATTGAGATGCTTGGAATGGTTTGAATCGAGATTAAACCTTGGTTGCTAGTTCCTTGAATACCACAGTTTTTGCAAGATTTTCTAGGGTTCTTGTGCCTTCAAAGATTCGTCCTTTAGGGTTTAGAAACCTTCTGAATATATAGAGGATAAATTTAGGTTAAGAATTAATGAGAAAATATATCCTCATTAAAGTGAAAATATTTGATTGGAATCAAACTTTATTTTACCTTTTTTGAGCCAATTTCAATCAAATCTCTTGCCAATCTGAATAATTTTGAAATTGACAGCTTGTATGACTTGCTTGGACCTCAAGAATGAGAGAAAATCAACTTTGCACTTAATGTTTTGATTTTATATCTTTTATTTTAATTAAATTGGTTTTAAATGAATAAAAATCCAAAATAAATAAAAATAAAAGATAAAAGGCGTGGCCTTGGGCTTGGAGGTTCTATTTCAGATAAGAAACAAGTTGAAAAGTTAGGCCCATTTAGAAAAAAATTGATTTTCTCAAGTATTTCTCTTCATGCACCTCCTCAAAAATGTTCAACTTGTACAATTTGTATCTTGCTCAATTTTCTACATTTTTGGGTGTTCTTGGACTTTTTAGAAAGCTCAAGATATCCTCTAAACAATAAATTTGGTTTCATCTTCGTTGAAGTTTCCATGTTCATGAACACTTATTTGCAAAAAGATGACTTTTTGTTGACTTTTAAAAGGACGTGTAGTGTTTTTATCCATAACTTCCATATGAAGCATTTCTGGCCAAAGCTTGTGAGACATGAAGTTGTAGAGAATTGAATTCCCTTAAAAATGAGCTTCGGTTGAAATTTTTTTGATACAGTATGTGAAAGTTATGTCTGGTCAAAGTTCTGTTGACTTTTGTCTGAAAAACCCTAATTTAGAAACTTTGACTTTTGATCAAATCTTGACTTTTCTTGAGGAATCATGATCGACCCTTGATCAAATGATGAATCTTACTTCAAAATATTGATGTTGACCAAAAATTATGAAGTTTGACTGTATGTTGACCCACAGTTGACTTTTTGTCCAATACAGCTAATTTTTAACCATCTGAGCATTTGGATGAGCAAATTTGACTTGTAAGGCTTGAAACTTGACATGGTGATCCCTTAAAGCATATGATGAGGTATGATGACCACTTGAAGCATTGGAAATCCATTTTAGCTTGAGAGGAGCAGAACCTTAGTTTGGATTGATTGCTTAGAAGAGGGTTTGTCTGGTCAACCCTTGTGAATCTTTAAGTATGGAGATGTGAATTGTCTTGAGAAGTAGGAAGAAAAATTTTGGGGTATGACATCTGGAACTTGTGACAAGTTCAGGAGTAACGATAACAATCAACTTCCATAGTGGGCCGATAGTAACCCACTCTCAGAATCTTTTTAGCCATTGTATGTACACTAGAATGGGTACCAAAAACGCCTTCGTGCAATTCTTCCATAATTCTTTCAGCTGCCCTCTTATCTACACACCGAAGTAGGGAAAAATCATGGTTGCGCTTGTATAGAATGTCGTTACTTAGAAAGAACTTGGAGGAGAACCTCCTCAGAAACTTCTTGTCATTGACAGATGCCCCCTCAGGGTATTCTCCTTAAGCTTGGTCAAAGTTATGTTGACTTCTCCTTAAGAAACCGTAATTTTGCAACTTTTGACTTTTGATCAATTCTTGATGAATCATGATCAACCCTTGATCAAATGATGAATTTGGCCTCAAAGTTTTGATGTTGACCAAAAATAATGAAGTTTGACTGCATGTTGACCACAGTTGACTCTTTGTCCAATATAATTGATTTTCAAAAATCTAAGCAATTGACTGAGCAAGCTTGGGTTGTGAGGCTTGAAACTTGATATGGGGATAATTTTAAGCATATTAGGAGGCATGAAATCTACTTGAGCCATTAGAAATCACTTTTTCTTTGAGAGAAACAAAACCCTAGTTATGGGTTGATTACTTAGGAGAGGGTTTGTCTGATCAACCCTTGAGCAGTTTTTTGAGCATGGAGATGTATCTTGATCTCAAAATGGGATGGAAAATTTTGGGGTACAACAAACTGCCTATGTTCAATCTTCTTATACCTGAGGGGTTAGATTTGTATGTATTCCATTCGTGACTTGAAGGTAGAAGATGATTGAAAATTCGAGTGCCATGAAATTTGCACTCGCTGGTGCGCAGAATGACGCCGTTGGCTAATAATATACTTGAATGGGATTAAGGATTCCATTTGGAGAGAAATAATTGACGTGTAGGTGGAGATGGGCTTAAAGATGCCATATGGAGAATTTGATATTGTGATTCGTACTGGAGTGAGTCGTACGCTAGACTTCAGGATAACTTTCTCAGAAGAAAAAAGGGTTCCAATATCATCCTTGAAGGAAACTATTTGCAGTTATATAATGATTTTTTAACCAGATATGCAGCAACCCGCAGAGGGAGTATTCTGACCTGAAAAGACATGGTTAGTTTTATGTATATCATGATGCATGTAATGCATAATGATGCTCCTATAATAAACGAGAATGATGTATGCATATTATAGTATATGTTATGAAGTCTTATAAATGATGTATGAATGTAGCTGTTGTTGTATTTCAATACATATCCATCTTGAGAAGGATGATTCGTCGTTTCCTATTGGAGATTCCTTGCTTTAAATCTGAGAATATTCTGCTGGGGATCCTAGACTTCTGCTTGGGGATAGAGAAATGAACATGGAGGATCCTGACTGGGGATGAAAGAGATGTAAATTCCTCTGATGCACTATCTGACCAAGTTTCTAGTATGGATGTCGGCTTTATTGGAGAATGATAATCCTTGGGTAACATTCAGTTGGGGATGGTGAAATCTTGAACAAAATATGGGGGATTAAATCCTGTGAATAGTATTGAGGAAGTAATCCTCTGCTGGGGAACAATGTGATTTTGAGTGACTTATTATTGCTCGGAGATTGAAATAATAAGTTGGTAGCTGTCTTGTAGGTGATCACTGCTCAGGGACTGACATGATAAATTGAAAGTTGATCTGTTACTACTCAGGGACCAATGTGACAAGAAGAAATATAGACGATCATTGCTCGGGGACTGACGTGATAATTTGCAAGTTGATTTGTTACTGCTCGGGGACCAATGCAACAATAAGAAATGTAGACAATCACTGCTTGGGTACTAACATGATAAATTGAAACTTGATCTGTTACCGCTTGGGGACCAATGTAACCATAAGAAATATAGACGATCACTACTCGGGGAGTAACCTGATAAATTGATAGTTGACTTGCTACCGCTCAGAGACCAATATAGCAAGAAGAAATATAAGTAATCGCTGCTCGGGGACTGTCGTGATACATTGATAGTTGACTTGCTACCGCTCGGGGACTAATATATAAAGAAGAAATATAGATAATCACCTCTCGAGGACTAACGTGATGAGTTTAAAGTTGGATTGCTACTACTTGGGGACCAATGTAGCAAGAAGAAATATAGAAATTGTAAATGAACCATCTTGATGTAGATAAGATGGTGTAGTAATCTTGCTGGAGAGATCCGCCTCTATCGATGTGTGATAACTCTGTGGGGATTGTAAGAGTCATTTTGTGGGAGTATTTTTATGATACCGACTCTGTGGAGATATGTTGGTGACTTGGATCGTTATTCCAGCTCCTAGAGTCTATAATAACTGTTATTTCTGTTTATTTTGTGCCTATTCATAGGTAGCAATTGTTGTCAAATGCATATGATCATTCAAAGAAATCATTGGACTTGCGCAAACAAAACAAATAAAATAAAAGTTTTGGAATTGGAAGGGAAATTTTATTGAGAACATAAGTTGGCCTATAAACAGGCGGTTGTGTTCAAAGAGACAGATATCCTAGTAAGAGGAAATCGTCAAAATATTGAAAAACTTGTAAAAGTGATAAAAAGCTATGTGGAAATAATCTCACCGAGTCTCAACTCTACTATTGCTCATATATTTTTGAGTATCTTATCTCCTTTCTTCTAGAAGAAGGTGACTGGATTGAACTTTGCCATTTGATCTTGAAGTTGATAGCAATGTAGTTTGTAGATAGACGATCTAAAGGGACATAATTATCGGCTTAAATCCCTAATTATTTCCTGGACCGCCCTTTCAGGTTTTTAGTCCAGCGAGATAACCTTTTTTGCCCAAGCCGCCTTTACAGATTTTTGACTTGCCGGGTGTACAACTTTTTTCATATATATATATATATCCTTGAATTTCTCTCAAATACTTTAGGTTCACCGGGATGCCCTTATTTTTGCCTAGGCCAGTCAACCTAGCGGGTCTTTTTATGCATAGTATTTTTTGACTATGTCTGCGTTCACAGGGTGCAGCAAGTCCTCTCCATCCATAGTGGTCAATATCATGGCTCCACCGAAAAATATTATTTTGACTATAAATGGCCCCTCATGTGTGGGAATCCATATTCCCCTAGGATCCCCTTGTGGTAGGATGATGCGTTTGACTACCAAATCACCAACTTGGTATACTCGATGCTTAACTTTCTTGTTAAAAGATTTGATCATGCACTTCTGATATATCTGTCCATGGCAGATGGCCGCGAGCCTTTTCTCATCAATCAAATGTATCTGGTCAAGCCGATTCTGAACCCACTCGTCTTCATCTAATTTCACATCCTTTATAACTCTTAACGAAGGAATATGAACCTTGATCGGTAAGACAACTTCCACACCATACACGAGAGCAAATGGGGTTGCCCCGATTGATGTTCGTACGGAAGTAAGATAAACATGAAGAGCAAACGGTAACATATCGTGCCAATACTTATATGTCACTGTCATCTTTTGTATGATCTTCTTAAGGTTCTTGTTGGGGCTTCCACAACTTCATTCATCTTTGGCCGATATGGAGAAGAGTTACGGTGCTTTATCTTGAACTGCGTGCAGAGTTCAATGATCCTCTTATTATTAAGATTGGTTCCATTATCTGTGATAATCCTTTTGGGGATGCCATACTGGCAGATAGGATTGTGCTTGATGAATTGAGCCACCACAGTATTGGTAACAGAAGCGAACGAAGCTGCCTCCAACTACTTTGTAAAGTAATCGATAGCGACAAGGATGAAACGATGTCCATTGGAAGCGGTAGGCTTAATCTCTCCAAATATGTTAATGCCCCACATTGCAAAAGGCCAAGGAGCATTCAGAACATTCAACAAAATTAGAGGCACATGTAATTTGTCAACATAGATCTAACACTTGTAACAAGCTCAGGAGTAACGATAACAATCAGCTTCCATAGTGGACCAATAGTAACCTGCTCTCAGGATCTTTTTAGCCATTGTATGTCCACTGAAATGGGTGCGAAAAGCGCCTTCGTTCAATTCTTCCCTAATTCTTTTATCTATCTTCTTATCTACACACCGAAGTAAGGAAAAATCATGGTTGCGCTTGTATAGAATTTTGTTGCTTAGAAAGAACTTGGCAGAGAAACTCCTCAAAAACTTCTTGTCGTTGACAGATTCCCCCTCAGGGTATTCTTGAGTCTCAAGATATCTCTCCACTTTGTAAAACCAGGGCTTTTCTTCTACTCCTTCAGTATCAAGCTCGCAATAATATGCCGGGCTGTATAGCCTTTCAATGGTAATCTGAGGAGCTTCGTTGTCCCATATGGCTTTGAACATAGACGACATGGTAGCTAGTGCATCCGCCAACTGATTCTCTTCTCGCGGAGTATGTTCAAAAGTAATTTCTTTGAAGTAGGGGATCAAATTGAGTACATATTCTCGGTACGAAATAAGATTTGGATGTTTCGTGTCCTATTCACCCTTAATCTGACTAATCAACAAAGTTGAGTCTCCATATACTTGCAAGAAATTGATCGTCAAATCAATAGCAACTTTGATACTATGCAAGCCTCATATTCGACTATATTGTTGGTGCAATTGAAACATAATATGGCGGTGAAAGGTGTATGGCCACCCTTGGGAGAGATAATTATTGCACCAACACCATTGCCAAGTGAGTTAGAAGCCCCCATCAAAAACCATAGTCCATCGAGATCCTGGCTCAGGTCCTTCATCTGGTCCAGGTTCTTCATAATCAGTAACTAGCATGATATTCTCGTCCAAGAACTCGAAATGCATAGATTGATAGTCTTCTACAACTTGATTATCCAAATGATCTGCTACCACACTTACTTTGATTGCTTTATGAATAGTGTACTAAATGTTGTACTCGGTCAAAATAATTTGCCATCTTGCTATTCTTTTGGAGAGAGCAGGCTTCTCAAACATGTATTTTATCGAAACCATCTTAGAGATCAATATAGTAGTATGAGTCAATATATACTGTCTTAGTCGGCGAGCAACCCAAGCCAAAGCGCAACAAGTTTTCTCGAGCAGTGAAAATCTTGTTTCACGGTCGGTAAACGTTTTGCTAAGGTGGTATATTACTGATGTGCGATAAACCTAATGTGTCTAACGGTATCTTTAACTGCAAGCGCACAGCCTATCGCGGTAGTAATAAAAGATTGTCGAACCCACAAGGACTTTGTAATCACTCTAGTGCGGGAAAGTAAAGCTAGTTTAGCTAAGGCGGAAATTGTCACGTTTGGTTTTAGGAAGGTTGAGGAAGGTCAACTAATAGGTTTTAAAGTAATTATGAAATGAAATGGTCGGTATGCAATAGAGTCGACTTAAAGGATCTAATCTGGCTTAGGCATATTAGGATGGTCAACTTGGTTTGTCCGTAGAATTAATCAGTTTAAAAACCCTCAACTCACACTTTCATGGTCTTATCTCGGATTATGCGTCTAAAGCCCTATACCTGCTTTCACTAGCCTATAAGTGTTTAGAAGTAATTTTTGGAAACTTAATTAATTCTAATTTGGTTTAAAGCGCTTTCACTGTATTTAAATCAAATGCCTAACTTTAGCTATCCGGTTAAAAACCTCACACTTTCGTGGTCTCGATCTAACCTATTTACTCTTCTTACTTTCGTAACGAAGGTTTTATTTTTAAGCATAAAAAGTTATAACCTAAGTTTGATCAGATGCCTAATGTCTCTTACTATCCCATACCGACACTAAAGGTTTAGCTAGCCATGGAAATTAAAATAATCGTACAGGAAGTAAAAGCAAACAAATTTAAATTGGACATTATAAATAATAAATTAAATTGCATTAATTAATTAAAGGTATGTAATACAATTGCAAAATAGAAACCTGAAAATAAAGCCAATACTTCAATCCTTCTTCCACAAATCAGAAACTTGGACTTGGTATCGGTTGAAATGTAAAAATTCTGAGGCTTGAATAATAAATCCTAAACTATAATAATAATTTCGATGTTGGAAATTATTATTTGGGCAATGAAAATGAAAGAACGGAAATATGATTGCGAAAAATAACAACCAAGGAATAATGGTTTGATTTCAGAGCTTCCGACAAGTAAATTCTCAAAACTCCTGCTTTTTCATTGAACTGGGTATTTATAGAGAAAGAGACCGGCAGTTGATTTGAATTCACACGTAGCTTTCCTTGAAAATCTCCTCAATGTAGCAACGTGGGCTTGAGGAAGAAGTGGTGGACGTGGGTTGGTTGGAGAGAAATCGAGTTTTGAAAACTCCTTCGCTCCACTTTGCCACGATCTCGCATCTTTAAGGATCATATACGCTACGCTCGTGGCCTTTGTGTTACGAGGAGGTTGGTGTTTTCTCCGTGTTACGGTCGTCATGGATGTGTTACGGTCGTAACACTCTTCAAGATGGCTTACGGTCGTGGCTCAGGCATACCCACACTACAAAATTTGTAATCTTTGACAGTTTAATCTTTTTCTTCTGTTCTTTTTGGTGTTTTCTTGCATTGTTTCATATTTTCTTCTGTTTTGAGCTAAGTTGTGAATACCTGCAAAAAGTAATGACAATCTCGAAATATTCGGGAGTTAATCGGGTCAAAATAATACAAAACGGGTTAATTTCATGTAAAATAAACGATATGATTTCGTGTTATCAATTACATGCTCTTTTCGACCAGACTCGTCATGTTGCCCCAACACACACCCCATTGAGTTCTCTAACACTGTTAGGTACATGATCAAAGGTCTTCCTTCTACTGGTGGCATCAGGATAAGAGATTCTTGAAGGCTATTTGATAATCGTCGTTCCATTTTAATGCTTGATCTTTCTTCAATAATTAGAAGATTGACTCACAAGTAACATTAAAGTGTGAAATAAATCTGGCAATGTACTTCAATCATTCTAGGAACCCTCTAACTTCTTTCTCGGTGCGGGGAGCCGACATTTCTTGAATGGCTTTAACCTTGGCGGGATCAACTTCAATACCTTTACCACTGACGACGAAACCTAGGAGTTTACCGGATCTAACCCCAAAGGTACACTTGTTCGAATTCATCCTCAATTTATATTTCTTCAATCCATAAAACAGCTTGCGCAAATGATCAAGATGTTCTTCTTTGGTCTGAGATCGGGCTATCATGTCGTCGACATAGACTTCAATCTCGTGATGGATCATATCATGGAATAAGGCTACCATAGCGCGCAGATATGTCGCACCAACATTCTTCAACCCGAACGGAATAACCTTGTAACAGAAAGTGCCCCATTGTGTGACGAGAGTGGTCTTATCCATATCCTCGTGAGGCATCTTGATTTCATTATAACCGGAGAAACCATCCATGAAAGAGAATACTTTATGCTGAGAGGTGTTGTCGACCAGAACATCAATATGTGGAAGCGGAAAGTTATCTTTTGGGCTCGCCCTATTAAGATCTTGGTAATCTACACACATACGCACTTTGCCATCCTTCTTAGGCACTGGTACCACGTTTGCAACCATTGAGGATAGGAAGTTGTTGCTGCGGTATAGCGGCAAGCAAAGAGTTGGTATTATTTTTACCGGGTGATATATACCGGTTAGGTTATATCGTATCGTGTCCACAGAGATTGGTTATTGATTCGTCGTTCGATAATTCTACCGTTAATGAGTTTGAGATTAAAAGAAAGGAAAATAAAAGACAAAAGTAAATGAACAAAAGTATAAAGGATAGACACTTATCCTAATCTAATGTAAACTACCCGTCACGACTTAAATCTACCACCCATGTCATACTCATTTCACGATACTCGTCCGTGTCATCACATACCTCTCACAATCTAAGCTATTTCTAACCCAAATTGAGAATCCTCCTAAATCATCTCAATATCCATCCCCGCATACCGACAACAAAGGAATCAACTCCACCTCCATATCCATTCTGGCATACTTCACCGACGCAGAGGCATTAAGTTCGGATACTCTATAGTGAATGTTAGCTCTAAACCCATTTCTAGCATTCGAAACTAATGATAATCATCCTAGGTAAGAATCTAAGCAATCTATCCCTAGCAAAGCTCAAACCCCAACATAAAGTAAAACCCAAGATAATCACCGACACAAATTGTAAAGCAAACTTTATACAAGCCAAAGGCGATAAATATACAAGAGTTATGAGTAGAAATACATACAAACCCCAACAAAAGAGATTACAAAGGGAAGAGAAGAAGATGAACCACAAATCTACATTGGTTGTTAAGCCAATCGAAGAGGGATTCGACTCCGGATCATCAAAATGCAAGCTCCAATGTTGTTTTCCAAGCAAATCTATCAAAAATATGAAGGTGATGGTGTTGGGACTCAAAATACCCAACCCATAACCTAAAATGTGTTTTGAGCCCTTTATAGAATTCGATAGGTCGCGCTCGGCTATTCGCTAAGCGCTCCGCTATTTTAGCATTTTATTTTGCCGATCTTGAGAACCGTAACTCGAATTGCGCCCGAAGCGTTGGAAAGCTTATTCAATGCTCTATCCAAACATGAAGAAATATCAACCAAATTGATGATTTTTATTGTGTTGAATTGGAGCTTTATTCGATGATGTATTGTGCAAAATCGCACTCTTGAAGCTTAGCCTTTGGTCTTTATTACTCAATGCTCCAATTATGAATGAATACCTATAAAAGAGATGAAAAACTATCAAATGATACAATATTTACACAAAAACTCAATTATTCTATTATGTACACATTTATACCAAAAGCGGGGGATTTATTCGAAGAATATCAACAAAAGAACCGATAAGTGCCACAAAATGTATATACAAAATAACTACATTTTGGCACTTATCAGAAGTAACAGCTAAGAACCCTGGTTGAACTGCTTCATGACTTTAACCCTGATTTTCTCAGACATCTCGCTACGCATATGATGAACCTTCTGCTTTATAGGAGGAAAACCTTCTTTCGTTGGTAACCAGAGTACCCCAATATCCATATCCAACTCTGGCATGTCTTCATAGGACCAAGCAAAAATCTCAATGCGATCTTGCAACATCTGGATTAACCTTTCTTTTCCACCAGTCCCAATACCAGATCATATATTGACTTCTTTTCGGTCATCTTCGGTACCCAAATTCACAATATCGACTGACTCTTCATGTGGTTGTATAACTCTTTCTTCTTGTTGTAACAATCTAGCAAACTCTCCTAACACTTCACAATCTTCCTCACCTTCATCCTCAACTTGGTAGATCGGAATTTCAAAGTCACATTTGACAATAGCAGAATTTTTATCGATGGGATCCAGGGTGGATGTGGATCTGCAGTTTATTATGTGGGTGTGTGTGAGAACACATAACTAATTTTGAAAAAGTGTTGTACCCCAAAATTTACCCTCTTCATTTTGGTATTTCAGGATTATAATTGCATCATCATAAATATACATGCATACATATGCATAACATTGACCACATGGCCACCAGGTTCTAAGTATCTCAATTTGCGAAAGAAACTGTGCGTTTCAGCTATTTCAGATTATTTCAAGACCGATATTGATATTTCTCGGTTCGTTTGCTTGATGCAAGATTTTCTAGTCAGAAATCTTTTTTGGTTTGGTTCCATAAGCATTGGGATCATTTTAATATATTCTCTAGTTTATCTGTTCAGATCAGAGACCATTTCATCAAGAAAAAGACTTTAATTATTCATTTCTCAATAAAGTGAATTTTGGGTTTTCGGTGCGTTTCGGGAACTCTGAAAGGCATATCTCTCAAATCGTTGAATATTTTATAATTATTTTTGATTGTCATGTCCCTCTCACTATTATCTACAACTTTTGTTTGAAAGCCGGAAGCAAATTGCGTGAAAAAGGTCCTCAAAGAAATCGATGTTTCAAGTGGGATAAACTAAATTTTAGTGTTGTACCGTGTTCTCTCTGCGCTAAAAAAGGTCATAACTCCTAGCTGGAACATTAGAAAGGAGCGGGATCAGTGTCTACAATTCTGTATCTAAGTCCTCTGCAACTATCATTCACAATTCCAAAGCCAATTATTCACCATTTAAGAGAAGTTTTTTATTCTTCGAAGTTGATTTTGAGACGAACCGAGCATTTTTCATCTGATACGCGAATTTTGAAAAATCATAACTCCATCGATTTTCATCTAAACAAGGTGGGTCCAGTGCCTAAATTTCACAAATTTCATTGGCTTCATTTGTCATGGAGACACAGAGTTCGGATTTTAATCAGAAGACCCTCGTTCGAGGCAATCTCTCCGAAGAGTGCAATGAAAATTCTACATGTGTCAGACGCCCGAAAAGTATGCTGAAACTTTAAAAATTCATATCGCCTAGAACGTTCATCTGATTGAGCCTAAATTTTGACTCCACTAGAAAAATAGTGTTCCAGACATTTTTCGTTTAGAGTTTGACTTCAAATTTCGCATGAATTTGGCTCTTTTGGACTGTCACGAAAATCATTTGGATAATCGCGATTTGGGCTTAATTATGAATCCAAGGCACTCTTAGGCCCAATTTTTCACACTATAAATAAATTTTCCCTTTCAAAATTTGAAGACACACAATCATTTGCTTAATTTTTCTCTCAAATCTCGTTTTTTTCTTCTCCTAATTCTCTCTCAACACACAAAAGCAAAACTCAAAGGAAATTCAAATAAAATCACTTTTCCCTCCAAGCTTCAATCGAGCCACCCTTGCCTAGCCGTGCTCTTCCTCTTTCTTCGGCCTGCCACCGCCACACCGACCTTATTCCGGCCACGTCTCCGCTTCAATATTAGGCCCTTAGACATTTATCCTGTTACGCATGATGGGAAAATTCCATCTAGGTCACTCATGTCCCTCAGCAAGCTTTGTGAAGTACCCATCAATTGTCTTTATGATCATCCAGTTACGAATAACGTTTGATCAACAAAAAAGCACTTGAATTTACATCTAAGGTCCATAGTGGTTTTAGGTCAAAGGGTTGTATACACCACTTATCATTATGAGAATAACTTATGACACTTTGCATAATATTCTATATAGTATTCTCAGAGCGGGTCAATCCAGTATAAATATTACTCCTAATATTCATACTTATGTCAAGACTTGATACCTCCTTATCCATGATCCATGAGATGTGATCACCAGTCTATCTTCATAATAATCTCAATGCTTTAATGTTATCCCACTTCAAAATAAAGCTCTATTACATATACTATAAGAATAATGTCTTTATGTTTAATGGGATCTCATGATTAAGTCACACTTAATATTTCATTAAACAAACTAACTATTCTAGGGACTTTATTATTTTGGAAAAGAAAACATAATAAAGAAATGCCTTTTATTATTAATAAATAATTCAATACAAGTACCAAAGGTATTGGCCTATAGGGCTTACACTAACACTCTTTTCATGACAAGATCCATTTGTGTAAGGAAACTCATCAAAAGTTGAAAGGGCTTACAAGTCACTTTGGTACTCTCTGCACAAGGGTTTAGTGACTTCTCAAAGTCATGTCTTGCTTAATTTTTGAGATCTTTAAGTGGTTTCAAAGCCATTATTCTCTCCAACGAATCTTTAACAACTTCTCTTCAAGGATCAAAGGCTAACTTGGTATGGATGATCTTTAAAATTGGAAAAGATTACAAGTCCTTTGGGAAAGCCATGGAATTCTATGTTAGAACTTCAAAGTATCATAACTTGGTTAATTTTTATCTCATTTATTCCATTCTTTTTCTACAATGATCTTTGGTATGCCTACTACAGATTTGTTTCAAGGTGCTAGGCTTAAAAATGCTTTGATGATGGTTCAAGAATTGAAAAGATTATAGGTCATTTGTGGATTTCTCATTAAATTTTTATCACCTTCCAATGACCATAACTCTCTCAATTTTTATGATTTTTGGGTGATCTCAATTCCAAAATTCCATTTAAGGAGTCTACTTCATTTCATCTTCAAGGATCAAAGGCCAATTTTGAGTGTAAGGTCATTTAATTTTGCAAGACATTATAGGTCATTTTGAGCTTCATACTGAGAAATTTTCTAAGTACCAAGAATCCGTGTGTTTTTTATGATTTCAAAGTTGAACAAATTTTCACTAAAGAATCCAAATTATACCTTTCTTAGCACATTGTGAAGTTTGTTGTGAGATCTTTCCAATGCAATATGAACCAAATCATAAAGCTTCATACATTTTTTGCCCCATTGATTCAAAGATGGCCATTTTAAACTGGGATTTGGCCATGATCAGAATTGTAAATCTTGCATAATTCAAATTACAAGCCTTTTAAGCGTGTGATTTTGATTCTAATCATCATAAACAAGCTCCCAGAAGTTGTTAGACTCATAAAAAGCACGATTAGAATGTGTTTTGGCCATGTGCAAGTCACACATTTCACACCTCATGTATTAACTTGGTTTGCATGATTTGATCACAATTCCTCTCAATTTTCATCATCATTCACTTCTTTATAAATAGAGGATCATATTCCACTCTTTTTCCTAAGCTTGAGTAGCAAAATTGCCCTGCCAAACTCTCTCCATAGCTCACTTTTCTAAGTTTTCGAATTCATAGTTTTCTCACTTCCAGCTCTAAATTCTTGATTTATTCTCCATCCCTGAACTTTACTCAAGATAACAGAACAAGAATCGTGCCTTGAGGTGTCATGAACCGTGCTAGTCAAGTCAAGTTTTAGAGCAATTTTTTTAGACTTTGTTCAGGTAGAATTCAAAACCATTTCACTTCGTTCTGGTTTTTATTTTCATGGTGAATTGAGCATTTAATTTTAAAACTCGTTTTCCACTTTTCTTTTGGTATTTTCCAAATCGAGTAAGCTACAGGTTAAATAAATATTTTGTGAGGGCACAATTGTTTTCCTCTTGATGAGACGAATCGGATGGCACCTGGCCTTGCCTCAAATTTTACCATTTACAAAACATGTAACTTGAGTTGGCTGAAGGTTCAAGATGACCAACATGTCATCTTTCAACCAATGATCTTTTGCCACCCGCATTTTTCAAATCAACTTTTAAAATAACTAATCCTGTGGTTTATTCACTAATGACCATATCATAAACAACGTGTCAGGTCTTTTGGATCTGCTTACTAACGCATTTTGACATTAATCCAGTGGTCCACATTTTTTGGTTCTATTTTTATTTAACTAATGATTCAGTGTGATTTTTAATGAAGTCCATATCATGCACAGCGTGTCAGATCCTTTGGATCTTCTTATTAACACGTTTTGACATGGATCTGGAGACCTACATTTTTTTCTCTTTATTTCTATTTTCTGATTTTTATATTTAATTGTTAAAAACTTTAAAAATTCATTTAAAAATAATTTCATCTCCTAAAATTGTGAAAAAATTATTAAAAATACTTTTGATTTTTCTCTTTTTGATTTTTTATTTTTTACAGTTTTATTTTATGATTTGATATTTAATATGATTTTTCTCCTTTTTCTGATTTGTTTAATTGTTTAAAAATAATTTTTGACTATTAAAAGATATGAAATTTTTTAAGAGGGTCCAATGATCTTATTTTATTTTTACTTTTGATTCTACTATTTTTTTGTAATTTTTGATTTATTTTGTTTAATTCTTGAATTTTAAAAAATAGTTTCTGACCTTATCATGTTTTTAGACCTTGACAATTCATTGTGTAGAGGCTTTGATTCTATCAATCCTCTAATGAGCTTTCATAACCTTTAACTGCTCGTTGTTCAAATCATTACGAATCCTTCATGTAAAACCTCTAACTACTAACAACTAATTACTAACAATTAACTTCTAATTTTACTTTTATGCATTTTATTTTCTTACTCTATCTTTTAGCATCCATTATCATATTTATGATTATGCACTTTTCTCTTTGTCCATTTGGACATTTGTTTATGTTTATGTCACTTTTTATCTTTGTCCAATGGGATATTTTATTTGTGCTTAAAACATTAATAAATGATTAAACCATAAAACTTTTTAACTTGAACTTGGTTACCTTATCATATGCTTGAAGATTGGATATTGAACTTAAGATTAAGACCTTGACCTTGGCTTGGAGACTTTGTTACTATGTTGTTATTTTGTGTGAAGTCTTTGGGATTTACTCCAAGGCATTGGGTTGTTTTTTTGTGTGTAGGTTATTCTTTTTATGCTCATATGTGAGTGGAAATTTCTCTAAATACAGTCATTACTTTGCCCATTTTTTGTGAAGAGTTAATTTAATCTGAAGCATTAGTTCATCCAAGACTTGATATTTTTGTTTGAGTATTATGTTGGCTTGGTTTTTTTATCCAAAGGATGAGAATTCCACATTGACTTCTTTATGTCAAGTGTTGACTTCTTGTTTGGTTAGACCGTTACATTCCCTAGATTTTATTTTTTGCACATAGGATAGTCCTTTCACCTCCTCCTATCTTCTTTAATTTCAAAAATCTATTCCAATCTTTTCAAAAATCTTCTTGTTTCCTAACTTGAACCACTTTCATAATAAACTTAGACTTAGGTCCATGTGTTTTCAAAAATCTTTTTCTTAATAAAATCATTAACAAATTTAATAATACTTTGATATTTTTTTAAAACTAAAAGTCAATTAACCTCATTCAAACCTTTTTGCCATTTTTAATTTTTTTTTACTTTAAAACTCTTTTCTCAAATATTAGACTCTTGACAATCCTTGTAGTGATGTAAACTAGTATACTTCTACGATATATAGTGAAGTGAGATATTTTCCACTTGGTGTTGAGTGATGTCTTGTTGATGAAAATCCAAGCTATATCATCCACTTTGCGACGATGAAATTTTCCTTTCTCATAATTGTGAGTAGTAAGTATGTTTTCCACTCAGATATGACGAGATGTTTATTCTTTTTAAAATTAACCAATACACAAATTTTGGTATTTTTTTTACCCGAACTACATTGATTTTTGACTTCAATATTATACATTGTTGGTATGTAGACCTAGAACTCATTGGAATTTCTATCAAATCAAAAATTGTAAAAAAAATACTTATTTTCGCATCTCCACCATCTATTTTGTACTTTTTTTATAGCCATATACAAATTTTCAAAGAGGTTTCTGCGAAGTACCGTAGATGTTTAGGGTGCAAATACCTTCCATTTGAATAACTAACACCCGTACCTAGATCTTAGTTTTACTAAGGTTTTCTTTTGAAAATTTATTTGGGTTTTATTCGTTCTTTTTCCATTTTCTTTGAAAACAATGAAGTGTGGTGGCGACTTTCATTGATTACAAGTTAAGTCAATTCAATGGCTTAGTCTTGAAGATTTTTACCGCTACAAGCTCAAACATATTATTTTCTATGTTAATCTTCCAGGCCACATATGAAGGATCCCATTTATTTCATTTGATGTTTTCCTCAATTGACAAGTCTAACTACATGAGAATCCAACTTAGTTTGGTGTTGCTTAAGAATATGTGCAAAGACCAAATACTCGAGACTTAAGACTTTGCATGATAGACATTGAAGAAAAAGTGAAATTTTAATTAAATTAAATAGGACTAATATTGCACTCAATACAAGATAGAGTTGAATTAATTAGATAACATCAATCAAAATTTCTCCATCTCAATACATCGAACATAAATTTGAAAGTGGAGATTTATACCAATTACAAGTAAATGATGATTTCTTCTTTCTCCATCCTCATTTTATTATGGAGTATCAACACATGTAAATATATAAATAATAACATATTACTCTTAAAAGTTAAGAATATTATTCCTCCTAATTGTCAAAATGTAATCTTGTAATGACTTTTCCAAATTGTGATTGTACCATACCATATTGAAATATTGAATGGATAATTGGACTAATTATGATTTATCCTTCATTAAAAATTGACTTAGGAATTAATAATGATCCATTTTCATTTTATGAAATTATTAATGGTAATAATTCTAATAAATGATTAGATTATATGAAATAAGAGCTTAAATTGTTGAAACAAAATTGTGTATGGGATCTTGTAGAATTTCTTGAAAGATGAAATAAAGTTTGGTGTAAGTGGATCTTTAAGACTAAGCTTGACTCTTATGGTAATATCAAATGTTGCAAGGTCCGACTTGTTGCCAAATGTTTTACTCAAAAAGATGACAAGTAACTATGAGGAAAACTTTTTTTCGGTTCCAAGAAAGGTTTACTGAGAATTATTATGGCACTTCTGACTGATTATGATCTTGAGTTGCATCAAATGTACATAAATACAACTTTTATGAATGAGAATTTAGAGGAAAATAAACACATGGTGTGTAAACATAAGAATTTAATATATGGTGTTAAGAAAACTTCTCGCAAATGGTATTTCAAGTTAAATGATACTATTATGGCCTTTAGATTTAAGGAAAACAAGGTTGATCGATTATATATCTAAAGGTCAGTTGAAGTAAGGTTATTATTCTTCCAGTTTTATATGTTAATGATATTTTTCTTGTAACTAATGATTTTGGTTTATTACTTGAGACTAATAAATTTCTCTCTAACAAACTTGAAACGAAAGATATATGTGAGGCGAGTTATGTGATTGGAATAGAACTATTTATGATAGATATCACAAAATTTTAGGTTTGTCTTAGTAGACATATATCAGTAAAATTTTAAAGAGATTTAGAATGGATAATGTTAAGCATCTCTCGTTCTAATATATAAAGGAGACAAATTAAGTTTTATATAATGTCCAAAGAATGAATTGGAACAAAAACATAAATAAATTATTGAGATATTTGCAAGGGACGAATGATCACATGCTTACTCATGTGAGATCTTACTATCTTTAAGTTGTTGGATGTTCATATTCAAATTTTATCGGCTGAATAGTTACAAGAAAGCCAACATTTGGTTATGTGTGTCTTTTGGCTGGAGGATTGATATCATAGAAAGTTTGAAGCATACTGCCATTGTTGCATCCACTATGGAGGTTAAGTTTGTGACATGCTTTGAGACAACATTTCAGGCTTATTGGCTACAAAACTTTATTTCAAGTTTTGGAGTTATCGACAATATTTCGAAGTCGCTAAAAATTTATTGTTATAATTCTGCAGTAGTATTCTTCTCTAAAAATGATAAGTATTCTAGTAGTGCTAATCCTATGTAATTTAAGTACTTTTTCATTAAAGAAAAGGTTCAGAAACAAAGAGTGTCAATTTATCATATCGGCATAAATTTTAAGATTATTGATCCTTTGACGAAAGTGTTACCTCACAAGGTATTTGGTGGCCATGTAAAAAACATGGATATTATGACTATTAATGAATTATGATGTTTTATTGATGTATATGACGCTCTGAGTTCATTTATGTAATGTTCTTATTGTTTTATTTTTCTACTTACGTATTCATGTAATTAATGATAATGAGAACAAATTTTATTATTAATAATGACATTATTATTGAACCCATTAAAAATTTCTCAACTTATGATCATATTGAGGAGAAATGTCAATATAGTAGTCCATTAAAAGAAATATGTCGATTAAATAATATATAACCATCATGGATTTTATTGACTTATATTCTTAATTATGATGATGATGAATATAACCAATGCACACAAGGTTCATTAATGCGCATTATATTTGATGTATTGTTAAGTCACATGAATCACGTGGAAGAATGTAAGAATATTATATATATATATATATATATATATATATATATATATATATATATATATATATATATATAATATGATTCATGTAAAGATATATTATTTAAATAACATGAAATAGTGTTGTTCAAATAATATGAAAATATATTATACAAAAAGGCAGACTTACACTAGACGTCTTTAAGTTGTCTTTTTAACATCTTGGTTCTTTATTTTACATTTTTAAAAACAATTTAGTCTTTTAGGGTGATTTCTACATTTTTTTTTTTTTACATTTTGGACATTTAAAAAATTGTGACTATTATATTTTTGGTTGCACTTCATCATTTTCATACCATTCAAAATAATTGTATCTACCATTAGCATTTTCACTCTATTAAAAAAGGTTAACGGTTCACACGTTTGGTAACTTAAAGTACAAAGTTGTTAAAAAAACTTAAAAGACCAACCTATTTAAAATAAAAATTTAAAGAATCTCAGATATAATTTTGTCATTTAATTAACATGAAGTGATGTTATTCAAATTACATGAAGTGATGTTTTTTTTAACACAACAAACTCAATTCATATCATTAATTAAAAAAGTTCAATACAATGAGAAATCATAGTAAACAAACTATGTCGAGCCAAAGAATTGGCCGCCTTCGCAAGAGAGTGGGCGACCATATTCGCTTGACGCTTAACAAACTTAACATCGAAGTTTGAATACTACTTAAAAGATTGAAAATGGAATCAATAATAAGACTAAACTCAGAATGTCCACTGTTATTAGCCTGGATTGCTTGAATTACTCTATGAGAATCACTTTCAAAAGTAACAAAATCCATATGAGCCAAAATTGAAGCAACAATAACTTCCTTAAGAGTTAAGGCTTCCGCTTCAATGACTGAACGGATTCCAGGATCTCAAGTAGCACCTGCAATAACAAAATGGCCAGAATGATCCTGCACACACTACCCTCTATTAGTGGTACCATTATTATTATTATTATTATTATTATTATTATTATTATTATTATTATTATTATTATTATTATTATTAAAAGTCGCATCTACATTACACTTCAACCGACTAAACGGAGGAGGATACCAATCAAGAACATGATGAGATTGATTTGTGTTATTAGGACCTTTTTGAACTTGAAATCAATCATTCCACCTGTGAAACGCACATAAATCCAATTTAATTACTTCTTCCTTCTCATTATGCGAAGAGGTGTTATTCAAAGCAAATGAAAAAATGTTATTAAAAATAAAGCTAAAATATATTATTATGAATGAGCATGAATAGCATCTATAAAAAAAAAAAAAAGTGTTATTGTAAAAGGATATGAATAACATCTATAAATAGTAATTACGTGACGGAAGTCAAAGACAATAATTGAACATAATATAAAATTGAATTACAATTGTCTTTAATCATCATCATCATCATAAAATTTAAGTTGGTGAGAATCATATGTTTCGTATAATGATAATAGTTTCTTAATAAATTAGTTAATATAAATGAAAAATAGTTTGCATTACAAAATATTAAAATAATAGTGAATACTCCAGTACCTTTCATCTTAATTAGATATCAATATTTTTGTTCAATCAAATCTTATTATTTAATAACACCTTATTTTTTACCATTATTTTATTTTAAAATAAGTTTAAATTTTAAACTAATTTCTACTAAAGATACCCATTTCCAATTACTATAGATATCTAAGAATATACCTAAATAAATATCTTCATAAATTTAAGATCTTCCGCTCCCCCACCAACCAAACCAAACTCTATCACCACTGTGGAAATTTGAGGGATGCCTAAAACATTGAGACTATTACATCAACATACAAGTAAGTTGGGACACCATATCCATTCAAAATTTATTATTAAAAAGAGACAGAAGTATTCTTTATTAGAAAATATCTCATCATGAAATATCCCTAATCATTCTACAAATAAAATGAGAACATTTTGCAAAACAAGGGCCATGAAATAAGTCACTATACAAATGCAACCTTATGGCTTGTAAATAACTATAGGACTTCTAACAATGTAACGTGGACTTCTCCATATAAGTGAACCTGATAGAATCTCCATACTTGCAATAGATTTTACTTTCACAACTACTTCAAAGCTCCTCTTCTGCATTTTTCTATCAAAACTAAGAAAACTAGGCTTCACCGCGATTTCAACTCCTTTCGGCGATCTAATTGTAGCATTGTAGATAATCGGAACAGGACCTACATTCGTAACCGTTCTTCTAAAAACCGCTGCACTTTTCTTGCTTTCCACGCTAAGTTGCATGGTTGGATAGTTGATAGCATCATGGCCAAGTCCAGGAAGTATGGAGGAACAATTTATACGAGAACCAACTAGGGCCGTTAAACTTGAATCTTTGTAACCTTCATGGCATAGAAATTGGATATAACCGAAGTCATCCATGTCATAGATTAGACCAGGAGAAACAGCTCTTGTTGGGTTTAGTTGACCAGAACCAAACGCAAATTCCGCTTCATTGTTAATTCTTTTACTCATAGGTTTCGCTTCACAAAGATTGTTTAAACAAAGTTAGTCGTGTCACTGTCAAAGTTGCTTGAATTGCAAGTATACGGAACAAAAGCGTTAATCTCACCTGTGGTGATAATAGCAGATCTGATTGCAGCAGGAGTCCAATTGGGATGAAAGGATTTCACATATGCTGCTACTCCAGCAACATGAGGACATGCCATGGAAGTTCCGGATATTATAGAAAATTCTGAAAATTGTTTATCTCCTCTCAAACCAGTGAGTGATTTTCTAAGAGTATAAGATGCCAAGATGTCGATTCCAGGAGCTGCTAAGTCAGGCTGCATCATATACATTATAAAACGCGTTTCAGACTTTCAGTTCATTAAATACTATGGTTACAATTATATAAAACGTTCGAAAACTTGCAATTATATACTAGTACCTTGAGGATATGTTTGGATCCTGGATTCGGTCCTCGAGATGAGAATGTAGCAGTAAATGGAGCTTGAACTTTTTCTTCGTGACTCTTGTATATTACTGCGGATGGTGATCTAGTCAAACAAGAAATTCATAAGCTCTTTTCATAAGCTATTTTGGAAAGTTTATGGACTTATCATAAGCTGTTACTAAAAGAACAATCAAGAGCATGTTTTGTACCTTGTGGATTTGATATAATTGGTAACAGTTTCACCTATGCTATGATTGACAATAGTAGCAGGAGCCATGGAAATTTGAGCAACGTCGGGATAACTGTCGTATTCTATGACAGCGCCAATGCCTCCGATTTCTCTCACATTGGCTTCAGTCCCCCATGATCCTAAGCAGTAAACAAGCTTTCCCTTCACCTTATTTTCCTCTAAGGAGCCTGAGAAGCATGATCTGAAAATTGCATTAAATTGTTCTTTGTTATTTTTCAACAGTTAACTATGTGTTATTATGGAAAACACAAGGAAAATTACTTGGCATCTTCCTTGCTTTTCGAGTCTTTCGCAGCATCAATCCCGTTAATAATAGTGTACTGGCTTTGTTTTGGATTGAAACAACTAATTCCTATTCCCTGCATATCAACATAGTTGAATGTACATATATGTTAATTTCATCATGAAAAACATCTTAACCATATGTCAGTATCCGTGTCTGTATTCAATGTCCTATTTGGCATCGGTGTCCGTGTCCGTGTCCGTGTCCGTGTCCGTGTTCGGTGTCGTGTTTGGTGTTTGTGTCTGTGTCCATGTCTGTGTTCAATGTCGTGTTTGGTGTTTGTGTCATTGTTTGTGATTGGTAGACTAATTATCACAAATTTTGTTTTTCTAATCATATTTAGTCCAAGAATTAAACTTACAGAAACATTTTTTCCACTCCCTAATTGTACAGTGCTCTTGAAAGCTCTATCGATGCCGCTTGCGGCTACTGTGACAATCCATGGTGCAGTATTTGTTACACTTGCCATACTTGGACCATCATTTCCAGCTGATGCAACAGTAATTATACCTTTCCTCATGGCATGAAACGCGCCGATTGATATAGGGTCATGAACATAATCAAAACTTCCTCCACCTATGGAAATTGATATGACATCCACACCATCATGTATAGCAGCATCAAATGCAGCAAGTATGTCCATGTCTGCACATCCACTTGATGACCAACAGACTTTGTAAATTGCCAACCTTGCCGATGGCACCGCGCCACGGGAAGTTCCGTTGGCCAATCCAAAGAGACTTGCATTTGGCACTAAATCGCCCGCTGCTGTCGATGCAGTGTGAGTTCCATGACCGTCAACATCTACCGGTGATAATATGTCGGAGGGATCAGGGTTTTTGTCAGCCTTGAAGTATTTGGCTCCTATGATCTTGCTTCAGGTTTTCCATAGAAAGTTTTCATGCAGAAAGAACACATTAGGAACTAAATAGTTTATGATACAAAAAACGCTGATCGATCGATCAATAATATGTATATTTGAATTCAGAATCACCCTTTACTTCTGAGTTTTATAGATCTAATCTTTTTGTTAACATGTTAAGATTCTTTATGTAAAATTGGTAACTTATTCACCAAGAAACAAAGACAAATTACTTGTTGCAGCCTGAGAAATTAGCAAAGTGGCCACAAGTTCCTTTCCATCTTGCTGGTGGAGGACCTAATCCATCATCTTTGAAGCTTTTCGACTCCGGCGTGATCCCTACGCTCAATTGGAAAAAAAAGTACCATTTATACAAATATCATTTTATTCTCATATTTAAGTACTAGAATATACAGAGAAGAAAATGAAGCTAGGATAAACCTGTGTCCAAAAGACCAACAACAATGTCGCGCTCTAATTTCAGTCTTCTCTTAGCAGTGAGAGGCAAACCAATGAAGTTCCATGATCTTGTTGTGTGTAGCTTACGATACCGATTTTTAAACACCAAAACAACTTCATTCATGGCTATAATACATACGAAAAAGAATTTGAAAAGGCAACATTATATATATCGTTCAAACAAACATCGAAGCAAGAGAAAAATGATTCGCACCAGATAACTTATCGGCTTCATGTTCAGATAGTTTTGCAGCAAATGCATTGAAGCTCTCAGTGTAGCTATATACAATGGACTCTTTCGCTTCACGGTAGCTAAGTAAAAAATGAAAGAAAAATACAAAATCGCTTCATCGAAAATAATAAGAGAAAGAAATGTTCTAGTGAATTAACGAGGTTAGTTACCTTCCCTTGACAGAAGATAGAACATTTAAATGAGTCTTAAGCGCAATGTCTCGGCTTACAGGTTTTGCTCCCAAGAAAACTATGTAAAAGTTCTGTAGGCAAGACAAATAACAATGGTGAAATTCATATAGAAAAACAAAAGCCAATATTAAGCTAATGTTGAATGAAAATGGAAAAAGGAATTCAATGCCTTTGGATCAACTCCATGAACGGAAGAACCGATGCTTAGCGAGACGAGTAGAAACAATTGAAAGCAAAGAAAAGGAAACAATTTGGTATGTTTCTGTAAAACCATATTTAGTAGTGATATTAAAATGGCAAAAAAATAAGAGTCTAAGAAGAAGTTTATATAGTATTTTTGAAAGTTATCAAATGTTGCATATGAAAGATTGAGTAGCAAGAAATTTTGATAACAAGTAGAAAAATTATAGAAGTTTTAATGTTACATCACTATCAAGTATAGTAGAGATATTGCTTTAAAACAAAGAGCACTTCACATTATGAATACCCTATTCCTTGAATTCTAATGCAAGCGTTTTAGCCGTACAATTTACTGATTATTTTGACATAATAATCAGCTTAACTTCAAGTTAAATCCAAATTAAACACTCATTAGGAGATTAAATATTAATTTATTTATTTTCTATTGAGTTTTCCTAACAATATTCCAATGAGACCACAAGGGATCTATTTCCTCTTGAATATCGGTTTTAAGTTTGAATCCGGTTCTGAGCACACAACAAGAAGATTTAGCTCTGGACACACAATAATGTTAATTTATTAAAACAAATTTTTTACTAGTTATTATAATTCTCTCGACTCAGGATTAGTTTATGCAGTTGCGTGCAGAGGATAAAACTGTTGATAATGCTTTTGTTCATTAAAAATAGTTTGAAGCAAACTTTGTGCAAACACTACGTGCAACCTTAAACCCTAATGTCCCTCTTCAAACACATCACCCGCCAAAATTCACCCACCGCGCTCTTCCTCACGCGCCACCTCTCCTCCGCCGCCACAACCACCACCACCGCATCCAAACTCCACGAACGTTACACTTTCGAACCGCCACCTTCCCTCTCTTCCTCTTCTCAAAACCCCAATGAACCACCACCAAAACCGCACAGAAAAAAAACCAAACCCAGATACCAACCGCCATCATCCCTCGATCGAACCGGTAAAAAACCGATTCGTTCGAGCCTTCCGTTCGATTTCCGGTTCAGCTACACGGAGAGCAGCCAAACGGTGAGGCCAATCGGACTCCGAGAACCGAAATACTCTCCGTTTGGACCGGACCGGATCGACCGGCCGTGGACCGGGGTTTGCGCACCGGCGGTGGATCCTAAGGTGAAGGAGTTGGATGGAGATGAAGACCCGAAGTTGGAAGAGGAGAGGAAGAAGAAGAGGGAGTATGTTCAAGGTGATTCCCTTACCAATGCTGAAAGGAAAGCCCTAGTTTTGCAATGTGAAAGAGGGAAAACTAAGCGCCAAGTTAATATGGGTATCAAAATTTAACAACTTTGTTCTTTTTCTGTATAAGAAGCTTAATTAAGCACTTATCATATAATTGCTTATATACTTGTTTTCATAAGCTGTTTTTATAAGTTCTTTCAATCATCTCACAAGTGCTTTGAAAATAGCTTGCTTTAATGTTAATGTTTCATTCTGTTTGATAACTATTTGTAATCAATTTCACATTGTTGTTGCATTGTGATTCTTGATACCGGGGAGAAATTTGAGCCAACTGTAGATAATGTGGTCTTAGTTTTGGTTGTGGACACATCCGAAACGCTGGTCATGGCCTATATCATGGTTGTAATCCTTGCCGACCTTTTTTGTTAAAGCGGTGATGGTAATAATCTCCGTAGCACTGGCGCCTCTGGAAAAAATTTGTCTGTGTCGGCCACTGTGACACAACACATGCACTTGTGATTACATTCAATTTATTCATTTCTTAAATTATTATTAGTGTCGACGTGTCAGTGTGATTACATTCAATTTATTCATTTCTTAAATTATTATTAGTGTCGACGTGTCAGTGTCGTGTTTGTGTCCGTGCTTCCTAGTAATAATTGGTCAATTTATCATTTCAAAATAAAGTGGGGATCCTTAGTGTGCATGTGTGTGTGTCTATGTTAGGTTTGTAACTCTGTTCATGATTGACTTTGATTTGGTTGCAGGACGGGATGGTTTAACTCACAACATGTTGATTGAAATTCATAACCATTGGAAATATACAGAAGCTGTTAGGATCAAATGCATGGGTGTTCCTACTGTGGATATGAAAAACGTTTGCGCACAGCTTGAGGTTTATACCAAGTACCAACTGTTTATACTCTTTCGATTCTTTCAAGTCTAACTCCGGACTAACTTTCCGGATTACATGTCATTCTTTTGTGTGAAATCTAAACTCATCCAATCCAATAACACAATCATAAGCAGTTCTCGTGTTCTTGTTACAGGACAAAATGTTTGGAAAGGTCATTTTCAGACACGGGGGAACACTTATATTATACCGAGGTAGGAATTATAATCCGAGAAAGAGGCCTGTAATTCCTATCATGTTATGGAAACCTCATGAGCCTGTATATCCGAGACTGATTAAGACAACAATCGATGGCTTAAGTATCGAGGAAACAAAAGCAATGAGGAAGAGAGGATTGGCTGTTCCCGCTTTAACAAAACTTGGTATGTTTGTTATAATACTTACCAATTTCAGTTGCCAGTTGACGTTTTTGAATGTTATTGACTATTAATTGATTTGCAGCAAAAAATGGCTATTATGCTCATTTGGTATCCATGGTCAGAGATGCTTTCCTCGTGTGTGAATTGGTTCGGATAGACTGCCAGGGTCTCGAGAGGAGTGATTACAAGAAAATAGGCTGCAAACTTAGGGTAAAGCCAAATCTAAATCTCATTTGGTACATATATGATTTCTGGTTTCCGAGTTCTGTTTTGCAGGGCTTGGCGCCCTAAGTTGCTGTTTTTCATCTTGTGTATTGATGCAGGACCTAGTCCCTTGCATTCTGGTGACTTTTGATAAAGAACAAATTGTCATTTGGAGGGGGAAGGATTATAAGCACTTGAAGGATGAATACTTTCTTAAGGATCGAGAATCATTTGATGATGATGATGATGGTGGCGGAGAGTTGCTTACGGACGAGGATGAAAAGCTTAATAACACTAATTTATGAGATTCACTCTTTAATCAATGTGACCTTAAATCAGAAGTTACAAAAAGAGAATGTAATTGGAGCACATATGTAAATTTATAAAATTATATTGTTGTAACATTTTCACTATATATAGGGCATGTTTGGATTAGAATAGTTGAAAACAAGTAGTTGGATTTGACTAGAAAATGAAATGTTTCAACATGCAAGTGATTTGCATTGTTGATTTTTTAATTAGAAAATCAATTTTGTTCGATTTATTCTTAAACAAAACTTGGGAACATATTCTTAAGTTTGGTGTATTCAATTAAAATGTTTATAACTACTTATAATTTTCTTAAATCAAGTAGTTATAATCACAATAAGAGTATTGTAAGTGAAGAACAACACCAAACACGCTTAGATAAATGCTAAATGCATTAAGGTGGTGTTGGTTATTTTTTGTGAATTGAATGCATTTTTTAATCATTAAGGTTTTAAAGGAATGAAGTGGTAGGTAAAGTTGGTCCCCCAATATAATAGTTTGGGCTTTTCTTTTAGTGAATACTTTTTTTCTTTAGAATTTTGCTTACCACCCATTTGATTTAACCTTGCAAACCCCTAATGTTATGAAAAGACAATTTTGTCCAACAAATTTTTATTATCCAAATTTACGGTACACTGACATTTTAAAATTTTTCTAATGATACTGAAAATTTAGTGGCGATGTCGAAAATTTCACAAAAACAAGTCAGATTTACGGTAGATTTGGGGAAATTTTTGATATTTTGTACCGAATATTTCATAATTTTCGGTATCGCCTACCGTAAATTATGAAATATCTGATATTTTCGTATCGGAAATTTCAAAATTCCTAGTATTATCATTTGATAATGATACCAGAAATTCTGAAATTTCTGGTACGCTTTCCATACCAGAAATTTTGAAATTTTCGATAGTTTCTATTTTTTTCAAAAATATTTATGTTTATTATTTTTAATTTTGCTTGCACTGAGGATTAGAGACAGAGATGGTTCTATTCCGGTAGGATTACTGGTTGAGCAGATGTCGTGGCTCGAGCAACTGATGAGATGCAGGCTGAACGTCGTCGTCTGACAGGTTTTCACCGGAAACAGATGACTGAGCAGGCCGTGTCGTAGTTTTGTGCACCTCACCGACGGACTGCTAGAGCTTCTGCAACAGTTGAGGATCAACCTCATGTTCCTAGAGTGGAGCAGGTAGTTGTAGCGCAGCCGACGGTTCAAGAGCCGGTTGTTGAGGAGTTGGTGATGTAGGAGCGAATAGTGGAGGAGTCAGTTCCGGAGCCGTTTTAGGAGGCGGTGCAGGAGTCGGTTCAGGAGGCGGTGCATGAGGCAGTGTAGGTGTCGGTTCATGAGCCGGTCCAAGAGGGAGTGGATGTGTTGTCTCGTGCTAATAAAAACACCATGAATGTTGCATCTACTAAGCAATCAGTGTGTACTGATGTTGGTTTCCCCGGAGGACCTACTGACAGGTCCGTTTTGACGGGTTATGCTGACCATGTCGCTTATAGGATACGGTAGGGCGAGGTATGTAATATTGATTTGGTTTAATGCTTAATTTTTATTTTTATTACACGATTTAATGTATAATAATTTGTTGTAATTGTGTTGTTTTGTTTCAGGAGCGTCCAATGTTGAAGATCGCTTCTCATGGGTCGAAGTTGAAGAACTTCCCCGAGACTCCGATGCTTCAGGAGGTGAGGAGGATAGTTGAGGAGTTCATGCTGAAGGACATTGTTGGATGCTCCTTGACCATGTTGGACGCCCCCTGCTATCAGCTTTTGTTGAGAGGTGACACACATAGACATCATCCTTCCATCTTCCATTTGGGGAGATGATGGTAACTTTAGATGATGTGGATTCCATCTTTCACCTTCCAATTGCTGGTATGTTTTTCACATTAGTGTATAGGGACCAGGCGACATCATTAGCTCCCCCGTGAGATCATGGATGCAACCGTCAGGATTCAGGAGCCCGGGTAGTGCGAGGTTGGATACCCATAGTGGTTCCTTAGTGTGACATACACTCGGGTCATACCATTGGCTTCAACATCTGACGTTCCACGACCTTCAGGTACCAGAGAATCTTCTGATCCACCACCACCACTACCTCTTCCTCTCGAAGGTGACCAAGACACCCTCCTACAACTCATCGCAGTTACATTAGATAACATCATGGGGTTGGTCAACTCTGATGGTGAGGTTTATCAAGGGTTAGCTAGGTTGGCCGATATTGCCCGTGGAGGGTGTATGTAGATTTTTATTTTTATTATTGTATTATTATGTGTATGTTGTGACAAACAGATATCTAGTTTATTGCATAACATTTTTTGGCTAGTATCTTTTCTTTCGATTACATAAAGAAAACAAAATAACACAAATAAGAAACTCGAATAAGTTAACAAACATCAGATGACAAACAACAAGCATAAACATCACTTCGATACATGAAAATCTAGGAACTACCGGATTCAGATTCATCTGGACGCTTTAGACACTTCATTATGTCATCAACATATCTTCGGATCTCCGGGTCCAACTCGATCAACCCTTTAGTTATCCTACGACGAAAAGATTTTCACATGGCCTTCACATCTTCATCATTCTTCAGCTCAATTAGGTTGTATTTCACCCAATCATATGTACCAATGTAATCCTCCTGAAACTCGATCTTTGTCACCCTTCTGTTCTCGGAATCAGGCAGCAAATCGTTCAACGTTTCCTTCAAGGTGGCAAAGGACTCAGATCCATTTGGGAGCTTGAATTCAACAGCAGGTTTGCGGCCGCTATAATACATTTCTGCCTTAATCAGATATTGAGAAAGAGACACGTTGTTGAGATGTGTTACTCAATAACCCTAAAACCCTATTTATACAAATGGTTATACGTTCTAGACCACACATAAGTGTCGGTGCAATTTGGAACCTCCAAAAGTGTCGACAAAATCTCAACTGTTGAAAAACACAACATATGTATACATACGGGAAATTTCATGTATACACGAAATTTTCGGTATAACTGGATATTAAGTAAAATTCGACATACCAGAATTTTTAAAAACACTTACGGAAATTTGGGCAATACCAGATATTTTGTAATTTCTGATATACCGTATTTTTTAAATATGCTTCCAGAAATTTGGTGTATACCGGACATGTATAATTTCTGGTATACTGGAATTTTTAAATACGCTTCCAGAAATTTTGTACATACCGGAAATCTGGTGTTCTACCGAAAATTTCGTTCGAAAATCTCTTTGTAAAAATTTAGAGGTAAAGTGGGAATAAAATTTTTTGGGGGTGTCAGGTATAAGTTAGGGGGTGACAAGAAAAAATCTCTTTTTTTTTAATCATTGAGGTTTTAAAGGAATGAAGTGGTAGGTAAATTTGGTCCCCCGATATAATAGTTTGAGCTTTTTTTAGTTATATTATAGTTTGGGCTTTGACTAATGAATAGATGAAGTTACTTTTGAAATTGAGTTACTTTATCCACCCTTAGCGGTTGAGAAGGAAATTCGAAAATGCCGAATCGTCAATATGAGTTAGTTTATATGGATCAATTTGTCAAATCCAAAAAATTATAGGGTTTGAGCTTTAAAATTAGAGTCTATATTTTTTAGGGTTTTTTTATCTCGGCCATAAAAAACTTACTACCCATTAAGATTAGCTCGTATGGACCGTGAGTAGGCAATTAGGTCCAAGTAACTATAAGTTTTAAAAATATTAATATTTATGTTCTTTCAGGCAAAAAAAAATTACACACTAGTTTTTCTCACCTCAAAAGATTATATATCTTTTAAATATTAAACATAATATTATCAAAATAATATTTAATTATTTTGTGTTGTATTTCACAATGTCCTCTTATTTTATTAGTTTCTCTAATGTTAAATATTTGAATATTATTTTATACAATTTTAACTTGTATTATTTTAAAAATATACTAATGTATTTATAAAAATTAACGTAGTATTTAAAATATCTATATTTAAAATAATATAATTTTTTTTATTGTATTTATATAAATATTATGAGGTTTTTATTTTATTTTTTGAATAAAATAATAATAATAATAATAATAATAAAAAAAATAATTCGTTTAGGGTCGGGTAGCTTGGCCAGACTCATGTAGTAATATTTGAGTCCATATTATAGCAGAGCTTTTTTGGCCCGACCCTAAAAAGCTTGAGACCAATCAGTGTCGACTTGTTTATGGTCAGGTAGCCCATTTTGACAGTTCTACCTCTATGAATCTGAAAGTGTATTTTCGGTTGCACCAATACACACTAGATCCATGCATAAATAACTCGCACATCTATTTTTGCAAACAAATTTGTTCGAGATGCATTTATGTATTCGCCTTATGTGCACCTCAACCGTTCCTAACTAAGACACCCTCTTTTTGACATAATTTTGTTCGGAGATGCCTCTTCATCTTCACCCTATATCACCTCAATTATTTTTAACCAAGACACTCTCATTTTTGGCATAATTTAGTCTGAAGATGCATCTTTGTATAAAATACAAATAAACACTTTCGTATTCTCCGTATACTTAGTAAATTTTGACATTTTTTAGGAAAACACTCATATAATAGATCTAGGGGTGGTAAAACGGATTCGGCCCGTTGGGCATGCCCATTTAACCTCACTTTAGTGAGGGGCGGAACAAGCATTTAGTCCCGCACCCTCAAATGTGTCTATCCCATCCCACCCAATTTTTTATGCGGGCTTTTGCAGTCACCAACTTTAACATTAATTTTTGTATTTTTAAGTTTAAAAAGTATAGTTCATGTAGGCCCTCCCTTAATTTTAGTGCAAGACATACTAAGAATTTAGGTCTGCATTCTCAAATATATGTTAGCCCTCCCCATTTTTTACAGGACGAGCCAAAACGGGGCTGACATGCCCATTTGTCACCCCTAAATAGACAATGTAGTATAATTATACTATCATAAAAAATTATAATTTAAGCCAAACACTGTTGTAATAATATGAAAATGTCATATATGAATTAATCAATCCCGAATACATAATACAGTCAAAATAATTAACAACAATAATACTATCCATAAAGCCTAATACAAATACAATACTACGGTGTATATCAGACCCCCTATTTCTTCACTGTCTTTTGTACTGCAATGTTGTAACACCCCGATTTTTATTAATTTAATTTTACAAATAAATATTAAGGGAGTGTATGTGATTGCGAGTAATTGTTATGTTTCGATGTGTTGTGATGCCTTAATAAGGGGTAATTATCTTAGAAACGAGGAAAGTTTAGGCATTAGGGGTGTATGACTAAAAATGTAGAAAAATAGAGGTGGAAGGGGAGTGTTGGTTTAATATTAATATTATTTGAATTAAAATAATAATTGTAGTTTTTTATAATTATATTATTATTATTTTAATGAGGAAGGGAATAAGAGGGAATAAATATTAGGGGTCTAGAGGTTACATTTGGAAAAGAAGGAAGTGAGAAGACATAACGTAAAAACAGAGAACGAGAAAGGAAAAATAGGAGAAGAGCGTACTCGAGGATAAAACCAAGGAATTCACGGTAGAAGTTTAGAATCGTCGATCTAAGGTAAGGGTGGAGTTCTAACTCTATAACATGTTGCATGTTAACGGGGAATGGTAGTGATTAGGTTTTATGGTTGTATGATCTTGATTTCTCATTATCTTGCTTTGTGTGGTTTTCTATTTTTGATGCAATTGAGATGAAATTGGTCAAATTGTTGGTGCGAATTATGTTGGAATGATAGGTATGATGTGTGGGTATTTTATGGAATTAAAATGGCACTGTTTTGATTGGAAAAATTGGGATTTTGGGTTGAAAATAGGAATTCCCGTACCAAAAGAAAATTCAAAAAATTTCACTGTCACACTGCGGAAATCGATTTCAAGTATTTGGGGAATCGATTTCCTGAAGCTGACAACATTTTTTCAAAAACTTGTAAAGTTTGTAACTTTTGATTCGGGTGTCTGTTTGACGCGCTGTAAGAACCTATGAAAAGCTAATACAATATATTTTCTTGTAAAAATGGTTTCATATTCTATAAATAAAATTAATTTGTGTGTAATGAAGTTTTGTGGTGTCAGTGTATGATGCAGGTGTTTTCCTTTTTGTTAGAACTTTGAAAATTCATAACTTTCAAACCGTGATTCTGTTTTGAGTATCGTTCGAAGCGTTAGAAAGCTAGTGCAATAATTTTCAATGATTATAATTTTGATAATAGTATATGATTATTTTATTGAAGGCTTATGCCTTGGGTGTGTTTGTCGTATGAGGTGTAGTGCTAACGTTGAATTCAATCGTAATGATTTTGTATGAAAATGTATGGATAAATTGCATAGTATGTTGCATGATGATGACAATGTTGTTGCTGATTTAGAGTGGCGTAATGTTGAGAGCTTATGCTCGGTTATTGCATAATTATGGTGTTGCATTTCGGTGTCGTATGTATTCTTGGTGACAGCTTATGCCCTGTTGATGGCCTGTATTGGCGAGATGGTGAGGGCTTATGCCATGTTGTTGCCCTATTCGGCATTATGATGAGGGTTTATACCCTGTTGGTTGGTACCACATGCATTGATTTCATGAGCCAGTCACATTGCATTATTAATTAACTTAATGACATTTGAGGTGAAAGATGCATGTATTGTATCATGGTGGATATTATGTGTTGTTTGTATTATAGATTGTATGTTGATGCACATTGTGATTACTATAAATTAAGTAAGGCGTGGGGTAAAGAAGTATGATCATGCGTACTTGAATTGTTATCTACTCATTATTATGTTTTCTTTTATATAGTTATGATATCCAGGAGTGGTTAGGCAACCCAGAGTGGAACCACCAAACAAGGTCCCGCTTTGATACTTATTGATATATACATGATGATGATATGATGGGCACACGGAAAGGGTCCACAATCAACCTCGTACACTTCTAGTCCATGTCAGCTCAGCACACGCGGATCGTGTTGCTTCCTTTATCGAGTCAAATAATAAAAAGTGGCAAGAGTTCCCTATTCTAACTCTCCACGCCTTCCTGGGTTCGCATTATTTGTTGATACTCGCACTCATTGCTCTTCACACTTGACAATTCATGTCATGCGATGATACCGTTCACATGAATCAGAATGCGTCGGCTCCTGGTGGCTTCCGACCCTTGGTGCTATTGTAGGCTATGGAACTTCCTCCTTTTCCTGTGCTTGTGTGACATTTATTTATGCATCACATTGCTTGTGTGCTTCGGCCAAAGCACTTGTTTGCTTCATCCATCAAAATCCCTTGGTTCTACAACCAAGACGGATATTAGGATGGCTTCCCTTAGGACCGCTCATTTAGGATAGCTCTCGAGCCTAGACATTAGGATTTACATCCTTGGCATGTCAACATAGGTAGATATTCCCCTCCATCCTTAACCTTAGGTCCAATCTTTGCATGATAACATTAGGGATATTACTAGTTAGTCTCCCTTTTGTTTTTCTTGTTTCTTTTCGCATCCTTTCATGTAATAAAACTAAAACGTGCTTTCTTTTTATTTTGAAAACTAAAATACCTAATAATGGTCAAAACTCCTTTCTTAAAGGTAAAAGCAACCAACCAATGCAAACTCTTTTTCGTCTACGGGCGCTTTCTTTTGTGTTTAAAATATTTTTCATAAGTAAAAAATACAAACCCACCAAAACAAGTGAGGCAAACTACGTCGCTCTAACATTCCCATTGCACGACGAGAATACGTAGACATCTTGTCGCGGGGATCGATCGAGCAAAACTTTGTAAAAACTTCCTTCTTTTCCCAGTGTTTTCTTTATTTTCCTTTTCTTTCTCATGCATTGTAGCGATTAAGCAATAGATAGATATAAAGCACCCCTTAGCTAGAAAATAGAAGTGGATACCGTAGAGTACTATAGGCGTGTGGGGTGCTAATCCCTTCCCTCGTGTAATAGACTCTCTTTCCCAAATCTCTCGGTCGTAAGATCGTGATTTCTTCCCTTTCAGGTTTACTCGATGTTTCCCTTTCTCCTTCGTGAGATGAAAAACGTTTAATGGCAACTTCATTGATATATCCTATCAGTCAATGTTCAGCCGGGTGGTTTCAATTGGCGACTTCATTGGGGATCATCTAGACCTCTTGCTGGTCCGATCAGGAGTCGATCCTAGCTTTTGTTTTCTTATTTATTGGGTGTTTATCTATTTACTCGCTTTATCACACCATCCTTTGTATATTTGCATTGCATCCTATGTGACATTTTACTGCTTTTAAACATTGGTTGGCTGTTGTGATGTGATCTGTTTCTGAATTGGGTGGGAGTTACAAGAGGTAAAAGGCCCCATACCCCGGCCGGGAGACATATAGGACACCTAGGACTAGAGTGGAACATGACGGATACGGATGTACATCTTGTAGTTCGTCATGTCATCCATGCTCAGGGGAGGTTTCAAGCAGGGTGTTATCTTCATCATGTAGTTGTTACGATGATAGTATCCCTAGGCGGACCTGATCCTGGAGTTACCTTAACTTTACCTAGACCTTAGTCTTACCCGTGAGTGAGGCGAGATCATGATTATTACAGGTACCGTTGGTGACTGTTGGTGACTTGATACTGATAGTGACTTGGTATTTTTTGTTGGTGACTATGGTTCTATTCAGTGGTATTTTCTAGTCGTTACTCTGTCTGTAATCTCTGTTTCTTCAACCAGATCAGAAATAACACAACAGTTCGGGAAATGTCATGGAAGTAATAAACCCATGATAAATGCACTTTGCACATTGCATCATAGCATGTTTATCTTTCCAAAAGAAATGTCAGAAAAATATGTTTTGTTTATCTAACCCTGCATGCATATCATTTCTAGGACCTTTTGTGATTATTGCGAGCATCGGGATGGATACCAATAATCAGACCAACACTGAAGTTCTCAAGAAGTCTTCCGTGTATTCTTTCTGCTCATTTGACATCTTCGAAGTGAGAGTCAGAGGCGCTCTTGTGGAAGGTCCAATTGAAAGAAATTTCAGAGAGAGCTATGGGAACATATTATCGTTGCTGATGGAAGATTATGAGTTCTTTGCCATGCAATCTCTGCTTCATTTCTATGATAGTGAGCTCAGGTGTTTCACTTTTCAAGATTATCAGTTAGCACCTACTCTCGAAGAGTACTCTTTCCTTTTGGGTATTGATATCACAAGCGGTATGCCTTTTGTCAAAGTGTCGGATACTCTTGATTTCAAAGCCATTGCTAAGGCGCTTGACTTGCGTGTTAGTGAAGTGAGGTCTCATTGGATTCCAAAAGATCGCACATGCGGGCTCCCTTTGGGTTTTCTCTTATCCAAAGCTGATGAATTTGCTAGGGATGGTTATTGGGAAAACTTTAATACTATTTTAGCCTCCATGATCTATGGTACGATGATCTTTCATACTGTTGATCAGTTTATAGATCTTGCTACCATTTCCGTATTCATGAACGACAATCCAGTTCCTACTATCTTGGCTGACAGGTATTATGCTATTCATTCTCGCCATGGCAAGAAAGGGTGTTTCACTTGTTGTATACCTTTGCTTTATCGTTGGTTCAATACGCACTTGCCAAAGAAAGTGCATTTGTTGACCATGCCCAGTTCATGAAATGGTCCAATCGGATCATTGCACTCACATTATATGATATAGTGTGGAAAACGATGTCAAGTGGAGAGGAAATTATTGTTAGTTGCAGAGAGTTTCCAAACATGCATTTGATGGGAACTAAGGGATGTATCAGCTATAATCCTGCATTGGATCACAGTCAACTAGGATATCCTTTGACAGAAACGCCCACTATTCGTCAATAATAGAAAGTGTTTTCTTTGCAAAAGGCAAAGATTCGATTATGTTGAAACGAGTTGTTTCTGTATGGCGCCTACTTCATAGAAGGGGCACGATTTTCTTTGGCCAAAAGGAAAACTACGCACTTGATCCTTATGTGAACTGGTTGAAGAATCGAGTCGCCAAGGTTTTGTTACCCTTTCAGAGGGAAACACCATTATATCCTCAGCCTGATTCCATGGTTGAAGGTCTTGCACCAGATGTTGCCTCTTCCTCTTCTTCATCTAATATTTTTATACCAGGTTTTATGTGCGTCGAGCTCTACAAGAAACTTCAATCGGAGAATTCATCTTTGAAGGCACAACTGCAAGCTCAAGCCATAGATCTAGCATTTGCTCTACAAGATAAGAAGAGATTATCCATTGAGATCGAACAAAGGGACTGTTATACCCCAAAATTTTCCCTCCCACTTCTCAAGACATTTCACATATCCATGCTCAAGGATTTCACAAGGGTTGATCAGATAAACCCTCTCCTAAGCAATCAATCCAAACTAGGGTTTTACCATTCTCAATTCAAGATGGACATCCAACATTTCAAATGGTCATCATGCCTCATCATATGCTACAAAGAATCTCCATGTCAAGTTTCAAGCCTTACAAGTCAAATTTGCTCGCATAATCGCTCGATGGTCGAGAATCAATAGATTGACAAAAGTCAACTGTGGTCAACATACAGTCAAACTTCATAATTTTTTGTCAACACCAATATTTTGAGGTAATATTCATCATTTGATCAAAGGTTGATCATGATTCATCAAGAAAAGTCAAGAATTGATCAAAAGTCAAAGTTTCTAAATTAGGCTTTCTTAGACAAAAGTCAACAGAACTTTGACCAAGCATAACTTTCACATACTTTATCAGAAATTTTCCCACTAAAGCTCATTTTGAAGAGAATTCAATTATTTACAACTTCATGTCTCTCAAGCTTGGGCAGAAAATGCTTCATTTGGAAGTTAGGGATCAAAACATTACAGGTCCTTTTAAAAGTCAACAAAAAGTCAACTTTTTGCAAAGAAGTGTTCATGAGCATGGAAACTTCAATGAAGATGAAATCAAAAGGACTGTTTAGAGGACATCTAAGATTTCCAAAAAGTCCAAGAACACCCAAAAATGTTAAAAATTGAGCAAGATACACCTTGTGCAAGTTGAACATTTTTGAGGAGGTGCACAAAGAGGAATACTTGAGAAAATCAAAAAATTTCCAAATGGGCCTAACTTTTCTTGGTTCAAACATGTTCCTTAGCTGAATTGGAACCTTCAAGCCCAAGGCCACGAATTTATCTTTTATTTTTTATTTATTTTGGATTTTTAATCATTTAAAACCAATTTAATTAAAATAAAAGATAGAAAATCAAAAATTAATTGCAAGATGGATTTTCTCTCATCCTTGAGGTCCAAGCAAGCCATTTAATTTGATTATTTCGAAATAATCATGATTGGCAATTTGATTTGATTGAAATTGGCTCAAAAAGGAAATATTTGATTTGATTCCAAATCAAATAATTTTTCTTTGATTGGCATGATACTTTCTTACACTACTTGACCTAATTCATTACAATATAAATACATGATGATACTACATGCACAAAGGAAGAAATTCTGACCAAAGAGAACCCTAGCAAGCTTCAAAAAACTGTGTGTTCCAAGCAACTAGCCGCCATAGTTGTGGATCGATTCAAGCCAAACAAAGGTTGTCAATCAATTCCTTGGTGTTTTCTGAAGCTAACCAGACCATTCCCACGCAGCCAGACATCCAGAAACGTGAATTCACTATCACGGTTTGCACACTCTTATTTCAAAAATCGATTTTAATCTTACATGCATATTTAACCTATTTTGATTGTTTGTTTGGGTTTAGAATGATGTTTGCAAGCTATCTGGATGGTTTGATTTGAGTTTTGATGCAAGAACCGAGTTACACCATTGTTAGGTTTCTTAAGCTCGAATTAGGGATTCCCAGAATAAGAAAAATTGGACCAATCTAAGAACATATTCATGTTCAGGGGACAATTTGCAATCGATCCATGGCTTTACATTTAATTTATATTGCATATTGCTTGAGTTATGAATTTGCAGGTCCTATAGCTACAGAAGCAAAAACCGCGGCTATAGGTTTAAAAGTTTAAATGGAGAAGATGACCTCCTGCGCGCGCTTTCTGGTTCAATGGTTCCCAGAAATCCATTCTTGTTGTATTTTTTTTGTTTCATGTTGTTAACAGATAGTCCACTCAGCTCAGATGGCAAAGCAGCACGTGTTTGTTCAAGGGGGCATGGGTTCGAACCCTATCTTTTACTTAACGTTTTGATATTTTAGCTTTCTAGAAGACACAACGTCCAGAAGCTCCAACTTATGGACCCCTTCGAGGCAATACCCCCAGAAGCTCCAGCTTCTGGAATCCATTACCACACGCCACGCCCTAGAAGCTTCAGCCTGGCCCATCTTCACAGAAAGCCCCGTGTGCTTACTGAGCCTCCGTGCGAAAATCCCGTAAAGTCCATTTCGGGCATCTCCAACAGAAACCCCAGAAGTTTCAACTTCTGGGTACCTCCATCCAGAAATCTCCTAGAAACTCCAACTTCTAGGATGGCTTCCTCCAGAAGCACTCTAACCCTTTCTTTTGTTTTTCCTTATTTTTTCCATGTTTTCCGTTTGGTTTAATTTCTCTTCAAATAATTTTCTAACCCATTAAAAAAACCACAAAAAAATTATTTCTTTTTGCATTTAGGTAGAAAAATACTTATTTAATTTTTGACATGAAAAAATTATATTTTTCATGCATATTTTAATTAATCGTTAATTAATCAAAAAATTGACTTTTAATTGTTTTTTCCAAAAAATGTTTTCTCATCTAGTTAGGATTACTAACCCTAAAAACTTTTTCCTAACTCAAAAAATATTTTTCACTAACATATTTTCTCATATTTGCAATTCGTTTCCTTTTTTCCGATTATTATGTATCTGCTTCCAGGTTGTAATAGTTAGGTTTATTTTCTCGCACATTTTTTAAATATTATGTAACTGCTCATGGGATGTAATAGTTTTAATTAGGTTTTACTTTCCGCACTCCTATATTATGTAACTGCCCCAAAGCCATGTAGTAGCGTAGGATTTACTTTCTGCACTTTACTTTCCGCGATTTACTTTCCGCACCATATAAACTGCTAGTAAACTAGGTGTGTATGGCAAGATAAAAAACAAACATAGATCACTTCTAATTTCAAGATAAAATATCTGAATCCAACACACTCTCTTCACACATGCACCCCCTAGGTTATTCTCTCTCGTTGCCTTACAAATGGTCAAGTCCCTCAAACATAGAGGTATCCTAGAACCATTGCCTACAAACATCTCATCATAGTCCCTTCGACTTCAAAGATCATAGTCCCTCGATGTTGCCTACGAATACATGATCTAGTCCCTCGATTGTTGCCTACGAAAAAATGATGATCGTCCCTACGAATGTGCTAGGATACTCTTACAAGTTGCCTTCTATGACAATCCGGTGTCCCTTCGAATGCCCCTCTACATCCAACGAATAGGGTTACCTACCAACTAATGGTATGGATAGCACTATTTTAAAGGAAAGTAAAATAACACAGAAACAATCATTCTGAGTAGGTAATAAGACTTTTAGTTGCTTGCTCTATCAAAACATCTTTTCACACCTCACACTATTACAAAATTACTTTTCCAAAAAACAAAACATTTCCGAACACTTCGTATACATTCCAGCATGAATCATTACGAAGTCAAAGCGAAATGCCTTTTCAAAAACATTTTCAAACACACACACAAAAAGCAAATTTCAAGATGAGCTAAAGCAACTAAGAGCCCGTAGATAACTACGGATGGAAAGGGTGCTAATACCTTCCCTTTTCATAACCTTCTCCCATACTCAGAATCTAACGAAGGTATTTTCCTGTTCTATTCACCTTCCCTTAATTGGATAAAAGAAAAGTCGGTGGCGACTCTTGCTATCCGCAACATTTGCGATCAAACGCAAAATAATCCAAAGTCAGTTCTCCCACCGTGTTACAGAACTGGCGACTCTGTCGGGGAGACACCCTAAAGAGAGAATATCTTAGGGATTTTTAGATCATCTTTACTGCTTTTTGTTTGACTTGTATGCTTTATCTTAAGGGTTGCTTGGGCATTATACTTATGGGGGATCCTACACCCGGATCCAGGTTTCCTTAGCTAAGTAGCAATAAATCGTCGCGACCGTTAGGCGTATACCGGAACGGTCAACATGATGGCTACATTAGTGCGACACTTTGGATGTCCCGATGCTCCTCATGTCTAGTTGAGGAAAGTATTTGGCGTTTGCGTGGTGTCATCAGCACTAACTCAACTTCTAGAACCCTAATTGACCCATCTTGGTCATTAGAAGGTAGTGAGATGGCCGACTTTTGTATAGACTAAGGTTGGCTGATACTCGATGCTATGCTCATTAAGATTTGACTTTCGGGATGTTTCGGTCGACCACTTGGTAGTCGTATTGAAATAAAGCCTACGAGAAAGATCAGTGATATGAGATTCCTAGAACCCAGTTACCATTATAGGACAGGATGAACCCACTCAAACTTTGGTAGGGTAGACACCTATACCTCGTGGAAGCCTTAAACCTAGGACTATGGTGTGATTTGTTTGTGCTTGCTATCTGTTTAAACATGACATCATGACATCATAACATTGCATCATCATATCATTTCTAACTATTTCAAGGACCTAGGGATTTATCTTTGCTCTGTTTTGTAGGAGTTACGGCTTCCAGGAAGACTATTCGAATCAACTTCATGGGTATACCTTCTCAACTCAAAGAACTGGTTTCAGAAATTCCCGATCATGCTCAGTTCATCAAAAGACATGGTTATCTGCTTGACTTGGTTATCTCCGGTTTTGAAGAAGATATGATGCATGTTCTATTCCAGTTCGTCGATCCGAAACACCATTGCTTTACATTCTCAGATTATCAGTTGGTTCCTACCTTGGAAGAGTTCTCTAAGATGCTTGGAATACCTATCCTTGATCAGATTCCATTCACCAGTTCCGAAAAAGCTCTGAAGTACGAAGACATGGCATTAGCATTACATCTAAAGCGCTCAGACATTGAAGCCAATTAGGAAACAAGAAGTGAAGTTAAGGGTTTACTTTCTAAGTTTCTGATAAAGAAAGCTCGAGAATTCCTAAAGGCTATGAGTTTCCATGCATTTGAAGACATTTTGGCCTTGCTAATCTATGGCTTGGTGCTATTTCCTAATCCAGATCAGTTCATAGGCGTGAACGCCATCAAGATATTCCTCACTCGTAATCCCGTGCCTACCTTACTTGGAGACATTCTGCATTCCCTCCATACTCGTACCATCAAACGACAAGGAACTCTCATGTGTTGCATACCGTTACTTTCCAGGTGGTTTATTTCGCACCTTCTTCAATCAATAATGAAGAACGAGCAAAGATTGAAGTGGTCTCAAAGGCTGATGTCACTCTCTCATTCAAATATCCATTGGTGTCTTTTCTCTCAAAAGGATTTCACTTTCATTGAGCGTTGTGGAGAATTCCCTAATGTACCACTCCTTGGCATAAGGGGAGGTATCACTTACAACCCTTCTCTAGCTCTACGCCAGTTTGGTTATCCTCGAAGAGATGGTCCTCATGATATGCTCCTCCAAGAAATTGTGTTCGACTACAACAACGATGTCCAGAACTACCATCAAAGATTTGTGCACGCTTGGGGCATGGTAAAAAATACTGATACCAAGACCTTGGGGTACAAAAATTCCATTCCTTGGGAACCGTACCTCAAATGGGTGCGAGCTCGAGCTCAAAACCTCATGATGCCGTTTATAGCTGTTCTACTAGTGATTATGGAACCTGTTGCTATAGGTGAAGAACCCTATGCTATTCTCCATCCAGACATGCCTGCTGATTTCGAAGACTTAAAGAGATCCTGGATTCAACTAAAAGAAGAAAGGGATACATTCGAAGCCCAGTGTTATGCGAGCGAGAATAAGGTACTAGAGTTGACAAGGCTACTTCACGAGGAGCAAAACATCAACACCTACTTCAACACCAAGAGGAAACGTCCGTAGGAGACTTAGAGCATTAGGAATTTGTTCTTCAAATTTGTCTTTTGTACTTAAAAAGAAAAAACTAATAAAAATTTGTTCGTGCTTGTTTAACAAATTTAAATTCCTAAGGCCCTTGAAAACATTGCATTGCATTGCATAACATCACATATCATGGCATAACATTGCAAAACAGGTACATTGAAGACCAGTTTTCTCATTCTCTCACTATTTATTTTAGCAGAAATGGCTCTTGAACAGACTGTCAAAGATCTCCAGGCTTAGAATGCTCAATTCCAGGAAATGTTCACTAGTTTGGTCTAAGGCCAGAAGGATCTGAAGAAGCTCATCACCAGAAGGAAGAAGGTCATCGGTGTCCTCGTCATGGGAAGACGTCACAATGGTGGACCTAAGGTGTTCAGCCAGTTAGAAATCTCAGACAAGAGCGGTGAAACTGATGGAAGTGGCAAGAACAGTGAAGGAAGCCATCATGGGTCTGAAAACAGAGATGAAGACTATGTGAGCGAGCAGTACCTTCCTGATGACGATAGATACAAGCAACTTGAAGACCGTCTGAATGTTGTGGAAAATCTGAAAATGTCTGGGCTGAATTTTGATGATCTGAGTCTTGTTCCTGGTGTGGTAATTCCCCGAAAGTTCAAAGTTCCTACCTTTGCCAAGTATGATGGCATCTCTTGTCCGAAGGTACATCTGAAGTCCTATGTTCAGAAGATACAGCCTCACACCGAAGACGGGAAGCTATGGATCCATTTCTTTCAAGAGAGTTTATCCGGAACTCAGTTGGAGTGGTATTATCAGCTAGAGAGTACCCACATCCATACCTGGAATAGCTTAGCAGATTCTTTCTACAAGCAGTACCAGTACAATGCTGAATTGGCATCCACCCGCATGTAGCTACAAAGCATGGCCATGGGTTGTGACGAGAAGTTCAAAGAATATGCTCAGAAATGGAGAGATCTAGCAGGCAGAGTTCAACCACCCTTGTCCAATAGGGAGTTGGTTGATATGTTTATGGGAACACTGACAGGTCCATTCTTCAATCATCTAATTGGAAACTCTTCATCCGAATTCATCGAATGACATCGGTAACGATCAAGCCGGAATCAATAGCGAAAAATACAGTAGAGTCATCTTCAAATGTCGCAAGAGATCTTTGGTGGTAAAAAGAAGCCAATGATGTGTATGGTCAGAAAGGCCATGTCAAAACTGATCGCACTCAATCTGTGGGGGCAGTTGTGATTTCCAATCCTACGCCAGCGCAACCTCAATGAGACAACGCGTGTAACCAAAACGCGCCGCGAAGATAATTTATGAAGATCAACATGCCATTGTCGCAAGCATTGTAACAGATGTTAAAAGTAGAACTGATTACTTTGAGGGATCCTCCTCAGCACGTCAACACTTCCTCTCCAAAGTACAATCCTAATGCAAAGTGTGCATACCACTCCAACATCCAGGCACGACATCGACAACCGTTGGCTCAAGAACAAGATCCAAGACATGATTGAAGCTAAAGAAATTGAGTTTGACCCTCCTATCGAAACGCCGAATGTGATCAACGCACCAATGCCTAACCACGACAAAAGTTCCAATGCTATTGACAAGAACTCTTATGTTTATGATGTGAACAACCTGACTATTCCTCTGATGACTATTAAGAAGAATCTGCTGCAAGCCGGTGTCTTTCCAGGATGCCCGGAGAATTATCGTTGGTGCCCATCTGTATCTGACGGATGTGCTTGGTTGAGAAGGCGTATTCAATGCATGATGCACAACCGAGAAGTGTTATTTCTGAAACCTTCACCTGTGGAGACTTTATGCGAGGACATTTCTAAGAATCTGAAGATCGAAGATGTGGACGAAGCCATACCAGAAGTCTGGGATACCTTGGGGCAGCCAAGTGGAAAGTTTGATTTCACAGTGAAGTATACCATTCCTGAAAGCTAAAAGATTCCTATTGAAGACGTCAAGGCAACCGGATGGGGAGATGATTTCCCAGAAGACTATGCTGATGCAAACACTATAAGGATCTCCTCTACTGATCCTACACCTAGTGTGGCACCTCTCATCATTACTTCTCCCAGACCAGTTCCGTATTCCTCTGACAAAGATATACCTTGGAATTATGGAGCTGAGGTTTACTATCACGGTGTCAAGCAAGACCCGTTAACCATTGAAGGTGTTGTAGTTGGAGCTACCAATCCTGCATCGACAACATCACCGGATCAAGCAAGGTGACCCAAACCGGAAGAGTATTTTCTCCAGAGATCTCACCTCCAAAAGACATCGACTCCAGCATTCTCGCTATCGAACCGCCTCCAAGCTGTAGGGAAAGAACTAGTAACTCATCCTGCTCAGACAGAAGTACCAAAGGAATTTGCTGAAGATACCTCCAAGCAAGAAATGGAGGAAATTCTGAAGATCATCAAGAAGAGTGACTACAATATTGTAGAACAGTTGGGACAAACTCAGTCTAAGATATCCATGTTAGCTCTGTTACTATGCTCTGAGGCTCATGCTAAGGCCTTAGTAAAGTTTCTGAAGAATGCTCACATCCCGCAAGACACAACTACTGATCAATTTGAATGTTGTATTGCAAGCCTGACTGTCGAAAATGGGTTAGGCTTCTCTGATGCTGATTTGACGCCTGCCGGGAAGAAACACAACAAAGCCTTGCACATCTCCGTTGAATGCAAGGGCATTACATTGTCTCAGGTTTTGGTAGATACCGGTTCTGCTCTGAATATCCTACCGAAGAGTGCTTTCGACCGACTTGACATTGAAGGATTAGTCTTGAAGCCCAGCGACATAATTGTCAGAGCTTTTGATGGTTCAAAACGAACAAGATTGGAGAGCCTATTCGCCGCTTAAAGTCGGTCCCGCTTTGACCCTACTTTCTTCGTCATGGACATCCGTCCAGCTTACTCTTTCCTACTTGGACGCCCTTGGATACATGGGGCAGGTGTTGTTTCCTCTACCTTGCATCAGAAGCTGAAGTACCTAGTGAAGGGGAAAATTGTTACAGTATGTGGTGAGGAGGAATATATGGTAAGCCATCTGCGATCATTCTGATACCTCGAAATGGAAGGGGAATTCTTCGAAACTCCCTGTCAAGCTTTAACTTTAGAACCATCCAGTATGGGGATTGTTGGGTAGACGTCGAAACCATGGCCGACCATCCTTTTAAACCCTTGTCTGTTTAACTTTACCTGTAATTTCGCGCATAACATCAATATGTATCGCATCACATTGCATTCTTACATGCATTACCATTACATTACATTTGTATTCTTTCATGCATTTCATTTTCACCAGAAAAAGCTCATTCCATCTTTTTTGTCCAGAAATATCAAACTGTCTACTCGACACGCGTTCAGAACTTGAAGGATGTCTCAGAAGACTATAGACGAGCTTCAACGTGGTCAGTAACTATTGAAGGCATAAGTTAATCATTTGAAAAGTCAGATGAGTCTGGTCATGGATCTCTTGCAAGTTGTGTTGAAGAGAGAATGCAACACTACACCAATTTTCGCAAACTTGGTTACCGCTCTGTCATCAGGTGTGCCTATGAGTCAAGGACATCAACACATAGTGAAATCTCCAAATCAAAATTCTCCTACTAGGTGTCATCATCATCCTTCACCTTTGAAGATTCTTCGACAACAACAATTGCTTACTCCCGGATCGAAGAAGAGGGAACCAAATCAGCATGGTAATCCGTATTACCGCAGATATGCTCAACAGGATATTCAGTCAATCCCGATATCATATTCTCGACTATTGCCTTACTTGATTAAGAGTGGTGTTGTGATACCAAGGGAATTGAAGCCAGTACCAGGGGTTACTAAAGCTTGGTTTGACGAGAGAGCTAAATGTGCTTTTCCTGCTAACTCTGCAGGATATGAAACTAAGATTTGTTTCACCTTCAAATGCAAGGTTCAGAAGCTAATTGATGACAAGATTTTGTCTTTCAAAAAGAATGACTCGAGTTTAGACATTTTGGTTTCAAATTCTGATGATAGCAGTCTCGAGGGATTTCCAAAACTCATTGGGACAACTGTTCGCCAAAATGGAGTTGAGACTCTGCAGAATAGTGTCAGCAATGAAGTAGACCAAATGATCACTTCAGAAAAGGTGGTATCCTTCAGCAAAGATATCTCAAGTTCTAGCAAAGGGAAGTCAGTTGCAACACCGAATCATTATCCTCAATTACCGTCTTTCAAGCGTTTGCATCTACAACCTTTGTCTGATCTTCCTCAACTTCAGAGTCGGAACTCTCAAAATCAAACTGTACCTCAGAATAATCTGGAAAGAAAGGAGGCTCCTCTTGATTCAATTCCAGTGACCTACGGTCAGCTTCTACCATATCTGGTTCAAAGTTCATTGGTGGTTCCTAAATTTCTTAACCCACCAAAGTTATTCCCGCTTGGTTATGATCATAACGCGCGATGTGGATACCATGATGGAACAGTAGGCCACTCAATAGAGGACTGCAACGCCTACAAAGCCAAGGTACAACAGTTGATTGACCAGAAATACTTGACTATTTAAGAAGGGAATCTGTTTGTGAATGGAAACCCCATGCTTAAGTGAACACCAAGACTACTGAAAGCCATTTGAATCAACAAGTCAAGACGGAGCTCAAGTCTCCTCAACAATGGCAGTCTTCTATTTCTTTACTACATTTTCATGTGTATCTTGTTTAATTATTTAAACTTTGTTTGCATATAGAAACTTGTTTATTTTTTATCTTAATGCAATGAGTATGTTTGTCTTGAAGCAATCCATTCGTTATCACTATTTATTTGATTTGCGAGCATTTTGATACTAACGTTACCAAGCCTTTCTCCTAGGCAAAGATTGGAGGGAGGATGACGATAATTGAAAAAATGCTAGGTCTCTGAATGTATGCTTTTGAGTAGAATCCTACTGATGATGTACAAGCCTTATTTCAAATCCCCAAACACCGGAGTTATAAGGGAGATAAACCATCGTTAACCGTTTTGAGCCTTGAAGTAGGAGTTTCTTTTCGTTTAAAAAACCCTCATTTTAACCTAGGGGCGGGTAGTGTTCAGTTAATCTACTTGAGCGTTCAGAACTCATCAAGAGAGTGCGCGTCAAAGGATACAACAATGGTTATCCTTCAAAAGGTTGAGGAAGGTCAGAACCACAATAGTCAACCTTCATCTAACAACAATGTGCATCATAAGAGCATGATCACATATGGGTACCTCTCACACGTCAGAAGGTCAACAGATGACGATACAATAACAGTTATCCATCATCTACCAAAGACTCAGACAGTCACAAATACTTCCAACAAATCGAAGACAGTATAGACCCATGACTTGTTCAAAAAAATGAATAAGAAAAAAGAGTCCCGCGAAGTCAAAACTTGAAAATAAGCTGCTTAGGAAAAATTTAGGGAAATCAAAGAAGGAATTATCGGAGAAATTTCTCAACAAAGAATAAGTCGTGTGGTTAGACACCAAAGGCAAAATGTGAGTGACTGTCGTGTCCAAGAAACCTCGTATTGGTTCCTCAACCATCTTAAACGCCTCTCGAGAGATGAGTGTTCGTATCAAGATAGTTGAACTTAGGACACTGAAGGACATCTTAGAGAATGGGCGGGCACCAAATAATTTTGAGCCTAAAAAATATTTTTATAAAACCCGTGAACCAGGCCACGTTACAACCCTTAAAAGTCCTAATTGAAGCATGGGTTAATTCAAAAGCATACGACGACCAGATCGCGTTTACCTGACTCCTACGATGTGTGCTAAGTATTTGTGTTGGTATCATATGCTTGTCTTATCTTTCATTAAAAAAAGAGGTTTTCAATGTTGCACTCTAAAAGTGTTTCATTCACAAAGAAGTCATAATGTTTTTCATACAAAACTTCAAGACACATAAATGATGCATTATTATTGTCATAATAAACATTCTTCTACATGTAAAACAATTATTTGACATCAAATAAATTCACATAATGAACATCAGTGAAGAGTTTAACTTTGTCCAAAGAAGAGAAACTTGATTACTCCGTTGAGTTAAAAGTTAATTGTATCAAGAAGCATGGTGTCTAAGGACTCCTTTGAGCATATCATAAGTTGTTCTCTCAAGATTCTATTAACTTGGTGGCAATCAAGTCGAAATTAAGTTTCTTAAATTTTAGCCAATTTGGGGTAGGTCCTTAAAGAGCAATCAGTAGATGATTTGGTCCTTCTCAAAGAGCAATCAGCAGATGATTTGGTCCTTCTCAAAGAGTGGTTAGCCTGGGACAACCGTTTGTTTTCACGATTCAGTCAACTTGAAGCAATTACTTTGAGACGTGGAAGTCTCTCTAAGGTTGTTTACGTTGAGGCATTTTGAACTAATCGTTCAGTTCTAATCAATCTGAGGCAACTACGTTGAGACGTTGAAGCCTTCAAAAAGCTCTCATTCCAACAAGTTAGTTGCTCATATGTTATTGATCTAAAGCAGTTACTTCGAAATAATGAAGCTCCCTTAATTTGAGCAAGTGTTTGTTTCAAGAATCGATCAGTCTGAAGCAATTACTTCGAGACGTAGGAGTCCCTCTAAAGCTTATTCTGGGGCAGGTCTTCCCTATGTTTGCATAGCCCATTATTCAAATGCAGTCAGTTTGAGGAAATTATCTTGAGGTGTAGAAGTCTCTCCAAGATTCATTCTAAGGTATGCTTGTTGAAGAAATTCAGTTGTTCTGGAGAAACTACCTTGAGACGTTGAAGTCTCTCCAGGGCTCATGCAGGGGCATGTCGTCTATGTTTGCAAAGTCTGCCACTCTGAGTTTCAGTAAATATGAGGCAGTTATTTCAAGGTGTTGAAGTATCTCCAAAGCTCCAATCGAGGCATGATATTCCCATATCAGGATATCCAGTTCCTTTGAAATGCTGACGATCAGTAAAGTATTGTTTCAGAACACAGGATACCGGGGCACTCCTTTTCAGGAAAGATTTCTAGAAGGTCTAACAGACTAAGGCATGTTGAGATTCTGAAGTCGAGATGTCTCTTAAGTACAAAATCTAATGCAGCTGCATTCCCAAAACATGGGACACTACTCTAATCATCATTATCTGATCAATTCAGAAGTTTGCTATTCTTCTTTCTATAAGAATTAGCATTGCATCCCTTCCAGCGACAATTCAACATATGGATCTTGGTCAATCACCTTATTGTGTCGTTTTCTTCTATCCTCCGAACCAACGATGTTGAGGATTTAGTTTGATAGCCAATGCATTAACCAGTATATTCATCAATTCATATCATATCCTACATAGAACCTTCATGCATAAACCCTGTCGCACCACAAAATTTATCTACCATCATCCAATTTCTCCCTCATTTGGCTCGTAGTTTTTATTCAGGTCAAGATTGTGTTGTTCATATTTTAAGCTATCTGGGTCCATCTTATAGGATAAGCAATCTAAAAGTTTGGTTTGTGGTTCAAATTTGATCACATGTTTTACAAGGGTTTTGGTGCTCGCTCCTTCGGAAATGGAATTTGAAATAAATCATTGAATTAGGGTTTGAACTCATTATCATTATGGATTTCTTTCTCATCAAGTTACAATGTTTTTATGCACTGTAATTCTTGAGAATCAAGTGATTAGAATTTCCATTCGTTTCAATTATGGTGTGCGAGGAATCATCTTTCTGAGATGTTACCAAAGGTGATTCAATTGTTTGAAGGTTGGAAAGTTTAGATTTATGTCCAATATCATGTCATCAATTCGTGTGCTCGAGAATTTAGGACATTGAGATTTAAGTCAAGAGGATCCATGTGCAATTGCATCCTTGTTTTGAAGAGCATGTTATTACCGTTATCATTTGAGAACATTTAAGTTCTTGAGGCAAATGTTGCGAATTGGTACGATTGGGGAACTTTCTTCAAGTTTTAATCCGAATAAAGACAATGCAACATACATTCCAAATATAATTGATACATGATATACTTGATTCAAAGCTTCAATATCCATTCAATATCAATTCTTATGTGAGGAGTTTTCTATTTGACGTTTCAATGAATGAATCTTAAAGAATTGTGAAACTTTAATTTATCTAAAGATTTGTCCATTGTGTTACAAAGAATTAAAGTTTACATTTGAAATTCCTATGAATGGCATACAAAGTAGAAAACTAAGATTACAAAGAAAATTATTTTACAAGAACAATTCAAAGAGGCTTCTAAAATCCTAGGAGTTTCTAAAGATTCAAATCTTATTTTTCTCAAATTTTCCCTCCAACAGGAGTTTCATCACAAGCCACAATTACTCCTCTTCTTTCTCCATGCCGTTCAACAATTACCATCACTCATGAAACAAAAAGAGAAGGGTTAGAAACCAAAGCAAAACATAAACATAAATTCATAAGAAAATCAAGAGAGCTATCCTTTCTCAATCTCATCATTAGGGTTTGTGTTAAGGAATCAGGTTAGAGGGTTTTACTTAGATCATGTTCAGTTCCAAAGCCTCATAATCTGAAGACTAATCATGGACTGGTTTTCCTAATTGCAAATCATAAAGTAAGACTTTAGTTCACAAAAAGGAAGGTGCAAAAAGACAGATTCAGAAAACAGCCAGCAGCAAGCAAAAGTAAAAGTTTTTAACCCAAAAGCATCTTGGTTATCAGCACCACAGAGAGCAACAAGAGAAAGCCAAAAAATGCCAAGACAGTAAAGCTATTTGGAAAAGCAGCAGCAGTTTATAACTAAAGTGGCAAGGCAATCAAGACAAGCAACACACCAGCAGTAGAACATCAGAAAAAGAAGAATGATAGTTCCAACACAAAAAAGTAGAGTTCCAACCAAGACATAAGGCTACAAACAGAAGCATAAGAAAGGCAGAGGAGGAACCAATCTCAAAAAAAAAAAAAAAGGCAGCATTTGTTCTAAAGAAAACCAAAAACCATAAGCTAGCAACCCATTTTTTGGTTCAAAACTAATGTAACAAGCAACTGCTTTTTGTTCCAAAACTGAACCCAGAAAGCCAACCTTCAAAAACTCAGAAACCAAGCTCCAAACCAGAACACGAAAATCCATCATTAAGCCGAACATAACCAAACTCAGAAACATCATAAACCAAGGTCATTTTCTGGTTATCATTTCAGATAACAAAAAAACCAAGAACAGAGGCCAAATACCATTACCAACATCAAGAACGTATCAGAACAGATAACAAACTGAAACCCTAGTTTCTCATCATCTTCCTAACCCTAGTCCTTCAGAGAGAAAGAAGAAAGGAAAAGAAGATCATAAAAGGAACAATCTCACCCATATACAGCGACATGGTCGAATCCAGCACCTAGGTTTCCAAACCCTCTTTCAATTTCGGCCAAATCTATTAACATCTGCAAAAGTTAAAGCAAGAATAAAGCATCAGAAGAGTAAAGCGAATCAGAAAACAAAAGGGAAACAAAATCGGAGCTGGTTCACCGAGTGACCGCTGTCGCCGGTTCCCAGGTGCGATTTCCGGCGCGGCGGAAACCTGCTTCTCAGACAAGCCGTCGCCGTTCTTATCCCTCCGCCATCACCTTCATTGAGAGAGACGAAAAAGTTGCAGAAAGATGAGGGAACAGAGGAATCGCACGAGAGAGAGAGGGAGAGAGAGAGAGAGAGAGAGATGGGGTTTTTTGGGTGAAGCATCGTGAGAGAGAGTGAGGCAGATTAACATTTGTTTTATTTTTTGTTTAGAATAGGAGATTAGTTTTAAAATATAGTCTTTAGTGTTAGATTTTATTTTTTTTTAATTAGTATTTTCTTTAAGTTAATTAATAAAACAATAAGTTAGTATACTATTTATTAAAAATAATTAGATTAGGATTTGTAGTTTAGTTCAGGCGGTGACACTTGTCACCACCCTTAGTTAAGAATTTCTTTTTGTTGTTAATATGCTATCTTCTTGATGCCCCTGCCATCTCGTCGTATGCTTGCCTCAAAGTTTTTCTTGGTCTCCTGATCAAGCGGTCAGATCTAAACTCCTACAATGCATATTCTCCTGATACTCCACGCGGGATTTTCCGAAGGCTTCTTGGGCCCTTTATTCGGGCTCAAGAATTTTAACTCTGGATTTCTTTTCGCATCTCCCAGATTGCTTCATACAGGCTAATTCTAAACTCTCATCTTTTAAATTAATTTATTTTTATGTAAATGATTTAATTTTTGTGCGATGTACTAAATAATAATTAGTTTTCATAAGCCAATTTCTTAAAGGGTCTCATAGTTGGGGATACGAGCACCTATCCTCACGAGATTAATCAATTCCACATACTTGGTTAATCATAACCCGAATCATTCTTTATCCATTCACCAAGCATTTAAAACACTTTCAATAAAACTCGATCCAACGTCGAGTCTTCTTCTCAAACCTCGATCCAACGTCGAGTTGTTTTCAAAATGTTTTTCATAATAAACTTGGATGAAATTTATTTAAATAGTTAGATGGTAGCCTAATGTTTTAAACAAATTTGAAGTCTTTAGATTGTTGGATGGTATCCCAATAAGATAAAACTTCTATCCATGTCAAAATACTTGAGCGGTATTCGTTTAAATTGTTGGATGATAGCCCGACGATTTAATTGAATTGGAAGTCTTTAGGTTGTTGGATGATAGTCCAATAAACTAAATACAACTATCCGCATTAAAATAATAAAGTGACATTCGTTTAAATTGTTGGATGATAGCCCGACGATTTAATCGAATTTAAAGTCTTTAGATTGTTGGATGATAGCCCAATAATTTAAATATTTTATCTCACTCGAAACACCATTTTCATAATAAATATTTTGGATGAGAGATGATTATTGAACTTGCTCGCCAATTTCGAATACTTGAATCATTAGATGATAGCCTAATGTTTCAATATTTGTCATCCACAACTTAAAATCAACTCAACTCACTCAAATTCTTTTATCGCTCATACGCGATCATCAAACTCTTTTCTTACAAAGAGTGTGCAATAGCCATTTCAAACACGAACGAGGACTTAAGCTTTTCAAACAAACTAAACAAGTTCAGGTTCAAGCATTTGAAATGTCTAATGTACGATTTTTCTTATAAAATCAACACAACCAATTTAAAACCTTTTCAAGAGGAACTACAGAGTTTTGACTTTCCCATTGCACATGGGAACACATAGGCACACGGTTTCGAAACCGTGCCAAACTCAAAATAATAATAAACAAACCCCTTTTCTTATTTCTTATTCATAACTTATAAATTAGCAATAAACACACACAAACACTTAGAACTAAATGGGTCCCATCGAGTACGATGAAAAATCCAGTCATCACAGGTGGCGACTTCATTGGGGAAAAAATTAAAAAAAAAACTTTTTTGACTAAGCGAGTCAACCCTAGTTTAGTGCTTCACATGTTTGTGTGTTTGTTTATCGCTTTCTTCTTTATGCTTATTTATTGGTTATTGCTTATTATTATCTTTACGCTTTATATATATTATTCTGTTGATATATTATGGTGATGGGAATTTATGGGTGTTGATACATAGATAAGCCCAATACACAGGCTTCTAGGTAACATTTAGGATAGAGGGGTTGCGTAGCCTAGGTCCCCTTGACTCCATTGTCTTGTGGATCGAAGTGAAGACTCCGGCTTAGAGTTGGTTGTTTTAAGGAAGTTTTTTCCCCGCACGATAGTGCAGGATATCAATTTCTGGACAAATGGCCTATAACTCTAAGTTTTTCTTTAAGATATCCAAACCGAGACCGGCCGCTCAAAAATAAATGATTTTGAGTATCCCTTTAAGCGCCGTTTCTTGGAGTATACTTTTGGAAATATTATCTCCACGTAGGCCGCTCGTGTGATGATAATATTTGTAAAAAGGGGATCTGAGACTCCGAGAAACATTTAGCAAAAAAACATTAGAACCATCCAGTATGGGGATTTGTTGGGTAGACGTCGAAACCATGGTCGACCGTCCTTTTAAACCCTTGTCTGTTTAACTTTATCTGTAATTTCGCGCATAACATCAATATGTATCGCATCACATTGCATTCTTACATGCATTACCATCATATTGCATTCTTACATGCATTACCATTACATTACATTTGTATTCTTTCATGCATTTCATTTTCGTCAAAAAAACTCATTTCATCTCTTCTGTCCAAAAATATCAAACTGTCTACACGACACGCGTTCAGAACTTGAAGGATGTCTCAGAAGGCTATAGACGAGCTTCAAAGTGGTCAGGAACTATTGAAGGCAGAAGTTAATCATTTGAAAAGTCAGATGAGCCTGGTCATGGATCTCTTGCGAGTTGTGTTGGAAAGAGAATGCAACACTGCACCAATTTCAGCAAACTTGGTTACTGCTCTATCATCTTGTATGCCTATGAGTCAAGGACATCCGCACGTAGCGAACTCTCCAGGTCAAAATTCTCCTATTATCCATCATCATCGGCCTTCACCTTCGAAGATTCTTCGACAACAACAATTGCTTACTCCCCAACCAAAGAAGAAGGAGCCAAATCAGCATATTAACCTGCATTACCGCCGATATACTCAACAGGATATTCAGCCAATCCCGGTATCATATTCTCGACTATTGCCTTACTTGATTCTGAGTGGTGTCGTGATACCAAGGGAATTGAAGTCAGTACCACGGGTTGCTAAAGCTTGGTTTGATGAGAGAGCTAAATGTGCTTTTCATGTTGACTCTGTAGGACATGAAACTGAGGTTTGTTTCGCCTTCAAATGCAAGGTCCAGGAGCTAATTGATGACAAGATTTTGTCTTTCAAACAGAATGACTCAAGTTTAGACATTTTGGTTTCAAATTCTGATGATAGCAGTCTCGAGGGATTTCCAAAACTCATTGGGACAATTGTTTGCCAACATGGAGTTGAGACGCTGCAGAATAGTGTCAACAATGAAGTGGACCAAGCGATCACTTCAGAAAAGGTGGTAACCTGCAGCAAAGATATCTCAAGTTCTAGCAAAGGGAAGTCAGTTGCAACACCAACTCATTATCCTCTATTACCGTCTTTCAAGTCTTTTCATCAACAACTTTTATCTGATCTTCCTCAAAGAGTCGGAACTCTCAAAATCAAATCGTACCTCGGAATAGTCTGGAAAGAAGGGACGCTCCTCTTGATTCAATTCCAGTGACCTACAGTCAACTTCTGCCGTATCTGGTTTAAAGTTCATTGGTGGTTCCTAAATTTCTCAACCCACCAAAATTACTCCCGCTTGGGTATGATTATAATGCGCGATATGGATACCATAATGGAACAGTAGGCCACTCAATAGAGGACTTCAATGCCAACAAAGCCAAAGTTCAACAATTGATTGACCAGAAGTACTTGAATCTTCAAGGAGGGAACCTATTTGTGAATGGAAACCCCGTACTCAAGTGAGCACCAAGACCATTGAAATTCATCTGAATCAACAAGTTAAGACGGAGCTCAAGTATTCTCAACAATGACAGTCTTTTATTTCTTTACTGCATTTTCATGTGTATCTTGTTTAATTTTTTAAACTTTGTTTGCATGTAGAAACTTGTTTGTTTTTATCTTAATGCAATGAGTATGTTTGTCTTGAAGTAATCTATTTGTTGTCACTCAATCCATTTGTTATCACTCTTTAAATGATTTGCGAGCATTTTGATACCAACGTTACCAATCCTTTCGCCTCGGAAAAGATTGGCGGGAGGATGACGATAATTGAAAAATGCCAGGTCTCTAGTCGTGTGCTTTTGAGTAGAACCCTGCGAACGATGTACATGTCTTGTTTCAAATCCCCAAACACCAAAGTTATAAGGGAGATAGACCCTCGTTAACCCCTTTGAGCCTTGAAGTAGGAGTTTCTTTTCTATTAGGAAAAAAACCTCATTTTTTCAAGCCTGTGGGCGGGTAGTGTTTAGTTAATCTTATCGAGTGTTCAGAACTCATCAAAAGTGTGCATCTAAGGATACAACAATGGTTATCCATCAAAAGGTTAAGGAAGGTCAGAACTGCAATGGTCAACCTTTGTCTATCAACAATGTGCATCAAAAGAGAATGATACCATGTTGGGTATCCCTCGCACATCAGAAGGTCAACAGATGACGATACAACAATAATTATCCCTCATCGACCCAAAGACTCAGACAGTCACTATCATTTTCAACAAATTGAATACCGTGTAAGGATCCACGACTTGTTCAAAAAAAAATAAGAAATGAATGAAATAGAGAAGAAAGAAAAAGTCCCGCTAAGTCGAAACTTGAAAATAAGTCGCTTAGGCAAAATTTTGGGAAATCAAAGAAAGCATTATCGGAGAAAATTCTCAGCAAAGAACAAGTCGTGTGGTTTAGACACCAAAAAAAAAAGTGAGTGACTGCCATGTCTTGAGAGATGGGTGCTCGTATCAAGATAGTTGAACTTAGGATTGAAGAACATCATGGAGAATGGGCGGGCACCAAATATTTTTGAGCCTAAAAATTCTTCTTTTCTAAAAAACCCGTGAACCAAACCACGTTACAACATGATAACACGAAATCGTATCATATATTTACTATGAAATTAACTCGTTTTTACATCGGATTGACCCGTTTAACTCCCGAATATTCCGAGATTTTATGTCTTTTTGCAGGTACCACACATCTCAGGTCAAAATAGCAGAAAACAACAAATGAACAAGTTTGCAACAAAGATCAGAAGAGAAAAGATAAATCTGCCAAAAAACCAGAATTTGCTGCTATTACGATCGTCACCCCCCCTTGCCACAACCGTAAGACAATTCAAAGCAGGTTACGCTCGTCATGTTTCTGCCACGACCGTAACACGCTACTTTATGAAATATGACCGTAACACAGTGGCCACGACCGTAACAAGCTATATATCAGTTTATGAAATACGTAGAGAACGTGGCAAAGCTCAGCAGAAGAGTCTTCAGTGACTCCTGATTTCACTCAACCCACTCTCCGATTCTTTCTGAAGTTTTAAAGTGAAGCCCACGTAATTGCTTCCAACTTCCAGTGCATTCCTTCTCTATAAATAGCATGGATTACAAAGAGAAAGGTACAGAGCATTATTGAGATTAACCGTGCAGAAGCTCTGCCCAAATTGCAAACCATCGTTTTACCAGTTTTAATTTCCTCTGCATTTAGTTATTTCCTTTGTTTACTTCACTGTCCAAATAACAATTTCCAACATTAGGAAATTGTTATTCTAGTTTAGAATTTATTTTAAGCCTCAGAATTCTTTTACATTCCCAATTCCGAAGGTCCGAGTTTCCGATCCGTGGAAGAAGGACCGAGTATTTGCTTTATTTTCAGGTTTCCATTACATTTGGTTTACAGTATAATTTAATTATTTAATTTAAGTTTTATTAATTATTCATAATGGTTGTTTTACAATTCCTTTATTCTGTTTACTGTGAGTTTACTTTAATTGCAATGGCTAGCTAGATTCTTTGTGTCAGTATGGGATAGTTAAAGACAGTAGGAATTTAATCAAAACCTAAGCTAAAACCTTAATCAACTTAAACTCTGGTTATAACTTTTTGTGTTAAAAATAAAACCTTTTTGTTACGAAAGTAAGAAAAGTAAATAGGTTAGGATCGAGACCACGAAAGTGTGAGATTTTTACCGGATAGCTAAAGTTAGGCATTCGATTTAAATACAGCGAGAGCGCTTTAAAACGAATTAGATTTACTTAAGTTTTCAAAGAGTATTTTCTAAACACTTATGGGCTAGCGAGAGCAGGCATAGGGCTTTAGACGTATAATCCGAGATAAGACCACAAAAGTGTGAGTTGAGGGTTTTTAAACTGATTATTTCTACAGAACATTTAAGTTAACCATCCTTATACGCTTAGGTTCGATTAGATCCTATTAGGTCCACTCTATTACATACCGACCGCTAATTATAACTCATTTAAAATCAATTAGTTTTACTTTCCCTTACCTCCCTAAAAACCAAACGTGACATCATTCGCCTTAGCTAAACTAGCATTACTTTCCTAGCACTAGAGTGATTACAAAGTCCATGTGGATTCGACATTCTTTTATTACTACCGCGATAGACTGTGCACTTGTAGTTAAGATATCGTTAGACACATTAGGTCGATCGCACATCACAACCCTTAAAATTCCTGATTGAAGCACGGGTTAATTCAAAAGTATACAACGACGATATCACGTTTACCTGATTCCTACGATGCGTGCTAAGTATCTGTGTTGGTATCATATGCTTGTCTTATCTTTCACAAATAAAAAAGTTTTCAGTGTTGCACTCTAAAAGTGTTTCACTCACAAAAAAAGGTCATATTGTTCTTCATACAAAACTTCAAGACGCATAAATATTGCATTATAATTGTCGTAATGAACATTCTTCTACATGTAAAACAATTATTTGACATTTAAGAAGTTCACATAATGAACATCAGTGAAGAGTTTAACTTTGTCCAAAGAAGAGAAACTTGATTACTCCTTTGAGTTAAAAGTCAATTATATCAAGAAGCATGGCGTCTAAGGACTCCTTTGAGCATATCATAAGTTGTTTTCTCAAGATTCTGTTAACTTGGGGGCAAATCGAAATTCAACTTCTCGAATTTCTACAAATCTGGGGGCAGGTCCTTAAAGAGCAACCAGCAGGTGACTTGGTCCTTTCTCAAAGAGCGATTAGCCTGGGACAACCATCGTTTCATGATTCAGTCAACCTGAAATTACTTCGAGACATAGGAGTAATTTTAGAGTTCATCCTGGGGCAAGTCTTCCCTATGTTTGCAGAGCCAATTATCCAAATGTAGTCAATCTGAAGAAGTCACTTCAACACATTGAAGTACCTTCAAAGAGCATATTGGTTCATGTTATTTCTATAGCACGGTGAAGTCAATCCTTCAAGATTCAGTCAATCTGGGGCAGTCACACCGAGATACGATAATATCTCTCAAAGGATTTGTTAAACAGGGGCATCCTGCGTTGGAGTACAAATTTTGGGGCAAGCCATCCCAGTATCAGATTACTGTAATTTGTTTCCAGCATCTTCTCGAAGCAAATCTCTTCAGATAATCAACAGACTGGGGGCAATGATTGTTATATACAAATAATCCCTTTCAATATTTTCAAGCTACTCAAGGAAATTTTCTGTCAAGCGTCCACATCTGTTGCGTTCAATTTGAGTGGCAGGGAATCATGCTAACAACTTCCTTTTGATGGGAAAATTGTTTCAAGAATATTTCTTGCTCTTAACCAGTCAAACAGTCTAAGCATCTTCATGCATTGTCAATCATGCATCTCATCTTGTGCCATTAAAATTTGACTTTGTTTGGTACGTTTCACCAGTTTCCGTCTGGTGGTCAAAATTATTTCACCAGTTTCCGTTTGGTGGTTAATATGTTTTCACCAATTTCCGCCTGATAGATTAAAACCATTTCACCAGTTTCCGTCTGGTGGTTAATATCTTTTCACCAGTTTCCGTCTGGTAGATTAAAACCATTTCACCAGTTTTCGTCTGGTGGTCAAAATTATTTCACTAGTTTCCGTCTGGTGGTTAATATGTTTTCACCAGTTTCCGTTTGGTGGTTTAACTTAAAATCAGCTCCCGTCTAACGATTTTTCCTTCAAGGTCAAATTTTATTTGGCACACATCTATAATCTATACTTGCATTCATAAATCATTACATAAATCATTACATAAATCATCGTCATGCATCAGTCACGTCGCTTTACTCAGATATATCATATACAATATATTCATGCATAAACCCTAGTCGGGACTCGGGATCTTTTCAGAATGAAGTCAAGTGCAAGCAGAAGACTATTTCTCAAATGGCAACTTAGTTCTTCTCCCCAATGCAATTTGAATGCTTCATCAAAATAAATCAGCAGTGGTGTCAACTCTCAGGATAGTCTCTTCCCCAGATGTGATTAATCATCCTCAATGAACTCTTGTGTCAACAGAATTTTCCACTTGGATCTACCCAATGATGTTCCCCACAGAGTTATCTTTAGAAGTTTTCTCCATCGAAGCTTCATCTGCTCCTCAAAATCTTGCAGATAACAACTTCCCGGGTAAGCCTTAGTGACGACAGTCCATTATAGACCCGATTTTCGGAGCTGTTCTCAGTTAATCCCTATGGATCTCTGGTGTGTTTATTTCACCAGTGTATTCCTCGCTTATTCATTAGAAGTACGCGTCTATCAAGTGAGATGTTTAGAGGATTTCGGAAGATCTGTTGCAACATCAAATTGTTTAAACATGTTAGTACATGTTGTTTCCATGCGTTAGAAGATTTATCCATGGTGGAAGTGTTTATCCCCCTCAGATGGTGTTGAATCTGATTCCTATCTCCCCAATGGAGTTATCTCTTGCTTATTGCAACTCACTGCTAGCTCAACAGCTACGAGACAAAATGGATTTTTCAACGTTTAAAATGGTTCAACATATCTGTATATGCTTGTTACATCCTTCTGTCATCAAGGTGTTAGCTTGTCAACTATTGGAGCATTTTGTAAATGCATTTCAGAAATTTCTATATTTCCTTCTACAAGGATTACCGTGGAGCCTTTCAAGTGATAGATCAACATTCAGAAACTGGTGCATTATCTGCATGATGCATTTGAATCTTTCTCTTCCAATAGTAACAGGAAATCATATACTCTTTGCATTAAAACATAAAAAATCATCATGCATAAAAAATCTTTCTTCTTCCTCGTAAGGATCAAATTGAAGGAATAGTTCTCAGACGACAGAATTATCCTCTTTTCTATGGAACAAGTGGTATACTTATATGGATCTTAACAATTGATGGTTTCTCCAATCGAAATTTCTTCCCCAGCGAAACAGTTGTCTCTTTCAGATGGACTCTATGTCAGCAAAATTATCAACCGGGAATCCCCAATGAAGTTTTCCACACGGTTTTCTTCTGAAGTTTCCCCAGCGAAGCTTAATTTACTCGCAAACGAGTCTCCTTCATAAAGGATTACTACAACATTATTCTTGGTATTTGCAAGATTTCTTTCAGACAAGAATCTTCTCAGCAAATTTTATTGGCAGTGACTTCTGCAATTTCGTTCTCTGAGCTGTTCTCAAAAAACTACATTGAACTTCTGGTGTGTTTATTTCCCCAGTAAGTTTTCAAATACTCAACAAATAAATATCCACCGGGTAGGATGTTTATTCAATCGCAGGATATTTCTCCAACTCAGAAGTTGATCCACATATCCACTTGCTACAATGCATTGTCTATACAATGCCAACAAATTGAAGCTCATTACCCTAGAAGTTTTTCAGTCGCAGGTGCTGAATCTGATTTTTCTATCACCGGTAAAGCTATCTGCATACAAGTTGAAGATCTTGTCAACTCGGAGGTTGTTCAACATGTCTTTACATGTTCAATGAGATTTCATCAGCAAAAACATCAGAAATAAAGATTTGTCGACTTCATAAACATCTATATCACACCAGTGTGTTGGATATTGTTTTGTTTATCCCCAGAGAATTGTATTCTCGCGCCATCAATTTGTTCTCACTGGTAACTCGGGTTACATGGTCAAGACATTCAGCAAGCCATGGCTCCTCGCACCTTCGTGCACCAACAATTCTAATATTGTTTTAGCTATATATCTCCGTTAAAGTTTGCGGGTATTCTTTAACTCTTTGGGATCTTCAGACAGTTTCTCAATTTCATCTTTGTTAAATTATGTGGGTATTCCTTAACTCTTCAGGATTTTCTGACAAATTCTCGATCATATCTTCGTTAAAGTTTACGGGTATTCTTTAACTCTTTGGGATCTTTAGACAGTTTCTCAACTTCATCTTCGTTAAGGTCTGCGGGTATTCCTTAACTCTTCGGGATTTTCTGACAAATTCTCAATTTTATCTTCGTTAAGGTCTGCGGGTATTCCTTAACTCTCTGGAATTTTCTGACAAGTTCTTAATCATATCGAATTCTTAATCCATTGTTTTTCTTTGTCGCTTGAGAAGTTCGGTTTTCTTCTCATAGCATTTTTGTTAAGACATCCTGTGATGGCTTAATCTATTATATTTCTTGTCGCTTGAGAAGTTCGATTTTCTTCTCATAGCATTTTCGTTAAGACATCCTGTGATGGCTTAATCTATTATATTTCTTGTTGCTTGAGAAGTTGGGTTTTCTTCTCATAGCATTTTCATTAAGACATCCTGAGATGGCTTAATCCATTATTTTTCTTTGTCGCTTAAGAAGTTCGGTTTTATTCTCATAGCATTTTCGTTAAGACATCCTGAGATGGCTTATCCATTGTTTTTCTTTGTCGCTTGAGAAGTTCAGTTTTCTTCTCATAGCATTTTCGTTAAGACATCCTGAGATGGCTTAATCTATTGTTTTTTCTTTGTCGCTTGAGAAGTTCGGTTTTCTTCTCATATCATTTTTGTTAAGACATCTTGAGATGGCTTAATCCATTGTTTTTCTTTTTCACTTGAGGAGTTCGGTTTTCTTCTCATAAGAATTTTTGTTAAGACATCTTGAGATGGCTTCATCCATTGTTTTTCTTTTTCGCTTGAGGAGTTCGGTTTTCTTCTCATAGAATTTTTGTTACGCAATCCTGAGATGGCTTAATCCATTGTTTTTCTTTGTCGCTTGAGAAGTTCGGTTTTCTTCCCATAGCATTTTTATTAAAACTTGTTGTTTATTTGCTCATTTTGGTACTCGGTTATCCCCAGTGTTGTTGAGATCTCCTAATTTTTTCGCAATTGTTACTGATATGGTTGAGGTATTCTGGTGACGTTTAACAAGTTTATTCTCCTCAGGCATTCCTTCCTTGACTCTGTAGTCAAGGTATCTTATCTGGATTTGGTATCCCACATAGGGAAAAATTTTGGGGTTCTCTGGTATTCAATCCTCTTCCACCTTGAACGTTCGAAAGATGTCAATGTTTCTCACTTACCAGGTTTAAGATGATTGAATAGGGGCAACTGTCGCACCCCAAAATTTACCCTACCATCATCCAATTTCACACTCATTTGCCTCGTAGTTTTTATTCAGGTCAAGGTTGTGTTGTTCATGTTTTAAGCTATCTGGGTCCATCTCATAGGATAAGCAATCTAGAAGTTTGGTTTGTGGTTAATATTTGATCACATGTTTTACAAGGGTTTTGGTGCTCGCTCCTTCGGAAAGGGAATTTGAAATAAATCATTGAATTAGGGTTTGAACTCATTATCATTATGGATATCTTTCTCGTCAAGTTACAATGTTTTTATGCACTGTAATTCTTGAGAATCAAGTGATTAGAATTTCCATTCGTTTCAATTATGGTGTGCGAGGAATCATCTTTCTGAGATGTTACCAAAGGTGATTCAATTGTTTGAAGGTTGGAAAGTTTAGATTTATGTCCAATATCATGTCATCAATTCGTGTGCTCGAGAATTTAGGACATTGAGATTTAAGTCAAGAGGATCCATGTGCAATTGCATCTTTGTTTTGAAGAGCATGTTATTACCGTTATCATTTGAGAACATTTAAGTTCTTGAGGCAAATGTTGCAAATTGGTACGATTGGGGAAATTTCTTCAAGTTTTAATCCGAATAAAGACAATGCAACATACATTCCAAATATAATTGATACATGATATACTTGATTCAAAGCTTCAATATCCATTCAATATCAATTCTTATGTGAGGCGTTTTCTATTTGACGTTTCAATGATTGAATCTTAAAGAATTGTGAAACTTTAATTTATCTAAAGATTTGTCCATTGTGTTACAAAGAATTAAAGTTTACATTCGAAATTCCTATGAATGGCATAAAAGTAAAAAACTAAGATTACAAAGAAAATTCTTTTACAAGAACAATTCAAAGAGGCTTCTAAAATCCTAGGAGCTTCTAAAGATTCAAATCTTCTTTTTCTCAAATATTCCCTCAAACAGGAGTTTCATCACAAGCCACGATTACTCCTCTTCTTTCTCAATGCCGTTCAACAATTGCCATCATTCATGAAACAAAAAGAGAAGGGTTAGAAACCAAAGCAAAACATAAACATAAATTATAAGAAAATCAAGAGAGCTATCCTTTCTCAATCTCATCATTAGGGTTTGTGTTAAGGAATCAGGTTAGAGGGTTTTACTTAGATCATGTTCAGTGCCAAAGCCTCATAATCTGAAGATTAATCATGGGATGGTTTTCCTAATTGCAAATCATAAAGTAAGACTTTAGTTCACAAAAAGGAAGGTGCAAAAAGACAGATTTAGAAAACAGCCAGCAGCAAGCAACCAAAAGTAAAAGTTTTTAACCCAAAAGCATCTTGGTTATCAGCACCACAGAGAGAAACAGGAGCAGAGCCAGCAGCAGAAAAAAGAAAGCCAAAAAATGCAAAGACAGTAAAGCTATTTGGAAAAGCAGCAGTAGTTTATAACTAAAGTGGCAAGGCAATCAAGACAAGCAACACACCAGCAGTAGAACATCAGAAAAAGCAGAACGATAGTTCCAACACAAAAAAGCAGAATTCTAACCAAGACATAAGGATACAAACAGAAGCATAAGAAAGGCAGAGGAGGAACCAATCTCAAAAAAAAAAAACAAGGCAACATCTGTTTTAAAGAAAACCAAAAACCATAAGCTAGCAACCCATTTTTTGGTTCAAAACTAACAGAACCAAGCAACCGTTTTTTTGTTCCAAAACTGAACCCAGAAAGCCAACCTTCAAAAACTCAGAAACCAAGCTCCAAACCAGAACACGAAAATCCATCATTAAGTCATACAGAACCAAACTCAGAAACATCATAAACCAAGGTCATTTTCTGGTTATCATTTCACATAACAAAAAAACAAAGAACAGAGGCCAAATACCATTACCAACAGCAAGAACGTATCAGAACAGATAACAAACTGAAACCCTAGTTTCTCATCATCTTCTTAACCTTAGTCCTTCAGAGAGAAAGAAGAAAGGAAAAGAAGTTTATAAAAGGAACAATCTCACCCATATACAGCGACATGGTCGAATCCAGCACCTAGGTTTCCAAACCCTCTTTCAATTTCGGCCAAATCTGTTAACATCTGTAAAAGTTAAAGCAAGAATAAAGCATCAGAAGAGTAAAGCGAATCAGAAAACAAAAGGGAAACAGAATCGGAGCTGGTTCACCGAGTGACCGCCGTCGCCGTAGCCCAGGTGCGATTTCCAGCGCGGCCGAAACCTACTTCTCAGACAAGTCGTCGCCGTTCTCATCCCTCCGCCATCACCTTCATTGAGAGAGATGAAAGATTTGCAAAAAGATGAGGGAAAAGAGGAAATGCGCGCGCGAGAGAGAGAGAGAGAGAGAGATGAGGTTCTGTGTGAGAATCGAGAGAGAGAGAGAGAGAGAGAGAGAGAGAGATGGGGTTTTTTGGGTGAAGCATCGTGAGAGAGAGTGAGGCAGATTAGCATTTGTTTTATTTTTTGTTTAGAATAGGAGATTAGTTTTAAAATATAGTCTTTAGTGTTAGATTTTATTTTTTTAATTAGTATTTTCTTTAAGTTAATTAATAAAACAATAAGTTAGTATACTATTTATTAAAAATAATTAGATTAGGATTTGTTGTTTAGTTCAGGCGGTGACACTTGTCACCACTCTTAGTTAAGAATTTCTTTTTGTTGTTAATATACTATCTTCTTGATGCCCCTGCCATCTCGTCGTCCGCTTGCCTCAAAAATTTTATTGGTCTCCTGATCAAGCGGTCAGATCTAAACTCCTACAATGCATCTTCTCCTGATACTCCACGCGGGATTTTCAGAAGGCTTCTTGGGCCCTTTATTTGGGCTCAAGAATTTTATCTCTAGATTTCTTTTCGCATCTCCCAGATTGCTTCATACAGGCTAACTCTAAACTCTCATCTTTTAAATTAATTTATTTTTATGTAAATGATTTAATTTTTGTGCGATGTACTAAATAATAATTAGTTCTAATAGTTTTTATTTGATAATTTATCGATTAAACTATTACTCGATTTCTTATCAAATAGAAAAAATCCGTTCTAATATTTATTTAAATTTTAGATTGTATTGTGCGATAATTGTCTGTTTATTCGCTCATTCGGTATTTATTCACCATTGTACACTTCGCACAAAATCAACATTAAAATTAATCTGATTTTCCTTTGATTGGCTCATAAGCCAATTTCTTAAAGGGTCTCATAGTTGGGGATGGGCATGGCCATCCTCACGAGGTTAATTAAAGCCCTTGTTGCTTTAGTTAATCATAACCCGAAAATAACATTGGTCCATATACTAATTTTCCATGCACCAGGGTCTCATGGTTGGGGATAAGAGCACCTATCCTCACGAGATTAATCAATTCCACATACTTGGTTAACCATAACCTGAATCATTCTTTCTCCATTCACCAAGCATTTAAAACACTTTCAATAAAACTCGATCCAACGTCGAGTCTTCTTCTCAAACCTCGAGCCAACATCGAGTTGTTTTCAAAATGTTTTTCATAATAAACTTGGATGAAATTTGTGTAAATCGTTAGATGGTAGCCTAATGTTTTAAACAAATTTGAAGTCTTTAGATTGTTGGATGGTAGCCCAATAAGATAAAACTTTTATCCATGTCAAAATACTTGAGCAGTATTCGTTTAAATTGTTGGATGATAGCCCGACGATTTAATTGAATTGGAAGTCTTTAGGTTGTTGGATGATAGCCCAATAAACTAAATACTTCTATCCGCATTAAAATAATAAAGTGACATTCGTTTAAATTGTTGGATGATAGCCCGACGATTTAATCGAATTTAAAGTCTTTAGATTGTTGGATGATAGCCCAATAATTTAAATATTTTATCTCACTCGAAACACCATTTTCATAATAAATATTTTGGATGAGAGATGATTGGTTGAACTTGCTCGCCAATTTCGAATACTTGAATCATTAGATGATAGCCTAATGTTTCAATATTTGTCATCTACAACTTAAAATCAACTCAACTCACTCAAATTCTTTTATCGTTCATACGCGATCATCAAACTCTTTTCTTACAAAGAGTGTGCAATAGCCATTTCAAACACGAACGAGGACTTAAGCTTTTCAAACAAACTAAACAAGTCCAGGTTTAAGCATTTGAAATGTCTAATGCACGATTTTTCTGATAAAATCAACACAACCAATTTAAAACCTTTTCAAGAGGAACTACAGAGTTTTGACTTTCCCATTGCACAAGAGAATACGTAGGCACACGGTTTCGAAACCGTGCCAAACTCAAAATAATAATAAACAAACCCCTTTTCTTATTTCTTATTCATAACTTATAAATTAGCAATAAACACACACAAACACTTAGAACTAAATGGGTCCCATCGAGTACGATGGATGTAAGGGGTGCTAATACCTTCCCTTTGCATAACCGACTCCTGAATTCACATCTTTTGGTCACGTAGACTGTCTTATCCATCTTTGTGGGATTTATCTATATTTTTCCGTTCTTTTTAGAACAAATAAAATTAGGTGGCGACTTCATTGTTTGTAAAACAACCGATGAAAAAACCAGTCATCACAAACCCCAACCAAGACTTGGGATGTTTCAAGATCAGCTAATTGTTTTCCTCAGCATAATCAGACTTTGAAGATTATTTCTCGAATGACAGATTTAGTTCTTCCAGTCACAAGGTTGAGGGCTTGACCATATTTGGTCTACATCAATGATGATTCTCAATTCGAACCTCTTCCAAAGTGATTAATTTCCCCCAAGTGAACTCTTGTATCAACGAAATTTCTTGATCGGGTTTTCCCTAGTGATTTTTATCTATAGAGTTTATTTTGAAGTACCCCAATGCAAGCAGAAGACTTTTCTCAAATGACAACTTAGTTCTTCTCCCCAATGCAAGTAGAACGCTTAGTCAATATAAATCAACAGTGGCGTCAACGCTCAGGATAATTTCTTCCCCAGAGAAGTGATGGATCATCCCCAGTGAACTCTTATGTCAACAGAATTTTCCACTTGGATCTCCCCAGTGTTGTTCCCCATAGAGTTATGTTTAGAAGTTTTTCTTCATTGAAGCTTCATCTGCTCCTCAAGTGAGCCTTCCTCAGCAGGAATTGCCATTGCGGTATCCCCAGTATTCTTATTCTCAACCAAGATCTATTCAGAGTCTTGTAGATAATAACTTCCCGAGTAAGTTGGAATGGCAATAATCCTCTATGGATCCATTTTTCTGAGGTATTCTCAGTTAATCCCCTGTGAATCTCTGATGTGTTTATTTCCCCAGTGCATTCCTCGCTTATTCAACAAAAGTATGCGTCTACTAGGTGAGATGGTTAAAGGATTTCGGAAGATCTGTTGCAACATCAAATTGTTTAAACATGTCAGTACATGTTATTGCCATTGCGTTGGAAGATTTATCTGCGGTGGAAGTGGTTATCCCCCTCAGATGGTGTTGAACTTGATTCCTACCTCCCCAACGGAGTTATTTATGGCTTATTGCAACTCACTGCTAGCTCAACAGCTACGAGACAAAATGATGATTTTTCAACGTCAAAATGGTTCAACATATCTGTATATGCTTGTTACATCCTTCTGTCATCAAGGTGTTATCTTGTCAATTGTTGGGGCATTCCTGTCAGGCTTGTACGCTAAACATAAATTATTTGGTCCAACTCATCCAACTTGGGGCATTATGTTAATGCATTTCAGAAATTGTTATCTTTCTTTCTACAAAGATTATTGTGAAGCCTTTCAAGCGGCGGTTTGACGTTCAGAGTTTGGTGCATTATCTTCATGATGCATTTGAATTTCATTTCCAAGCAGTATCAGGAATTCAATTTTATACCCGTTGCATTAAAACATTAAATAAATCATCATGCATATCATATTCATGCATTGGCTTCGGCTAGTTTCTTTTTGAAAGATTTCCCCCCAACAGAAACTGTAAATATCCTCGTGAGGATCAAAATTGAAGGATTAGTTCTCAGACAACATAATTATCCTCTTTTCTCCAGCACAAGTTGTATACTTGTATGGATCTTAAAAACTGGTGGTTTCTCCAATCGAGATTTCTTCCCCAGCAAAACAATTGTCTTTCAATGGACTTTAATGTCAGCAAAATTATCAACCGGGAATCCCCAATGAAGTTTTCCACACGGTTTTCTTATGGAGTTTCACCAGCGAAGCTTAATTTACTCCCAAGTGAGTCTCCTTCAGAAAGGATTACTACAACATTATTTAGGGTATTTTCCAAGGTTCTTTCAGACAAGAATCTTCCCAGCAAATTCTAGTCGTAGTGACTTCTGCAATTTTATTTCTCTGAGCTGTTCTCAGAAAACTACATTGAGCTTCTGGTGTGTTTATTTCCCCAGTAAGTCATCGACTACTCAACAGATAAATATCCACCAAGTAGGATGTTTATTAAATCTCAGGATATTTCTCCAACTTGGATGTTGATCCACATATCCACTTGATACAACGCATTGTCGGTACGATGCCAGCAAATTGAAGCTCATTACCATAGAAGTTTTTCAGTCGCATGTGCTGAATCTGATTCTTCTATCACTGGTAAAGCTATCTGCATACAAGTTGAAGATCTTGTCAACTTGGAAATTGTTCAACATCTCTTTACATGTTCATTGAGATTTCATCAGCAGAAATGTCAGAAACAAAGATTTACCGACTTCGTAAACGTCTATATCACACCATTGTGCCGGATATTGATTTGTTTATCCCCAGAGAAGTATATTCTCGGGTGCGCTACTGAATTTGTTCTGCTTGTAACTCGGAAGTTACATGGTCAAGACATTCAGCATGCCATGGCTCCTCGCACCTTCGTGCACAATAATTCTGATATTGTTCTAGCCATATATCTTCGTTAAAGTCTGCGGGTATTCTTTAACTCTTTGGGATCTTCAGAAGATTTCTCAATTATCTTCTTTGGGATATTCAGATGATTTCTCAATTATCTTCTTTGGGATCTTCAGACAATTTCTCAATTATTTTCTTTGAGATCTTCAGACAATTTCTCAATTAACTCTTTGGGATTTTTCTGACAAATTCTCAATTATATCTTCGTTAAAGTTTGCGGGTATTCTTTAACTCTTTGGGATTTTTCTGACAAATTCTCAATTATATCTTCATTAAGGTCTGCGGGTATTCCTTAACTCTTCGGGATTTTTCTGACAAATTCTCGGTCATATCTTCGTTAAAGTTTGCGGGTATTCTTTAACTCTTTGGGATTTTTCTGATAAATTCTCAATTATATCTTCGTTAAGGTCTGCGGGTATTCCTTAACTCTTCGGGATTTTTCTAACAAATTCTCGATCATATCTTCGTTAAAGTTTGCGGGTATTCTTTAACTCTTTGGGATTTTATGACAAATTCTCAATTATATCTTCGTTAAGGTCTGCGGGTATTCCTTAACTCTCTGGAATTTTCTAAAAAATTCTCAATCATATCGAATCATTTAATTTATCTTATTTCTTTTTGCTTGAGAAATTCGGTTTCCTTCTCATAGCATTTTCGTTAAGACATCCTGAGATGGCTTAATCTATTGTTTTGTTTTTCGCTTGAGAAGTTCAGTTTCCTTCTTATAGCATTTTCGTTAAGACATCCTGAGATGGCTTAATCTATTGTTTTTCTTTTTGCTTGAGAAGTTCGGTTTCCTTCTCATAGCATTTTTGTTAAGACATCCTGAGATGGCTTAATCTATTGTTTTGTTTTTCGCTTGAGAAGTTCAGTTTCCTTCTTATAGCATTTTCGTTAAGACATCCTGAGATGGCTTAATCTATTGTTTTTCTTTTTGCTTGAGAAATTAGGTTTCCTTCTCATAGCATTTTCATTAAGACATCCTGAGATGGCTTAATCTATTGTTTTGTTTTTCGCTTGAGAAATTCGGTTTCCTTCTTATAGCATTTTCGTTAAGACATCCTGAGATGGCTTAATCTATTGTTATTCTTTTCGCTTGAGAAGTTCGGTTTCCTTCTCATAGCATTTTTCGTTAAAACTTGATGTTTATTGCCTATTTATTTTACCCGATTATCCCCAGTGTTGTTGAGATCTCCTGATATTTCTCAATTGTTATTGTTGTTGTTAAGACGTTCTGGTGATGCTTAACAAGGTTATTCTCCTCAGGCATTCCTTCCTTGACTCTGTAGTCAAGATATTTTATCTGGTTTTGGTATCCCGCATAGGGAAAATTTTTGGGGTTCTTTGGGTATTCAATCCTCTTCCACCTTGAACGTTCGAAAGCTTTCAATCTTTCTCACTTATCAGGTTTAAGACGATTGTATAGGGGAAACTGTCGCACCCCAAAATTTACCCTCCTTAGCATAAAATTTCTTGGATTTCTTTGCAAAGGCATGAGCTCAGAAATACAGATTTCTTGATTGATTCTTGGTTCTAAGTTAGATCATCTTTTGGTTTAATATATGATTAAAGTCTCTCATCTTTTGAAGTAAAGTTTTAGCACAAAGATTAGAATTACGATCACGACGTTCTGGTTTCCTTAATTCATCTGTTGTTTTGATTCGGATTTGAAAATTGAAGTTTGAACTTGAGAATGATTAGAATTTGGATTTGTGGCTAATTATTTGATACATTAAGTTTTAGGCTCGTACAAAAGCTTATATGTTTATGATGACACAATTTAATACAAGCAAGTTTGGAATATCCCTTCATGCTTAATTTCTTGTTTCAAGAGTTCATAGTTTATGGTGTTATCATTTATTCCATTTCAAATACTTCATGTTGGATTTCTTTCAAGTGCTATGCCAAATTCTATACGCTACATCTTTGTACGTCTAAGTTTTATGTCAAAATTTCAAGATACAAGGAGAATGTGATTCTTTTTCCTTTATATCTAAAGATTCTAATTAAAACAAAGTTTGGATTTGGATATTGTTTCAAGTAACATCAATGTTACATCAATTCCTACAAGTTACACAAAAAATTGTGGCATTTACAAGTATTGATTCAAATCCTTTAAGATTCCAAATAATAGTTCAAGTTGTTACAAGTAATGATAGAATTTTACAAACTCAACATTCATCAGATTACAAAATCAAGAAGTTGTTACTCAAATTCTTAGCCCTAAGATTACAACAAAAAAAAACATATTCCTAAGCCTAAACTCATGAATTCTAAAAAAGAATTTTTCCCATCGTTTTTCTCTATGAGTATCTCTCCAAGTTTCATGTTGTAGTGTTCTCCAAGCTTCTCCAAGCCTTGCTAAGGTTGTTGACCGGTTCACCTTCTCTAGCGCCTCATCACCAATGGAATTCATGCCATAAAAAATAAAGAAAAGAACGGTTAGCAAGCAATTGGCAGCATTTAAATACGCAAGTTTTTTACACAAATTCTCTTAGAATCTCATCATTAGGGATTATAGCAAGAATCAGAATACAGGGAGGATTTTCAAATCATGTTCAAGCAATAAATAAAGCCTCATACAATTGAAATTGTATTTCTATCATTGGCCTAGGGTCTCTTTATAAATCACAACAGAGTTGGTTCACAAAGAGAAGAATTTACAACAGCCTCATACAAAACCCAAGTTTTGAATCATTAGCTAAAAGCAGGCCTATTGCAAATCACAGACAGTTTGGTTCATAATAGGGATAAAACTCAAAAGCATCATAGTTACATTAAAGCCAGCAGCAGATTCGTGTCAGTAAAAGCAAAGCAGGAGCAAACAGAGCCAAAATTGCCCAAAGACCAAGCAACTTTATTTTTTCCAGAGTCCAACGTATCATAATTCAGAACCATAACATGTCAGATACACAAAAAATGCCAAGACATTGAGCCTATTAAGAAAACACAGCAGGTCCATGGTCAAAGATAGCAGAGCATGCAACAGAAACAGCAGAGCCAGCAACAGAAAAGCCAAAAGACTAAGTTCCAAACAAGAACACAGAGGCAACCCTAATTTCCCAGCAATATATAAGAGAGAGATACTATTCAAAACCCTAACAAGAGGCAGCCACACGAAAATCCCAGCAAGAACAACAGAACAGCCACCAAAAATCATAACAAAAGCCACAAACCGAATACAGAAAACCATAACCAGAGCAGCAAGCCAGAACACAAAAACCCTAAGCTATCATCATTTTTCTACCAGAAAATCCCTTTAGAAATCAAAAGAAGGCAAAGACAAAAGGAGTTTCAGAAAGGTAATACCGGGTTCACAAAGGGGAGGAGACGGTTGCGAGCACGTGGTCGCCGTCCTTCTCCTTCTCTCATGCCTTTTTAACCGCTCCGTCACCGTTAGGGTTTCCTTTCCCCTTTCATATTTAGGGTTCACCTGTAAGAATCAGATAAAACTAACATAAAATCGAGTATCATAAGAGTAAAATGAATCGGAAAAATGTAAGAAACCGTGTTCTGGAATGAGCCGCTGCCGCCATCGCTGCCACGAGGGCGATTTCCGGTGCGGCCATCTTTCTTTTTTCCTGGCGCGATCGTGAGAGAACAGAGAGACGAGAGCGATTGTGGGAGAACAAAGACACGAGAGCGAAATCATGAGGAACCAGAATCGTGAGAGAACAGAGAGAACAGAGAGACGAGAGATATCGTGAGAGAAGAGAGGATGAGAACATTCGAAGAACACAAAGGTGTTCTTTTGTTTTGTTTTGTTTTTTGTTAATTTTTTTCTTTAAAACATAGGTTAGTATTAATAATTAGGATTAGTTTTGATAATTTATTTTTAAAACCTAGGTTAATATTAGTTTAGGGGAATTAGGATGAGTTTTGCTTGGTTAACCCAAGCGGTGACACTTGTCACCACCTTTAGGTAAAACCTTTTTTTATTATTTATTTATTTATTAATCATAATGTGCTGCCATCTCGCCGTCCGATTGCTCCAAGTCTCCTTGGTCTCTTGATCAAGTGGTCAGATCTAGTTCTCCATGATGCACCTTCTTCTGGTCTCCACGTTGGATTGTTTTCTGAAGGCTTAATGGGCCCTTTATTTGGGCTCAAGATTTTTATCTCTGGATTTCTTTTCACACCCCCTCAAATCTGCTGCATACATGCTATTTCTAAACTTAATCTTTTATTATTATTATTTATTTATTTGCAAATAAACTGTGATAACTTGTATTAAATAATTATTAGCCATTGATAATTTTTATTTGACAATTTTCGATTAAACTATTAGTCAATTTTATCAAATAAAAAAGATCTAGTCTAACAATTATTTAAATTTCTAATTGTATTGTTTGATAATTATTTATCTGCTTTATACGCTTGTACGATTTATTCACCATTATACACGTCATGCACAATTAATATAAAAACAACTCCGATTTCTCTTGATTGGCGCATAAGCCAATTTCCTAAAGGGTCTCATAGTTGGGGATGGGCATGACCATCCTCACAAGATTAATTAAAGCCCTTGTTGCTTTGATTAATCATAACCCGAATAATTATTGGTCCACATACCAATTTTCCATGCACCAGAGTCTCATAGTTGGGGATAGGAGCACCTATCCTCACGAGGTTAATTAAGTCCATATACTTAACTAATCATAACCCGGTCCCATTTTTCTTTTCTTCGCGTACTGAATCTCAAAACACTTTCAAAGATCAAATTAATTAATTGAACTTGTTTTCTAAATTGATTTTCATAAAAAAAAAAAACATTTGGATGAGGTTTGTTTAAATCGTTAGATGATAGCCTAATGATTTAAACAAATTTGAAGTTTTTTAGGTTGTTAGATGATAGCCTAATAAGCTAAAAAACTTCTACCCATGTTTTAATAAATAAAAACTTAGTGTTGTGATATTCTGTTAAATTGTTGGATGATAGCCCGACGGTTTAATTGAATTTAAAGTATTTGGGTTGTTAGACGATAGCCTAATGATTTAAATACTTTTATTCGCACACTTAATAAATATGAACTTTGTTTCACTTCATTGTTTTCATAATAAATATTTTGGATGAGAGATGATTGGTTGAACTTGCTCGCCAATTTCGAATACTTGAATCATTAGATGATAGCCTAATGTTTCAATATTTGTCATCCACAACTTAAAATCAACTCAACTCACTCAAATTCTTTTATCGCTCATACGCGATCATCAAACTCTTTTCTTACAAAGAGTGTGCAATAGCCATTTCAAACACGAACGAGGACTTAAGCTTTTCAAACAAACTAAACAAGTCCAAGTTTAAGCATTTGAAACGTCTAATGCACGATTTTTTCTAATAAAATCAACACAACCAACCAAGACCTTTTTAAGAGGAACTACAGAGTTTTGACTTTCCCATTGCATGGTGGAATACATAGGCACAAAGTTCTAAAACCGCGGCAAACTCAAAATAATAATAAATAAACCTCGTTTCTTTTATTTCTCGATCATAACTCATGAATTAGCAATTTAACGCACGCACAAACACTTAGAACTAAATGGGTCCCATCGAGTACGATGGATGTAAGGGGTGCTAATACCTTCCCCTTACATAACCGACTCCCGAATCCATGTTTTTTGGTCACGTAGACCGCCTTATCCATCTTTGTGGGTTTTATCTATATTTCCCCGTTCTTTTTAGAACAAATAAAATTAGATGGTGACTTCATTATTTTTAAAACAACCGATGAAAAAACCAGTCATCACAGAGGCCATCATGGCAGAGGTTCATGGTGCCCTAGTCTACAGGTGGCAGTGGAGGAACGCCTCGAGGGTGACAGGCCGGCTCCGCCATACACAATAGTTTATTTTTATTGTATTATGACTTTGTTTTTTTATTTCGTATTGTATCGGATTTGTATTTTGAATACTATTATTATGAAATTTATTTTGGATAATATTTTTGGACTTTAATTCAATTTAAAATTTGCATGCCTTTAATTTGAATTACAAATGTAAATTCTAAAGTAATTGCTTATAGTTAGTTTTTTCTGCTAAATGTCATATCCAAAACCGAAATTATATTTTCGATTAGGAACCGAAGATATACTTCTGATTTTACTCAAAAATTATCGAAAATAGTGCGAACTAAAAATTAACCTTCAATTTTATAGAAGACATTTTAGAGTTTGCATAGGATGCATCCCACCTTACGAGGTGATTTAAGAAATTCACATCAATAAACTTGACATTACTTAAAATGCAAGCTATATCTATAAGAGTTGTTTCATTGTATATAAAGCCATTGTGTAATGAAATAAATTCCTAACTAACCAATTAACTGTTATATTCTCTTAATTTTAAAAGTTTAAACCACTTTTATAAGCTCAATTCAATTAATTAAATTGTTTAAAATAAATAATTAAATTCTTTATTATTTAAGTAATTCAAATTAATTGTGGTACAATAGAGTTTAATTGATTATATTTTTTATTCTTACTATCTAAAATATAAATTATTTTGTGGTTACATTGTATGACACACTCGTAGAAGAAAGGTGGAGAAAAAGAAACAATGAGTAACTTGTGGATAGAGTTGGATCTAAAAAAGAGTTGAAACATCCGCCGACGAAAATGAATATCATTATTAAGACTATAAAGAGACTCAAATTAGAGAAGAAATTTGAGTAATATGATAAAAACAAAACTATTTTTGGATATAAAAACTGTGACTCTGAGACAATATTCCAATGTCTTTTCAATCCATTTTTGTTTTTTCCTTCGTTTTTTATCTCATTAAAATGCAAAGCAACACTACATTGAGTGTATTTTATTTTCATACCACGTGAACAAAAGATCTAATGAATTATTAATAATCGAATGTGTTTGTTTTATACCATTTGAACTAATATCCAATATTAATTGTAAGACATCTTTGTTTAAATATATCTCCCTCATGTTTTTATCATAAAAAATTAATATTTTTTAAAAATTACATTTTTTAAAAGATGTTTTTTTTATAAATATTAATTACCTGTTTTTATTAGTACATCGATATAAATAAAAATTACCTTAAAAAATTAAGACTAAATAGATTATTCATTCATTTACCTTAAGTAACATAAATAGAAATAATTCGGCCACTTTTAAAATAAAATTGTATTTATATTTTAAAGAAATTTAGTTTAAAAAATTAATATTCTAAATTTATGAAAAATAAAAGTTAAGTTTATTTTTTCTCAGAAAAATTAATAATAAAGCTTAACCAATTAAATGTACTAAGTATTTTTTCTATAAAATAAAAATATATTAAAATCTATTAATTTCAAAATAAATACTATATAAATATTAAAAAAATATAATAACAAAGAAAAAATAATTCATATTATCATTTTTTACCATTTTCTCGGAAGATAAAATTTATTTTTGATCCATGTAAATATTTTAATTTTTAATTTTAATTTTTATTAAAAAATAATATTCTTTAATCGCTATAAAATTATTATGCATGTAATTTTAGTTCTTTTGTTAAATTAATGTGTAATTTAATTGATTATTTTACACACATCTTTAGAATATTATAAAAAATTTTAGCCAAAAAATGAACTAAAAATTTAATTTTAAATTAAAATTTTTATTATTTTTTGAAATGTAAAAGTTCATATTCAATTCTTTAAATAAAAAAAATAAAGAAAAATAAAGTATTTAATTAAAGAAAAAATTAGTTAGAATAATGACCAGAGAGGAAGGAAGTAAAAAAAGGATATTAGTAGTATGTCTTGTGTGAATCGAAACGTAGTGAGACTAAAAGCCAAAAGACTGTATATAGAGCAGACAAGGACATTGTATTAATTAAATGCAAAAAGAAAAAATGTATTAAAAAACAATGAAAAGTTAAACAATAACTGTAGAATAGCATAAAGTGTATGATGACAAGATGGTGCGTTTTCGAGTTCTCATTGGTTTATAGTGTACTAATATGTACGGATTAGTTTGATTTATGCAAAATTTTTCCCTATTTTTACTCTTTTGTGTCCCACTTGTTCCGCACACTTGTAATTCTAGCCCCACACTCTCTTTCTCTCTCTTCTCTCTTATTTTCTTTTTTCACTAATGAATAAATCAAATCAATGCATTTCATTGGCAGCATTTTCAATATATCTCTTTCCAACTATCACTCATCTACTAATATCATCAAAATATCTTCAAATTTATTTTACTCATGCATTTAGTTATTTAATGATATAGTAATGAGAATGTATAATGATTATTCATATATAGTATAGGAGTATAAACCAATTAAAAGAAATTATTTCACTATTATTTATTTGTATTCCATTGGTTCTATAATAATTATTTTATTTGTAAAATTAATTGTTTTGAAATGATTAATATTTTAAAATCAATAGATTTTTAAAAAAATGATATTTTAAAATCTTAACATCATATTAACTATATATTTTTTCATATGAGTCACATATATAATTATTATATTTTAAAAAAAAATTATTAATTTATAAATATATATAACTTTTTATATTAGATCGAACAATTTAAATAAATTGAACTCAAATAATACATATCAGTTGAGGTACTTCACTAATCTCGGTCATATAATTACTATTACATAAACATCAATTTAATATATTTTATTTTAAATTATGATGAAGATAGATGTATGAATTCTAAATAAATATAATATAATAGTTTTTTTTTAAAAAAATTATGATACTTTTGAAATTTGGTTGAATAATATATATTATAGAAAAAATTCAAAGGAATCAATTCTATCATCTACTATCATTAAATATATTTGAAATCACCAGATAATTTGACTTGATACAAAAATGACTATTATCTAATATGATTCGAACCAAAATATTAAGAGGAGCATACTCTCAACGACCTACGATTTCTATTCTTAATAATTGAGCATATTAGTTTATATTGAGACCTACAATTTGTATTCTTAATAATTGAGCATATTAGTTTATATTTTTGGACATAAAAGAAAGTCTAGTGAGAAGAAGATAGAAAAATTTGAAGTTGTTTGTTATTATTATATTAAAAGTAATTGAGATCCCTCAAAACCAAAGAAATTTTTTCGGGGTCCCATTGAATTGGAATTTACCAAAACAAGAAAAAAGAAGAGGTTTTGAAAATTGTATAAACCATAAAATAGTTTCTTAAAATGGTGGGGCTGAATGAAACTAAAGGCACAATAGGTGGTTGAATAAGGAAAGCTAACTCTGTCTCTGCTATGCACTTCTTTTCTCTCTTTTTGGGTGCTTCTTTTCTCTCCTATTAATTTCTTTCCTTTCATTTTCTTTCCCTTTTCTATCTATCCACAACCATCATATATATTTCTCCCATTTTTTTTCCAATTTTGTCTATAATCAAACCCTTCTCTCTTCTCTCCTCTCCTCTCTTCAACCACAACAACTTTCTTTCTCCAGGTAAGATTATTTCAACCAATCATTTTTATTTCTTTCCTAATTTAGAAACTTTTTTTTCCTTCTTTCTTTCTTATAGATCCTTTACTCTCAACATATTTCTAGCTACTTTTGTTCATCTATATATGTTCATCATTTTTTATTTTATTTTATTTCTTTATTATTATTAATTTAATTTAATTTAACCTTCATCCTCTATATTACAGTTGTTTTGTTGTTGACTTTAATTAGTTCATAATCTTATTTTTTTATTTCTAATTTCATTTTTAATTTAAATTTGTGATGATTATCAGAGAAATTGAAATAAAATGGTGAGAGGAAAAACTCAGATGAAACGTATAGAGAATGCAACAAGTCGACAAGTTACATTTTCAAAGAGAAGAAATGGTTTGTTGAAGAAAGCTTTTGAACTATCTGTTCTTTGTGATGCTGAAGTTGCTCTTATCATCTTTTCACCAAGAGGGAAACTTTATGAGTTTTCTAGCTCCTGGTAATTATTTAATTATTATTTTATAGTACTTTAATATTGCAAATTTATTGTTTTATAATTTATAGTCTTCTTTTTTCTCAATATTAATCTGCTAAGATATTTGATGCACCATGTATGTATATAGTACTATAGTAGTAGAGAGATTCAATATTTTTAACATAATATTTTAATTAATTAACCACTGAATATCAGTGTGGTTGGTTGATTTGATAGGAAGTAAAGAGTTTATTTGATGTTTTGATTTTTACCTTTTGGTGAATCAAAAGTGAATTGGTCAATTCCTGATGATTGTTTATAAAAGGAGATTAAGTTTACCCTAATCCATAAACTATAATTAAGGTTTTCGTTAAAGAGTTATACTAAAACATAATACCAAAATAGAAGACAATCGAATAATAAAATATGTCGCTCTCGTTTTTAAAAGACAAAATCAATTCTCTTAAAAAAAATACCGTTTTTCATTTCTATATAGTTCGGTTGATGAGTTAAAAAACACTAAAGAAGTCTCACAAAGAAAATTGAGAGATTATGAAACCATGCTAATTTAACAATAGATGCATAATTGTGAAATTTAGTGGGCCTAATATGTTTATAAGGGATGGGATTAAGGGTTTATACCTTTGTTATGGAATCAAGGGGCAGGCTTTTACATCCTAATACTCATTATAGTGAAAAGGGGTTGTACTTGTTTTCTTGAGTATTGGATTATAATAGAGGTGTATCATATGAACCAAAACACTGACATGCAATATTGTTAAATGTTCATGAGATACATAGAACAAAGGGTTTTACACACACACTAACATTGTTAAGACTTAAGAATTGTTTATATAAAAATATCTTCATCATTACAGTAAATATTAATATATAGTAATAATTATACTCAATGTTTGGATTGAACTCTCAACATTCTTATCACATAACTTCTTAACTCATCCAGAATAATTACCAAAATATCTTTTATATCTCCAAAAGTAATAAAGACTAAGGTTTTGATAAATATATTAAACTTCAACATGTTGTTATTTAACTAGAGTCTAAAGTACTATTGTTTATTATATAATATTTATACAAAATATCTAGCATCAGTAAGAGTGTGAGCAGCCTAAACTACTTTAAAACATAACTATCTCTACCTATAATATGAAAATCATAACTATCTCTTGATATCATTTATTTCCTTTTCTTTCTTATATTGAGTTGTATATATTTTAAACTAGGATTGAAATTATATATATTTTTATAATAAATATGATTAATATTGTTAAATATGACTCATATTTATTGATATAAGTAAGTAGTCTCGCGGGCGCAAATCCCTGCTTCTATGATTCTAAAAAACGATAACAAATAGAGTGAATTTCTCACTACAACCATAAATTATGCATATACTAATAAAAAATATTCAGTTAGGTATCCCTTTAAAATTTAAAATATTTAAAAAGTTAAATTTAGGATTTATAAATAAAGGAACTAAAATATCTTATAAGATAAAAAAAGGGTCTAGAAGAAAATTTAGCAAAAAGTTGTAGAACTCTTTGTTAGTGTACTTGAGTTTAAGTACTCCTTTCACTCTCTATAAATGAATTCGAGTATTAAAAAACTTGAAAAGTGCATTGTAATATTTAATTTTAAGTTGTAATATGCAACTATAAGTTTGAATGATAATAATAATAATAAACCATAACAACCACTTTCTTGTGTGTTATTTTATTTGTTTTTTTTCCTTAAGTCAGATTTGTTATCCTATTTGTCCTGCTTATTTTTTTGTTAATAGTAAAGTAAGTTAGAATCTTAAATCAAAAAAGAAAGAGATGAACTATGAAATACATAATTAAGAAATAATGTAATGAATATGACTGAATATTTGAAGCATACAATAGCATGTCATGGTTTTGCCTTTACGTTGCATGCATAGCATGGTTCTTAAAAAGTTATGACTTTTTTTTGGACTGAAATTGATTAATATTTTGAATAATATCCACGTGTATGACTTTATCTGCAATTTGTTTGTTTTATAAAGAAAAGAAGAAAAAATTATTATAAGAGTACAGGGAAGATTTAATTATAGTTGTTCCAAATAATGAAAAGGATAATTACACCAATTTTATAATATTATCCAAACCTCCCCATTCTAATTGAAATTCATATCTATGATTTAATTTTCATAAGGATTAAAGTTTTCAACTTTTTATAAACAATAAAATACGATTCAATATAAAATTTTCAAAATTCTCTTTCTTAAATGAGCTTAGATTTTGTTAGAACAATTTTTTTAGAACGAAACACAAGAGCTTGAACTCAACTACTCTTCACTCGAGTGATACAAAAGCTTGAACTCAACCACTCTTCTCTTCCCTTGAGTGATGCACATACACACGAGTTGTTCAAGGTTTTGTTCTTTCTCTCACACACGTTTTAGGTTATTAAGACTTGAAACTATAGTATATATACATAGGTTGTTTGCACACCAAACAACTCAACAAACTCTAAATAACTATATGATCGCTAACTAACCTGACAAAATTATGTTATAAGAAAATTTTCCACAAACAACCTTTTACTTGTTTTTCAAGTAACACAAAAAACAATGAATTGTATATTTAACACACTATCTAATTCATTGTGTTTAAACTTTCTACACCCATTATGTTTCTAAGCTTCTTGAACAGTTCCACTTCCACTACTTTGGTCATCATTTCTACAATGTCTCAAACTAGTTTACCATTGCTTACTTGCTCCCTAAAATAATGAAACTTTGTCTCTATTAGCTCCTTCCATGTGCAACAAGATTTTTAGCCAGCTTTATGGCATATATGTTGTCAATCTTCTTAGCCATAACTTCATGAGATTTGTCTTCAATCTCATCAATCCATTTCACCAATCATACAACTTGGCAAGCACAAAGTGAAGTTGTAGTGTAATCTGCTTCACATGATGATAAATACACCACAAGTTCCTTTCTTGAACTCCAAACATCTGGTGCACCACCTAGCATAAACACATAGTTTGTTGTAAATTTTCTATAATCAACATCACCACACCAACTAGAACCAATGTATCCAACAAACTTACCCTCCCTTCCTTCATCTGATTTTGGAAACCTTAGTGTCCTATTTGTGGCTGCAAGATGAGATTTTTTGGCTTTTGCATGAACCTACTCATCATACCTACACTACATGCAAGATCAAGCCTTGTGTGACAAGGATATCTTATTGATCTAATGACCCTTCTATATTTATTTGGATCAATGTTACCCTCATTTGAATCATTTCTTAATTGCAATCTTCATTTAGTTGGTGTTAATGTAGAATTGCAATGCTCCATCATAAATCTCTTGAGTCATTAGCGTATCTTCTTTGATGCATCAACAATCCTCTAAATCATTTGTAGAACTCAATTCCAAGGAAATGTGATATGTTTTCGATGTCCATCGTATCAAGTTCCTTTATCTGGTCCAATTTAAAGTCTCTAGTTTCTTTCTTACAACTGCGTATGATCAACAAGTCATCAACATAGAGTTATAGTATGATGAACCTCATTTTTGTTGCTCCTCCTAACATACATAACATGCTCATTTACACACTTCATGAATCCTATCTCCCTTAGGAAACCATTAATCTTTTTATTCCAAGCTCTTAGGGCTTGTTTGAGTCCATATAATGCCTTATGCAATTTGTATACCTTGTTCTCTCGAGTTTATTTTTCAAAACTAAATGGTAATGACACATAAACTTCTTCATCTAAAGGGCCATTCAGAAATGAAAATTTTACATCCATCTGACACATGGACCAGTTGTTGGTATTGGCTAAAGAAACAACCAATATAGTTGTCTAAATCCTGGAAAATGGTGCAAAGACTTCATCTAAATCAACGCCTTTCCTCTGAAGAAACCCTTTTCCCACAAGTCTTGCTTTATATCTGATCACTCCACCCTTTGGACTTGGATTCACTTTTTATATCCACTTCACATCAATTGTCTTATTTCCATGTGGTAGATCAACAAGTGACCAAGACTTGTTGATTTCTATAGAATCCAACTCCCTCAATGTCTCAGTCACATTCATCAGTTCAATGTATGTATAAAATTCATAGTGTATCAACTCACCTTTACCATTTACCACATCATTTGGCGTGACTACACAATCCTGCATTGTGGCTGGCATGTTTCTAGTTCTTTGAGGCCTCTTGGTACCTGCTTGAGTCTACACTTCAGCTTCACTACTTGGTTCTTTATACATGATTCTCACTGACTCCTTCTTAGCACTATTGCTCCAATCTCATTCCTTTAGATCATTTATGACTAGAACTCTTTTGATCATTGTTTGCTGATTCATAGGATCAAATAGGTTGCAACCAACAGTTTAATGATAACTAATCAAGATCATTTGGCTGGATTTGTTATCAAGCTTCTTCCTCAATTGGTCAGGTACATGTCTATGTGCAATAGTCATAAATACCTTCACGTGACTTAGACTTGGCTTGACAATAGACCAATATTTTTTAGTGTGATTCCTTCCAGATTACTGGTTGAGCATCTATTCTATATGTATGTTGCAGTGGACACAACCACACTCCATAATTAGATAGATATATGTTTTCCCTTCAACATACTTTTCACCATGTCCCCGATCCACTCCCATATTATTGAGGTGTGTATGGTGGCACCACCTTATGAACGATTATATCTCCTTAACATAATGCATCAAAATCACTTGACACATACTCACCTCCATCACTAGTCCCCAGTATCTTGATCTTGTGACCACTTTGCCTTTCTACCATGGATTTGAATTTAGTGAACACATAAATCAAATCGCTTTTCTTATTAATGAAGTATGTCCATAATTTTCTTCTAAAATTATTTTTGAATGCAACAAAGTACTTATTATCTCCAATTGATTCCACTTGGATAGGACCACACACATCATAGTATATGACTTCAAGTAAGGCTTTAGACTTGCTTCTTACACCCTTGCTGAAACTATTCTTATGTTTCTTGGCGCACACACATCATTCACACACTTCATTAAGAATATGAATTTAGGTAAACCTAAAACATTTGAAACCATGTTTCTCTTCTTCAGATGGATGATGTCTCTAAAGTTGAGACGGGCAAGCCTGTATTGCTATAACCATCCATCCTTGTTAGCTGCAGTTGCTAGGCTCATATTCTCCAACAAATCAAGTTCAATATTAAAGTTCCTATTTAAATATAGGTTTCTTCAAGATAAATCTTACACTTGAATCATGTATTCTCTCATATTGTCATCTTTCATCACCAGTTCTTTTCAATCAATTAGTCAATACTAAGTAGGTTGTTCTTCATGCCTGGAATGTATTGCACATTTGAGATAAATGTCTGCTTGTGATATTTTCTCTTGATTAAGACATCACCAATGCATTTAGATTCCAGAGAGCTATCATTTGCAAACTTCACTTTGTTCTTCATGAATTGACTGATGTTGACAAACCAGACTTTTCTACCACTCATGTGTGATGAGCATCCTGAATCAAAATATCATTGGTCTCTATACTTCTTTTCCTTCTTTGTTGGCATCATTAGAAACACATCTTCCTCATCTTTCTTTGTAAGATTTGCATCATCTTCTTGATTATTCTTTCTTGCAAAGCACTCATTAGAAAAGTGGTGATAATTTTTTACAATTGTAACAATGAATGTTACTTTTGTAAAACTTATTTCTTCCTCCTCTTCCTCTATTGGTTCCACCACCTCTATGACCAAATTGGCTTGCAACTTGTTTTTGATTATGTGAAATCCCTTCTTGCTGATAATTTGTACCATTTGAGTTGTTGTAGCCACCTTTACCTTTTTCTGTTCCATGTTTCTTTTCCCTTTCTATCTTAGCTTGATTGTGTCTGCAATACTATATTAGGTTTTGTCTAGCTTCGAAACCTCTCCACCATTCTTTTCTCATGTGATTCAAGAGTCCCTTACAATTCTTCTTTGTCAAATTTGACATGTCTTTATATTCTTCTATGGTTACAATAATGTGATCGAATTTTGGAAGTAAAGATCTTGAGGTCTTTGCAATTATTTTCGTGGTTCACATCACCTCACCACACATCTTGATTTTGTTTACCAACCTAGTCGCCCTTGTAAAGAAGTCACATGTGCTTTCATTTTCTTCCATCTAAAGAAACTCATACAGCCTCTTGTGAGTTTGTAACCTTATCGCCTTCACATTCTTAGCACCACCAAATAACTTTTCCAATATATTACATGCCTCTTTTGATGATTCAAAATCTCCACCCTTTTCAAAGTAACAGGGATCAACACATAGATGAATTATAAATAGAGCTTTATAATCCTTCTTATTCAATACATTAGGAATATTCTTCTAATCATTGGTATGAATTATTCTATTTATATCATTTTACTCTCTAACACATCATGTATCCAATAATATCGCACATCGATGTGTTTTGTCCTTGAATGGCATGTCAAACACTTGTTGAGGTGAATTGTGTTATAACTGTCGCAATAAAGAACATTACTTTCTTGATTCTAGTCTAACTTCTATAGGAGCATTTTCACCTACATGATCTCCTTACAATCTATGGTGGTTGTGATGTTTTTCAACTTTCGTGGTATTAAAAGTAATACACATTAGTCGTGATTGCCATGAAATACCCCCTTCAAGTGTAATCAAATATTCACATGTAGACTTTTGGATTTTTTCATCGCCTTCCATATAAACGTATATATACCCAATGAAAATTTGATTTCCATTTCTAAAACATAATCATTTTTTTACAATTCCTCTTAGATATCTAAATATCCATTCAAAGCATTCCATTGCTCTTTTCTTGTGTTCAATATGAATCTATTAAAAATTTATACATTATAACCAATGTCTAGTCTCTTGTAGATCATAAAACATAAAAGGCTACCCACATATAAGTAATATGGCACCTTGCTCATTTCTTCTTTTTCTTGGTCATTCTTTGGGCATTGTGTCTTTCTAAGTTTCAAATGACCATGTAGTGGAATATGTGTAGATTTTCTACGATTCATGCTAAACTTCTGAAGAAATTCATTTATATAATCTTCCTATGACATCCAAAACATTCTTTTAGAACGATCTCTAATGATATTCATATGAAGAATATTTTTCATTACACCCAAATGTTTCATCACTAAAGACCTTTTGAATTCCTTATTGAGAATAATTAACTTTGTCTTCATAAAAAAACATATTTGTATTCATAACAATAGTATGATGGATTATCCATTTTCATAATTCCTCACACAAACAAATTGGTCTATTGATGTCTTTGTGAAATTAAGTTAGGTCATGAAGAGATCAAACTTCTTGTACCATTGTCTTGAAGCCCGCTTTAAACCATAAAGACTTTTATTCAAGCGACACATAAGATGTACTTTTCTTGGTTTAGCAAAACCTTAAGGCTGCTCCACATAATTTTTTTTAGGTTTCCATGCAATAATTATGTTTTGAAATCAAGTTGTTATATCTCCAAGTACAGATTTGCATCTAGACTAAGGATTTCTCTAATAAATGTCGTATTTACCACTGGTGAGAATTTTTCTTCAAAATCAATATCTTTATTTTTAATGTCACCCTTTCACAACAATTCGTGTTTTGTACCCGAGTTTGGGTTATTCTCTTCAAATTTGAGTTTGAACAACCACATGTTTTTCAATGCCTTTTTTCTTTTGGGTAATTTTAAAAAGTCATATGTTTGGTTCACCTCTAGGGATTGCATTTCTACTTCCATGGCTTGCAACCAATTCTCTTTATTGCTTGTCTCAATGGTTTCCATAAAGTTTTGAGGTTCCCCCTCATCAGTGAGATTTACGTGTTCACATGAGAATTACTTTTTTGATGGTTCTTGTTCTATTTCAACATCCTCTACAAAATTATATTCTTACATTGTATGGATTTGTTCTATCTGATTAGGCTTCACCATCCAATTGTGTTCTGCTGACTATCATTATCATTATTGATTTGAGGATTCTCTCTGACCTGAATTGTGTAAGACAAAGGTCTTTGGCTTCTTAGATTGAATTTCATGGAATGTATGATCTTTATAAAATATCACATTTATGCATCAAATGATCTTTTTATTTGCAAGATTACATAGTCTAATGCCAATTTCATATCTTGGTGAACCAAGGTATATGCAGTCCTATGTCTTAGCAACTAGCTTTGCTCTTTAGTCTTTTCAAACATGGACAAATTCCATGCACCCTAAAGACTCTCAAATAATCGCATAAGGCTTTGTTTCAATACCACACTTCAACCAATACCTCTCCATTTAAAGGAATTGAAGTAGAAAATTTTATCAAATCAAATAAATTCTTATTACTCAACCCCAAAATGATTTGGGAAGTTTTGCTTAAGAAAGTATTTGGGATGTTCTCATAAAAGACACAATTTCTGGAAATATTTATTGATCTAGTATTGAGATAAAAAGAAGGTAAACTTTGGTGCCACTAGGGAAGCCTAAGAATAAGCATTTGGTGGCTCTAGGGTCAAGTTCATGTTTATGTCTTGTTATGGTAGATGCATATATAAGGCATCCAAAAGTTTTGAGGTATTTGAAAGAGGGAGGCTTTTTTAAATAAAAGCTCATAGGGAGTGTAGTTCTGGAAGTAGGACATCATATCCTATTAATCAAGTATGTGGCATGGAAAACGGAAGAAGACTAGAAACATTTTGGTAAGTTGGCATGAAATAATAGAGACCTAGTCAAATTAAGCAAGTGCCTATGTTTTCTTTCAATAGTGGAGTTCTTTTGAGGTGTCTAAATGAAACTTCTTTGACGCAAAATACCTAGAGAAGCGTAGTAAGAGGACATAATCAACTTAGTGCCATTGTCACTACTGATGGTCTTGATTTTATATGAATACTGATTATGACAATTAGTAATGAATTTTGGATGTGAGTTCTAGTTTCAGATTTATTATGCATGAGAAAAGTCCCAGTATAATGTGTAAAATCATCCAGAATAGTAAGAAAATAGTGAAAGCCATCCACAAAATGCATAGATATAGGTCGCCATACATCCATATGCACCAATTCAAAACAAGTAGAAGTAGTAGAGTTGCTAGTAGGAAAAGGGAGTCTACATTGTTTATCCAAATGGAACACATGACAAAGGAATTTTTTTAATTATATTTGATGGTAGAAAAGGTTTGAGACATATGATGTAAAACCTCATTAGAGGGATGACCTAATCTATGATGCCATAAATCTAGATTGCTAAAACTATTAATATGTGCCAAACTATCATAATTACAATCATTTTTGTGTGTGAAGTTGCAAAGAGATTTTGTGAACAGGGACTGTGTGAAGAATTTCAAGGTTATTATGATGCACCACTTGCCCAATCATTTGCTTGGTATAATCATCCTGAATGTAACAAGAATTGTGTGAGAATGAAATGCTATAGTGTGAAGTTTGGCATAGTTTAGATATGGAAATGAGGCTAAATCTAAACTCAGAAATGTATAAGACATTGTTTAGTTGAAAAGAGTCATCAAGGATAATAGTGCCAGAGAAATTTGTAGCAATACAATTCCCATTATGAAGATGAATTTAGACAAGGTCAATAATTCCAATATTAGAGAAACACTTGGAAGGGGCATACATGGTCAGATGCCCCTGAATCAAGTATCCACATATAAGATAAATTAATTTTAGCACATGTATTAATGATAACAAAGATTATTTGGTTATCATCCTTGGGAGATTTTTCAACCTTGGAATTTTGAGTGTCCTTCTTTGATTGTTGAAGAAGAAGAAGCAAATGTTGATAATACTCCTTGGAAATGAAACCAATTGTTGGAATTTGTGCTAACTTGGATTCTGCAAAAGATTTGGTGTTCTTGCTTCGATATCTTGGTGGAAAACCATGTTTGAAGTAACATGTATCCTTTGTGGGATTCATTTTTCTCTAGTTTGTACATAACATGGAATTCTTGGCGCTACCTTTTCCCTTTCCACGAGCATTATTGGCAATGTTGTTCGCATAGAGAATAGAAGGGCTAACAACAGAAGATGTTGGTGAAGCAATTTATTGTTCAACAATAAGCGAATAGACACAACTAATGCTTAAAATAGGGTCAAGAAGCAATATTTATGTGCGGATATTTTGGTAATTGTCGTTAACTTTGGCCAAATCACATATGTAGGGAGCATGGCATGAACAAGATGTCGTTGGCCGAGGATCTTCAAGCTCATCCCAAAGAATATTGAGATCACTGAACTATTAAGAAAGAGAGTGATCACCTTGTTTGATGGAATGAAGATCACGTAGAAGATCTGAGAAACCAAAATGGTTAGCTTTGGTGAAGCGTTCTCGAATATCGTCCCAGAGATCGAAAGTTAAGTCGAAGTAAAGAATGCTTTATACGATATGCGGTGAAAGGGTTCGATTTAACCAAGAAAGCACCGTGTTATTTGCACGATCCCATAACTCAAAGTTGGGGTTCTGAGGAGCTCAACTTGTTGAGAGTTCCATTGATGAAGCCAAGTTTGTTCTTCGATCTGAACGCACAACAAATTGATTTACTCCAGTTGTGGTAGCTTTTATCGTCGAGTGGTGGTGTTAACATCATATCATTCGATTCAGTAGAATTGTTGGATTTGGAATTCTTGTTGGAAGTTTCTTTGATGGTGGAATTGTCGTCATCAGAATTAGCATCGGAGAGAGGCCATGATTAAGGTTTTAGGGTTTGTGAAAGGTGAGACGAAGAAGATGAACATGAAGGCTGGAAGCGAAAAATTCAAAAGAAAGAAAAAGAATGGTTTAGTCTCTTAATACCATATTACACAAATAAAATGTAATGATAGAGTCTATTGGACTAAAAAATGCTAATTGAATGAATATGAGTCAGATTACAAAGAGAAGGGTCAATCTATATATAATAATTAGCAATTGGGCCTTTATTAAATTACAGTCCAAACCCATAAAATAAACAATCTAATAATAACAGAAAACTAATTGAAGGGATACAAAAGAGGAAAGTTAGTATAATGCTTCTAATAAGAAATCTTATTTATTTCTAATAATGATTTTATGAAAGTGAGGAGGACATGTTTGTTTTAGCTTTAAAAAATAATTTTTTTATACTTTTAAAAAATAATTTTAATAAAAATGTTTTCCAAAATATTACAACAAACACTCTTATATTCTATTTGAAAATCAAATTTTTATTTAGTTCATAAACTTCAAAATCTTTTTAATAATTTCTTATAGTTTTAAAAATTTTCTTTATCTCTGGTCCATGTTTATGCTCAAATCATTATTATACACCAAAAGTTTGGTCCCAACTGTCAGGCCTGATGTTATTTTTTTTTTTTGTTAATTAATTTATTTTTTTAAGTGAAATATTTATTGTGTTTAATGTAACAGCATGCAGGACACAATTGAACGGTACCGTAGAAATACCAGGAGTGCTCAACCATTGCAAAGATCAGATGAACAAAATATGCAGGTAATTTATTCTTTAACAATCCCTTTATTTTTCATTGTTCATTAAGAATTGAATTGGTATAGAAATATTTGGATAATAATCATAAAATTAATAATTTTGAACATCCTCTCAAGATATTCTAGCGAATGTTTTATAATATGACCCCACATATATTCCTTTTGTGTCCCCTTTTAAGCCCCAACTCCTCATTGAACTCCATTCCCATTTAATGACTCCAATCTAACAAATGCTTAATTTAAAATGCACCAAATTTTGTGAGAATATTATTTTAATTTTAAAAAATTAATATTAATTTTAATTACTAATGAATAGAGAATAAAATTTAAAAAATAACTCAATTTCTATTTAAAATCTAAAAATAACTCAAATGTCAAATGAAATATGCATAGATAATTTAGACTTAATTAGTAATTACCTATCGAGATAAGATTAGAAAAGTACAAATACAATTGAATGCGATTTAATTAAAAGCACGTTAAAAAAAATTAAATTTTTATGGCTATGTTCCATAGTTTATACTTGTAGTGCCACTGATCAAAGATAAGGAAAATCGTGGAAGGTTGCACAACCATGAACATAATCAATCGAATATGCAGAAGCAGAAGACAACAATCAAACATGAGATGCCACATTGTTGGAGCACAAAATTGAAGATGAAGATGGAAGTAGAGAGAGAAAGAGAAAGAGAAAGAGAAAGAGAAAAGAGTTACAATAGATTTTTGAAGAGAGAAACGTTTTCACTTACATTTATGTTATACTGATAACTGCAACGTAGGCATATTATTACTACTACCCAGGAGCTAAACACAACTCTTCTGGAACAGTCACATCAGAAGCTTATGCTTCTAACTAACAACACTTCAGAATAGGACTTACTTCTAACATCATCCCTTAATTCATATTCAGTTAACTAAACTCTACAACACTAATTTCACCCCTCAACTAGACAAAGTGTTCAGTCTTGACAGTTTTTGTCAGAACTATTAGAATAGTAATGCAAGTGTGATTAGCTGGACAAATAGTCGCACATTGGATAAGAATATAGTGACTTAGGAATATATAAGTGGGAGAACCCACTCATCTATCACCTTAAGGTTTTAGGTGGACAAGTGGTGTGTCTCTCACAAAGGTGGTTAGTCATACACTATGTATCAATGCTCCAAGTAACTCCCTCAACAAGAACATCTGCAAGTTGTTTTTGGGTGCTACAATGAAAAACTTCTTGCACTCCATTTCCATTTTGGACTTGATTCCTCAGAAAATGGAATTTTGTATCAATGTGATTGCTTCTCCCATGCAATACTGGGTAATTGGCAAGGCTTATGGAAAATTTGTTGTCTACCATCAGCTTCACATGCTTGCTCATCTTGATCTTCAGATCCTGTAACAAATTCATCTCCAAAACAACTTGACACACAAACATAACACCTGCAATTTACTAAGCTTCACATGTTGACAATGCAACCACATGTTTCTTCTTAGAACACCAAGAAATAGGACCTATCATATACTTGAAAAATATCCAAAGTACTTCTTCTGTCAACTCGGTCTCCACACAAATCAGAGTTTGAATAGCCTATAGCTCTGAGTCACATTTAACACCAAAAGGGAACAACACCTGACATCAACTTGGTAAAGTGACCACTTTGGTTTGTTCATAATCTACTCACCATTCCAATTCCATAACTAATGTCAGTTCTGGTGTTACACAGACATCTCAATGAGTTAACCAACTGATTAAAAGTTATATCATCTACATCATCACCCTCAACATCATAATCCAGCTTGATATTCATCTCAACAGGTGTTATAGCATCTATATCATCACCCTTAACATCATATCTCCAGTCCATTTCTCTAAAGGAATATTTTCCTTTAGCTTCTCCATTGGACACCTATTGAGTGTATATGCTGAAGTGGCAACAAATTTTCTCTACAAGGTGTGAGGCAAATTCTTCTCTTTCAGCATGCTCCTTATCATATCAAGAAAAGTTCTATTTCTTCCTTCAGTAAGACCATTGTGCTGAAGAGTGTGTGGAGCAGTAACCTTATGCTCAATTCGGTTCTCCTCACAGAACTTCTAGAACTTTAGAGTTTTTCTCACCTCTACCATCAGTTTTGAGAACTTTAAACTTCTGACCACTTATTTTCTAGCCTTCACCTTGAACTTCTGGAACTCAATAAACACCTTATGCTTAAACTTGATGAGTGCTAACCATGTCATTCTTGTGAACTCATTCGCAAAAGTCACAAAATACTTGTTTCCTCAAAGTTAATGTATTGGAAATAACCACATACATCATAATGCGCCACTCTTAAATCATGCTTTGCTCTTGGGGCTTCTTCTAACGCAAATGAAAATTTGCGTTGCTTGTCTTTCATGCATATCTCACAAGACTTCTCAGGCTTCACAATCTTAGAAATGTCACGTACTAGATTCTTAGAATTCATATGCTCAATCTTCTGAAGTTCAGATGCCCCAATCTCTTGTGCCATAACTCACTGTCACCTTCAGAGCTTTCTGCACTAAGGCATTTAGTTTCAATTGTCTTCACATTCACCTTGTATATGGTGTTTCTTCCCTACTCAAATTGCATAACCATCTTCTAATTGCAGTCATACAACTTCAAGAGATTGTTCTTCACAATAACTCATAAACCTTTCTCAATGAGCTGACCTATACTCATCTGATTACTCCTCATACCAGGAACATACCAAACATCTTTGATCAGAACAGTTTTAACATTCTTCACCTTGACTTTAACATTTCCCATACCTTCAGCATTAAGGTATTTATCAGTAACACATTTGAACTTTGCCCTCTTTCTGGGGTCAAAATCAATCAATCATTGTTTGTTTCCTGTTAGCTGATTTGAGCAGCCAATTTCCATATATCACCGGTCTACCAAATATATACCATAAGAATCAGAAGCCATCAACAACACAAGTTCGTAATCGAAATTTCCTCTGGCTATGTTTTCTTCTTATGTCTTCCTTTCCTAGTTTGACCAACAGTCTTTAGCAAAGTGACCTAACCTATTACAACAGTAGCATTAAACCTTTCTCTTGTCAAGCTTCTCCTTTCCTTTATGATGTTTCTTCTCATAAGAGTTGGAGACTTATGACTTCTGAGAACCACCATGTTTTTTCTTGGCTTCTAACTGGTACTACATATGATCCTTCTTGACAAAAGAAGCCTTCAGAGCCTACTATACCTCTCTTTTAGAGGTTATCTCAGTCAGATGCAACTCTTGCACATCTAGACTACTTTGTAGCCCTTCAATTCTCATGGTGCTCATATTCTTAGAATGTTCAATTTCTTCAACAATGTAATCAATTTCAGGAGTAAGAGATCTAAATACCTTCTCAATGATTACTTGTTCAAAAAGAGTTTCTCCACAAGATTTCATCTCATTTGTGATCAAATCACTCTAGAAATGTAATCAGGTACTTTCTCATTATTCTTCATGTTTAGATTATCATAGTTCTTGCGTAGAGACTAAAACTTCACCTTCTTCATTGACGCATCACTGCCATAGCAACGTGCTAGTATATCACACATAACATTTACCGTCGTTGAATCAACGATTTTCTCAAACACGTTCACATCTATACACTAAAGGATATAAAACAATGCTTTATGATCTTTCTTTCTCGTATCTTTTCGTGCGTTTATCTATTGCTCCACCGCATCCGCTGCAACTGAAACGTAACCTTCGGTGACGAGGTCAAGAACATCTTCAAAACCAAACACCACAAACATTTAAATCATCCATCGATTCTAATTCTTTCCATCAAACACTGGAAGTTTCGTATTAAAACTGTTTCCGCCGTTCATCTTGATTCTTATGCTCTGAAACTCAAACAAATTTCAAATTTTACCAAATACTCCTATTTCCCGATCCGCAATATTAAGAAACGTAATTCTGTTACGATTCCAATAGTGAATTCAACATGAATTAAAGAAAAATAAAATCAAATACACACGCCTTACGTACACTCGGGTTTCCATTTGAATTGAGCCGGAGTTCTAGATACCAATTGTTGGGCCACAAAAGTGAAGATGAAAATAGAAGGGGAGAGAGAGAGAGAGAAGTTACAACAAACTTTTGAAGAGAGAAACTTTTTCACTTGCATTTACGTTCTACAACTAAATTAATTACACCAAAGTGTTTAAATACACCAATGAAACGTGCCACGTAGACAAAGCTAAAATGCTAACCAGATCTAATCTTCGCGTAAGCATAACAAACTATTACTACTACCTAGAAACTAAACATTATAATAGTCATCTCAGAAGCTTCTATTTCTAACTAACAACGTTTTTGAATACAACTTACTGCTAACACATATTTCAAATTAGAGGAAACAATCATGCACAATACACATAAATGGTCTGATAAGATAACATTTACGTAGACTACAGTGTTATGATCAATAATTTTTTTATATAAACAAGGCACTCTGTAAATTATTTATATCATCAAATCATTCAAGCAAGTTATTTTATGCCCTTTATATTTTTCTTTTTCTCTTTCTTTTATTTATTTTTAGCTATTAGTATAAATTTTCACTTTTGTACTTCACACTATTAGGCTTTGTTTGGTTCTAAAAAGAAAATGAAGAGAGAAATAGGTGAGAAAAAGTGAGAGAAGAGAGAAATAAGTAAAAATAGAATCTATGTTATGAATAGCGGCCGTAGCGGCCGATATCGCGGCACGGCGCGGCGAAATAAGAAAAACCGCTTCGGGCTGTACCGGTCAGCCGCGTTAGGGCAACGCGGGTTTGAAGCGGGCGTCGCGGGCGCAATTGCGGGTCGGGCGCGGTTCGGGTGCGGCTGGAGCGGCCGCTTCAGCAGGTAGCGGGTCGGGTCCACCCAAAACCTAAAAAAAATATTTTTTTCCACGTGACCCTGTTTAAGATTTATAACCGTTACTCCTTCGTTCTCTTCGTTCTCACTCAGCGCCGCTCTCACTGTTTCCATCGCCACTCTCCTCCTTCTCTATTTCCGTCGCCGCTCTCCTCCTTCTCTCACTCAGCGCCGCTGTCCTCCTTCTCCATCGCCGCTGCCACTCTTGCTTGCCGTTATCATCGCCGCTGCCAGTGCCTGTGTTTGCTTCGTCGTGCTTGCTGCTTCAGAGTTCAACCATATTCTTATTCTTGTTTTCTCCTTCTTCCTGTTCAGCCACTCTTGCTTGCTGCCACTCTGTTTTGTTCTGTTATTTTTCTGCCATGGCAACTACTCCTCCAACAAGTGTTACTCAACCATCATCATCCGATGTTCCTTCCGTGGCTTCCTCCGCTACTAACATACACAAACCAATCGGTGATATAGGCTGGAAATTTAACCATTTGAAAGACATGAATAATAAGAGGAAGGTGACATGTGACTTTTGTAACGAAACGTCGACCGGTGGTATTTCTAGGGCTAAACAACATCAATTAGGAATAAAAGGAAATGTGAAGGCTTGCACTAAAACACCGGAAGATGTTAAGTTGATTTTACAAGAGCACAAAGATAAGAAAATGGCAGCAAAGAAATCTATGTCAGGTGAAGCCCATGAAAATGATGATGAGGCATCGCGTATCCTAGAAATAGCTAGGATTCGAGCTGGTAAAAGACCCGTTGAAGAGGGAAGTATGCCGGCTGCCAAGAAGAATACAAAAGGTCCGTTGGATGTTATTTACTATAGAAAACCTGAAGAAAGTTTGAAAAAGGGAAAGCAAACAAGTTTGAATGATGCTTGTGATAAGAAAGCAAGAGAGGAATGTTGCAAATACATAGCTTGTTTCTTTTATCAGAATGGAATTGCTTTCAATGTTGCGAATTCTAAAAGTTTTAAGTTGATGGTTGAAGCAATTGGTATGTATGGTGCACATTTGAAGCCTCCAAGCTACTATGAGTTGAGAGTTCCTTTGCTTCAAGAAGAGTTGAAACTTACTCATGAGATGTTGAGTACTAACAAGAAAGAACAACAAAAGTATGGTTGTTCTATAATGTCTGATGGTTGGACGGATACAAAGGGAAGAACTTTGATAAACTTTTTGGTGAATTCTCCGGCGGGCACAATGTTTGTTAAAAGTGTGGACGTCGCTAACATGGACAAAAGTTGTATAAACTTTTGGATAGCTTTATGGAAGAGATTGGTGAGAGCAATGTTATGGACATCAACTATGCAACTATGTCTTAGTATCTAGACTTGATGCTAAGATATCGGAAAAATTCCAAGAGTCAAGAAGGTTATAAAAAATGGAATGACTCTCACCGGTTTCATTTACAACCATTCTTTGGTTTTAAACTTAATGAGAGAGAAATTAGAAAGCGAATTGGTTAGAAGTGGAGTCACAAGGTTTGCCACAAATTTTCTTACTTTGCACAGGTTGCACACTCTAAAGTCAAAAATTAGACCCATGTTCACTTCTCAAGAATGGTTGAACTTGAATGCAAGTAAGGAGGTGAAAGGAAGGAAGATAGCCGCAATTGTTCTTCAAGTCTCATTTTGGGAGGATATTGTGTTTACTCTTAAAGCAATGAGACCTTTAGTAAAAGTACTTAGGCTTGTTGATAATGAAAAGAAGTCGGCAATGGGTAGCATCTATCATGCTATGTTGGAAGCCAAGGAGTTAATTAAGAAAAACTTCAACAACAATGAAGGCAAATACAAACAAGTCATTGATATTGTTGATAGAAGATGGAGTATTCAACTTCATCATCCATTGCACGCAGCTGGGTATTATCTTAATCCGAAGTACTTTTATAGCAATCCAATGATCGAGAATGATGATAAGTTGTTGGATGGTCTTTATACGTGCATTAGTAAGCTAGCTGCAAGTACTGTTGTTGTTGATGCCATCTATGGAGAATTATCAAAATATAAGATGGGTGACGGCCATTTTGGATTGAATGAAGCGGTTAGGCAAAGAGCTGATGTAGCTCCTGGTAAGTAATTATGCTTAATTCGCAATAATTTAATTACAGTACACAATTTGTGTTTATATGCTAATGCAAATAATTGTTGCATTGCTGAGTGGTGGAAGAGATATGGAGCAAAACACCAAATTTGCAGCTCCTCGCTATTAAAATATTGAGTTTGACTTGTAGTTCATCGGGTTGTGAGCGAAATTGGAGTACTTTTGAGCATGTAAGTAGTTGCTATTAAGTTATAGATTCAAATTAATAGTTTTGCAATGAATATTTATTATTTAAACTAACATTAAAATTATAATATAGATTCACTCCAAGAAGAGAAATAGACTTGAACATCAAATGTTGCAAGACTTGGAATTTATCAAGTACAATCAAAATTTGAAAGAGCGCTTTGATAGTGATGATTTGATTGATCCTGTGGTAATGGATGATGATTTTGATACCCATAACCTATGGTTATTGGGAGGTGAAGATGAAGCTGAACTTGAACCTGAAAATGATATGGTGTTTGATGGTGACGATTTGTCTTGGCTAGATGTTGAAGCTGCAAGTGGTGCTGCTGAACCACTTGTCAACACTAGAAGCCAAGCAGCATTGCAGAAGAAGGCGACTGCACCTCCACCACCTCCACCACCTTCTTCATCTAGATCTAAGGCAAAAGCAAAGGAAGTGGTAGTAATAGATGATGAATTTGGTGATCAAGAATATATTGGTGAGGATGAAGAGGATGAAGAGAATGAAGAGGAAGAGGAAGAGGAAGAGGATGCTAGTGTCGAAGGAAGTGATGATGAAGACTTGGATTTTAATGATTCTTGAACTTTTATTAAAGTTTTCATGTTTAGTTATTTTTAGATTTAAACTAGTGCATTTTGACTTGGATTTTATTTTGTTGCTTAAGACTTGTCAATTTGAGTTGAGTTGAGATTTTATTTTGGACTCCATTTTGACTTGAGTTTTTTTTTTTGTATTATACTAGTATGTTTTTGGCATGTAAATGTCTATTTTTTTAGTGTCCGCGTTGCTAAAAAAGCGCCCGCGCCGCTCCCCGCATCCGCGCCGCGCCCATTTTAGGGTTGACCGCGCCGCGCCGCTTTCCGAGATTAATAACATAGAATAGAATATGTTTATATGATTGCTTGGTATAATAGGAAGGGGGAGAGAAATAAATAAGAAATAAGATATATTATATTTATATTTCTCTATTTTTTCGCAAGTATTTCTTACAAGTCTCTCACGTTTCTATCTCTCGTCCTACTTTCTCTTAAAACAAATACATTCATAGGGAATTTGTAGTTGAAGGACACATAATTCCATTCTTAACCTAATCACTTGTAAAAGGAGAAAAATAATTCATATAAAAAAGATTAGTTGAATATCCACTAAACTTTTGAAGGTTAACAACAATTCGTAATATTCAGCATTTCATCTTCACTCTATCAAAATAATTTATTTCTAGAATGTCACATCTTCTAATTAAAAAGTTAACTAAATATATATACTATTATATATTAGGTAAAAAGTTAAACAAACATATATTTTTAGAAATTAAACGGAACATAAATTTGCATTTTAATAAATCCCAAAATTTCCTTTAATTACATATATCGCCTCATCAATGACGGAGGCAATCCAACATCCTAGTTATGCCTTGTTTTTTCTACATATCCTTCCAAACATAATTCTTAGATTCTTAAACTAAAGAAGAGAATATCAAAACTATAGAAAGACATAACCAAAAGTTATGCTTAACAAATTTAAGACCATCTCTGATTTAATATTAGTGATGTTATAGTCTTTAGAATGTGTTTCGCGTTTGTCTAGTTTATACTTTTATTTAATAGATGTAACTACAATAAACTTATTATTCACAAGGCCTACACATCAAAACCAAATAACAAATGCTACGAAGAAAGATGTGAGGAACATCACTTAAGTAAGAAGTGCACAATCTTAATTTTCGGTTAACTTTTCATCGTCAGATCTAATCGCATGGTGATCCATACGAAATGCTGGATTAAGCAGAATCTTTTTTTTATATATTTAAAGGGTGCCTCAAATTGAACACCGCACATGCTTGCATGAGTCACTTTAATATGGAGAGTAATCAAGTAATACCGGTCTTTGAAATTCTTTAGAGTAGACTTCAAACATCTTTTGGTCCTGCCTAAAAGAGAGTCAACCCTGACCCCGTGTTGAATAATTCGAATAACGTTGGATGTTAAAAAGACAGAAAATGAGCGTCAAGGTTAGAACGGTTTTATTGTACTCGCATCAATATTGGAAGACTTTGGCATAAGTTCTGCTCATTGGATGTAATTATGATGGGACAATCTCTAAATGATTCAGAACACCCACCTCGAAGTCTTTGAAAGGAAGACGACAACCTATCAAGAAAAACAAACATTTGTGAAGAGGAATGACACACCATTCATACTTCCTACATACCCTTTTTGTTTCCTTCGGGAGAAAGCACTCCTAAGTCTAAGGGGGAACACACCTCGATGAAAGTATGATTCAGACCACCCTTACCAATGAAAACTGATATGGCAACTAAGGTCTCTTGGTTCACCCACACAACTGAATCATATTCCGTAACATTTTGGGTTCATCGGAAGGATTTGTCCATCTTAGAATTATTGCCAACACACAAAAAGAACGACCATGGGTATAAGCACAAGATCAGGATTCCAACCACTAACCTACTTCGATGTCTATGCAATTACAACCAAAAGCACGATGATGCATTGTGATATAAGTCTGAGCATTGCGCTCTTGGTTGAAATCATCTACAACAATGGGTTTCGTCAAGAGCAAAGCAAGAAAAGAGATACCTCCGACGACCTCCCTAGGAGTGAGGCTACCAACAACCCTTCCATTATCAGTTGCAGCTGCTTCCTTCAAATCCTCCATCACCACCTTTCCAAGAAATCCTAATAAAAGAAAAATAAGTATAAAAGAGAAAGGCACTTTAGGTCGTAACCTTAAAAGAGATGTATTTGATGATACATCTAGGAAAAGATTCATCGGAAGAGATGGTACAAAGACGTTAAAATGATGGCCAATGAGAAACTGTTATTAGAGACAAGGGGAAATTGTAGAAAATAGGGGAAGAACTCTTAAAGTCTTGCGCAAATGACAAAAAAAGGGATAGTTACCAAATAACACTTTACATTTTCTTCAAACAATCGTGCAATCTATGACTGCGAGCGTTGGGAAGTGTGACCATGCTACCAGGAATCATGATCTTGCATATCAAATTGTTCAGGACACTCGAGTACTCTAAGATGATAAGATGCCATTAAGATCAGTCCTACGACCATGCATCATGTAACACCCAATATTACCCAAGGTTTTATATGTAAAATCAGAGTAATTTAAAATTTCATAAATTCAATACTGAGGTGTCACACCTTCAAAACCAAATCACTTTAAACAGTTTGCTTTAAAGTATAAATCTCAGATACATAGCAATCGTCGGAAAACATAAATTGATTCTTAAAAATCAAAACATCTTTATTAAACTTCCTCATCAAATCATGTTTTCATAAAGTATGATTCTTATTCACAAAAGGAATAATAATAAAAGAACAACAACAAGACAACATAAATATTCCCCCGAGTGCTACGTATCAGAGCGACACCGACTCAACTAATAGCAACTATAATCTCTGTCTTCATAACCTGCACGTTACCAGTATAAAGGTAACGGCAAAACAAGTAAAGGGTGAGATACTCCAAAATATATAATTAAAGGCATGATAACATATATATACTTATAGTTTCAGAATTATAGAGGGAATAGATTAATAAGTGCATTCCAACGCATATCCAAAACTCACTTACTCTTATCGTCATTCTAATGTGTATAATCTACACTTTATCGCCATAACCTCATCGGCATAAATCATCACAACAACACATAAACTTCCATCACGAAATCATCACAAGTTAATACGTCACTAATCAACACGGCAATAAAAAACAACAACATCAAACAATGCTAATAACATAAGCAACATAAATAAAACCATCACAAATTGGCTAAAGCCCATCGTCGCTTTTGGCATAAAAACCCATCGTCACACACATCATCACATCATATTTGCATTAAGCATTTCATCAAAATTACATCATCACAAAACTCATCATTTATATTCATCGTCTAGTTATCATGAAATTATCAAGTTATATTCATTTCATGCTCATCATAAAGATCATCACCAAACAAAACATCATATATCATCGCAATTCAACATCATCCATCAACTAAACCCAACGCCAAACAACTCAAACATAAACATAACTGACTCCATGAGACACGACTATGTTATGCATGTGGTACCCGTCGCTTTGTCCATAATTAGGAACACTTGGCATAAAGCCCATCGTCGCTTGGCATAAAAGCCTCGTCGCTTGGCATAAAAGCCCTCGTCGCCAATGCAATGTATGTGACTCGACAAGAAAACAACACAACACAAAAACATCATCATCGCTCATCAAAATTGGCATAAAGCCCACATCGCCATAATTTATCCAAATCAAGATAAATATATCATCGCATCATATTTGCATTATGCAAAACGTCACATATAATTCATCATAATCAAAAGTTATGTATTCATAAATCGGAAGCATTTATTAGCAACATCAATATAATCATCACATCATCATGTACAAAGACATATATCATCGCATCGCATATCATCAAGTATTCATTACTAAATACATCGTCGCAAACATTATGTTTAATCACACCACATCATTATCAATTCATTCACTAAATTCCAAATACGGAAAAATAGTCAAACACCTATAATCGTCGCGAAAGCCATTCCTAATAACCGGCATTAATCATAATCGTCAACATCGAAATCGGATTGTCCATACGTGTCTTAAATCTACTAAAACGCAATCCGATTCAATTTAACCGTAATTTGGCCTATTTCGGGTCGTCTCGTAAAAACTCGTAATTTCAAAAAACTAACCTCACCACTACGTTCTACACGTCGAACTTAGCTAGCACGTCAATTTTCGTTGAATTCAGAGCAACTTGCTCCGTCGTCGAATTTACCGAAATCGGAAAATCGGAACATAATCGGGTTCCAAATTTAATCGGCTAACTTATGTCCTAATTATATTTTATTAATACCAACTAGTAGTATGTGAATTTGAGGAAATGGCAAGAAATAGAATCAAAACACATAATTATGCAAAAAACACAGAAACAACAAACAGAGAAACAGGGAACCACCAAAAATTCGTTCCTCCTCCTATGCTTAAGGGGACGTGCGTCCCAGGAGTGTGAAGACTAGGGGGCGGCCGCCTTAGGGCTGGGGACGGTTGCCTCCCCTTGTGGGGTGGGCGCCTCCCCCCCTTCGTGTGCCTCCTTCTTCATCTTCCTTATTTTGGTTCTAACAGACAGTTATTCTTTCTGGTTTTTTTTTGTTTTTTTTTTTATAGTTTATAGTTTTCTTTTCTTTTTCATTTCCAGTTTATACTTCTAGTACCTATAAACTAACAATGAAACACCCAATAATCCATACTCCTAACTCAACCTTTCTAAGCTATTTCAACAATCCACCAACCAAACTCATAAATCAACCTATCAATTTTTCCCCAAATCTAAAATATAACTATCAAACCCTAACTGAGATGGAGAATCAAACCCCTTACCTTATCTTGTTCTTGCAAAGCTTCATGATTCCTCTACCACTTCCAACCAAAGCTTCCTCTTTTGTTGCTCTTCTTCTTCTCCTTCCAAAACCCTTTCTTTCTCTCTAGGTTACTATGTTTGGTTTTTGTGTGTTATGTTGGAAAGAAAAATAAGGAAAGTGTTTTTATGATATTCTTACTAGTAAACTAAGGTGTAAACCCAATCCTTCCCAATTAATCCTCACACCCCCAATTTATTTAATTAATTAATACCTTAATAATATATAATAATATTATTAACTCAATCAATTAAAATAATTCCGGGGAATTAAATATCGGTCCGAATAATATTTTACCGAACGAAACGTCGCCAAATATATTATCAGATATATTGATTAATATAAATATTCTCGTCGCAAAATAAATATCGATCGGTAATTCGAAAATATTAATATAATATAATATTAATTAAAACGGAGCGTTACACATCAAGCCTTCTGGAGAAACGTTGCATGTTATAAGGAAGACATTCAATGTATATGTTCCTAATGCTACTATTGTTTAAGCTAATCCAATTCGTCTGGCCAGGGCAGACTGGAAGCCCATATGAAAAACACTTTATCTAGCTATTAGAGTTTGACCTAACTCATCATTATCAAATTGGCTTGTAAGGTGAGAGCAACACTCTATATAAAGTCTTTCAATGCTCTATCTCTAATCATTGTGCAACTTGGGATTTTTCCAATACATCTCCTCATGTCCATCATTCTTTTGAGCTTGGTGCTTAGATATTAATGGTGGGCAGACTATGATCCGATTGATAGACTCTGATACGATATTAGAAATGTGCTTGAGCCTAACCCAATCCTACAAAACTGGCTTGTAAGGTGAAGATTGTCACCACTTATAAGAATATATTTAGACCATATAATGTCCAATGTGAGAATCTTAACACACACCGTCACGTTCAAGACTGAACATTTGGAGCGCGAAAATAAATGATGAATGGTCTGATATCGGAAACCTGATAGTAGATGATCCACCAAAACTTAAACCAAGCTATGGTACCATATTAGAGTTTGACTTAACTCATATTTCCAAAACTTTCTTGTAAGATGCATATTGTAAGATGTTATGGTACAATATCTTGGTGTAAATTGCTTATAGATCAACTCTTCCTCGAGTTGTCCTTTTTAAGGTGCTGTCGAAGTCTCTTAGTTTACCAATATTCCTATGAAAGGAAGATTAACAATATACAACCCCCAAGCACAAGGCGTGTAGGGGGTGAAGTGTTTTGAGTGAAAGGTCTTGGCAATAAATGTGGCCTCTGCAGTCAAGAGGAGTTGTCATGGCTGTTCGGTATTTGAATTGGCCTCATTGAAAATGGGAGGACGCTGTTTATTTTGTAGCGACGTGATTAAAAGATCATGATTTAGGTCGGCCAAATATCTCGTTTAACGTCCCTTGAGTATCCTTCCCAGTCCCGATAAGAACACAAGAACGCACACGTATGAGTGAATTATTTCAAAGTAGGTCGATCATCCTTCAAAGGCGGGTTTCTTCTATACCCTGACCTTTATGCCTTTTTCGGGCTCTTGTTATGCATTGGCACTATGTCCGTATGGATAATACTTCGAGGAGAATAACATGTAGGCATAAGACTTCTCCTAGGGTTCTAGCATATATTCCCATAGGAATCTTTACAAGGTATAAGGATAGCTCGATGAGTTCATGAGTTGTGCTCTGGTTGAAGTCTTAAATAATCGCATGGAGAGACTGATGGGTTCCTACTTAGTGCTCTATTTGGAGTCTTAGATAATCGCAAGGAGAGCTCAATAGATTCCTACTTGAACTTGTAGGAGTGTTTGATTTTACAAGGAGAGCCTAACGGATTCCTGATCGATGCTCTTCTAAGAGTCTTAAAGATGTTATCGGGTCTTGAGCCCGATTCATAGAACTTTCAAGATGAATTTATTCGACTTTTTGTTTGCTGTTGGAGATTCGTTTGAGGAATTCAAATTCACACAATTGACAGTGAAATAATATGTGATTGTCGTTGTCTTTAAATTTAAGATCGACATTTAGAGTGATATCTACACACATGCTCCCTTGTTTATTTTCTTGCTTGTGTTATTCATGCAGTATCATATACTTCCAATACAGTTAATCAATTTACTATTGGTCCCTCAAGTATGGAGGGTACAAACTAAATATACAATATAGTCCCTTAACTATGAAGCCTTGAAGCCTATAGGGGCTAGATGCTTTAGGAAAAAGTATGGAGGATAGAAGTTGGAAATTCGGAATGTACAAAATTGCTTAAAAGCATCTTTCATGGAAGTAGGGGAAAATAATTAGAAAGTTGGAATTTGTAAGACATTGTTGAGGGAGTATGAAGCTATTTATATTAGAGCTTTAGAGGTGCTGGATTCCAAAAAGCCTAGCCTTGATTAAATCTCAAAGCTTATATTCATTTTAGTTCTCCTTGGTCTATGCAATGTGAGAGATTTCTAACTCTTCAACAACTTCCAATTTCAAAAAATTTAATATAACACCATGCAATGCGAGACTTCTAGTTCTCCTTGTTCAACAAGTCTATTTGTATTTAAAATGAGATTTCTTTTATGACCCTCCAACAATTTTATCTAGGTTGGTTGCTGCATTTGTTTGTGTAGTGTCAATTTTTATTAATTTGTCAAATTAAAATTACTGAATTCAGAGTATTAAAACTTGTGTTTAAATATGTTGCTTTAGTCTCTCATTTATATATTGCTCAACATGTTTATTTTCATTAAATGCAAAAGTTTTACTCAAATTTGACATTTCAACCATGCTTGAAAATCTCACCATAGTTGTGATCAAGGTTTTAAAAAACGGCTGCGGTCGCGTTGCAGTTATCATAATTTCGGTGGTTCAGATATTGTGTTGTAAATAATGGTCATCGCGGTGTGAATTTCTCATAACATTGCATAAAATAAGATTCCTGTAAAAAGAGTAGAATTCCTATAAAACTAGAGTGATTTCAATTTTACAATAAAATAAAATTTTAGTTCAAAATTTCAATATTTTGATTCTTGTAAAAACCATTTGATTTGTACTTCTAGAATAACGGTGTGTAAATGGCTGTGACGGTGTTCCACGAGCATAACGGCATTTTGTCGCGGCTGTAACTGTATTTGATATGCGATTTTTTCTCAGTCTTAAAACGGTGAATAACTGTATCGGAAGGCTCCGATACCGTTTTGTCGCGGTCATATTCGCGGGCACGGACTGTTTTTTAAAACATTGGTTGTGATCTCATGGTTTATTGGCATTTTCCATTGATCTCTATTTACTTTTTATCCTCTCTATATGGCAGAACTTGAAGCAAGAAACAGCAAGTTTGATGAAGAAGATTGAGCTTCTTGAAGCTTCGAAACGGTTTGAACATCTTAAATTTCTCTTCATCTTCACAAATGGTTAACATATATTCACCCTAATAAATTTCACTTACAACAAAAGAATGTATTGCTTGCGTATTGTTCATTTCTCAGGAAACTCATGGGAGAAGGTTTGGGTTCATGTTCCTTGGACGAACTACAACAGATAGAACAACAATTGGAAAAGAGTGTAAGCACTGTTAGAGCAAGAAAGGTAATTAATTAGATTAACAAATCACTGTATTTCGATGAAACCCAAACACTCAGATCACGCCCTGACACCAATAATAATTTAAAAATAAATAAATAAATTATATGTAATCAAAAGTGTCGTGCAGGTGACTTGACACAGATACGTACACAGATCCACATTTTTTTTCTGAGACGTTGGTGCCGCTTAACTTTATTTTTTACCAAGTAATATTCTGAACTTAATTAAATACTTGTATTCCTATTTTATATATTTCAGAATCAGGTTTACAAGAATCAAATTGAGCAACTTAAAGAAAAGGTATGTTGTAAAGAAAATAGGGTTTCAGAGTGTGATACAAAACCCTAATAAAAATGCTTTATGGTTAATCTGTTTCTTTTCTGTAATCTCTATAGTAGAGAAAGTGAAAAGTTGTTGTTTCTAGGACTATTATTATACATTGAGAATGAGAAGAAAAAGTCAGTAGCTAGTACATTAAAAAAAGTGATTATTTCTATGTTTTGAATACAATTCAGGAAAAAGCCCTACTTGCTGAAAATTCCAGGCTCTCTAAGCAGGTGAAAAATAAACTATAGTTACAATTGTCATTCAATATTTATTTTATTTTAGAAATTATTTACTTAGATTGAAAATTAATGCAGCCGCAGCCGCAGCCACCGCCGTTGCCACCAACAAATGATGATCAGAGAGAAAATCAAAACCAAGCGTATGCAGAAAGCAGCAGTCCGAGCTCGGATGTGGTGACTGAGTTGTTCATTGGACTACACAGGTCTAGCTGAACATGATGGTTTAAAGGTTTAGTGTATGTTTGGTTTTACGATAATTCCAATGCGTCTAAGCAACAAAATTCTTTCTCTTTTATTGCATTGGAATTTGTTCAGCTTCAGAACAAACATATCCTTAATACTTGCCTTATATATACATATGCAAGTGTAGAGTAATGGGAAAAGCCCTAATGTGTCTAATGTATCTATTTGTTGAACAATGTGATGCACTGAATATATTAATTTTCATAATTTTATTCTTATCAAAGTGCTGAAAAAATTATAGATGGTCTTAAAATATATAAAATAAAGAGCATAACTCTAAGAACTGCATGGTTTGTGGGAATATTGATATCATGAGTTGGCTGGGCTTTAGAGGTTTGGGCAGCCCTCTTTGCCTGCTGAGGAAGGTGGATAGGTGTTCTCTATTATGGTGTTGAATTTGGGTAATCTATGGAGTATTGAGTCGGAGAATCCCTTATACTCTCTTGTCTGTATTGTATGTACCGAATAATCGGAGTTTTATGAAGGACGGGACAAAATCACACCAGAAGAAGTACCAAGAATCTATCAACAAAAGAATTACCAACACCACTTGTATCAATTGTATCCACTTCAAAACCAAAAGCCTAACCCTTATGAGCAAAAAAAGAAAACAAAAAAAATGTAAACTGCATATTTGCTATGAATTTTGGCTCTGCTTTTGCATATTTAATGGAGTTCTCTTGATTAAAAATAAAATAGTATGACAAAAAATTTAAAATTTATAGGGCGATATCTAATATTTACAGTTGGTACAAAAGGTTTTTTCAGATCGTAAGAAATTTAGGGTATTTCTTCAAATTTTTGAATATATTGTCATGAAAATTTTGTCACATTTTATACTGGAATTTTCAAAAATTTTGGTTGTTGATTTTTTTAATCGAATATTTCAAAATTTACGGTAGTTCAATTTTTTTGAAAAATACCAAAAATTCCAGTACATTAAAATTTTTTGGTACAAAGTGGTAAATTTGAAATTTTCGAAATATCAATAATTTCATATGAACTACCAAAAATCGTAAAGTAACGAAAATTTGTATATGTCCTATTAGAAATTTCCTCTATCGATAACATAAAAAAGTTGTATAATTTTAAACACATATACAATACAATATTAATTTTTGGCAACAAATTTGTTCTCCAATTTCAGTTATTTTTAGCGTCAATAGTCCTTTAAAGAGGGAAAAATGATAATCAGGCAAAAGAACTAAGGTAGATTAAAATTTATGCAGTACATACACTTTTAATTGAAGAGGCTCCAAGCCTAGATACTACAACAGAAACAAGGGCAGTAGATCTAGCAGGAGATTTCTTATAGGCATCTGCATTTGTAAAGAGGGATGACAAAATGGATCGTGGTCTGTCGGGTCCGTCCATACATCTATTAAAAAATGACGGATTGAGTTAAAATTTTAAATCCGATTACCCGCCGCAGATGGACCCATGTATCCGTTGGGCTGGCCCGTGGGCCACAATCCGATAAACCATCCCTAATGTTGGTTATGTCAGCTGGATTTCTTTCCACACAACCTACACAATTTAAATGATGTGTCAAGTTTTTGAATTTGTTGAGACCATTTTTTTTTTTATCTTTTAAGTGTATAGATTTTAATTCAAAATAAATATTAATTGAATTCTTAATCTATATCTGTTCTACTATAGTAGCCATAATTTCCTATTTGTGCTGACGTTATGGTAAGATTTTTGAAACTATATTTCTTGGCTTTGTTGTGTGTTTGTTTTTCTACTTGAGATATATAATCCTCTTCATTTCAAAAAACATATTAGCATTTTCAATTTTCTGATCTGATGATATCCTCTTGCCACAATACCCTGCAAACATTTATCTGATAGATGAGCCAAGTGCACATCTTAATTCTGAACTACGTATTATTGCTGCGAAAGTCATCAAAAGGTTTATTCTTCATGCAAAGAAAACAATCTTTGTGGTTTAGCTATATTTCATCATGGCAACATAATTTTGCTCACAGAATTATTATTTATGAGGGTCGACCTTCAATTGATTGTTAGGAAAATGTCAACAATCACTACTGACTGGGATGAATCTTTTCTTATCTGTAAGTGTCATTATTTTTCTATTGTTTCTAACTAAAAAAATAACTTTAAAGTATACTGCATACAGAAAATTAAAAATTATGTTGTAGTATTTGTTTGTGTGAGGCACTTTTAATGAGTAGAGAAAGATAGAAAAAATGAGAGAAACTATATTATTAAAAAACTATAAAACTGAATTACAAATATGTGTATTTATATAAGTAAGTAACTTCCAAAACTTAACTAAGTTGAGTTTGTGCTATATAACTTTCTAACCAATTAAATAATGTGGATTATATCTCAACATACCCCTTTATAATCCAACTTGTCAAACAAATTAATCACAGTCGATATGAACTATTCATAATTTCTTTCTCAAATTCAGGAATCTGTCGATCTTCAATCCTTTGGTGAAAATGTCGGCCAATTGTGTGTTACCTGAGCAATGTCTCATTTCAACTTCACCTTGATTTACCTTCTCCATTAAGAAGTGAAATCTCATTTCGATGTTCTTACTCTTTCTATGTAGAACTAGATTCTTTGCATTATTTATGGTTGACTTGTTGTCGATCTTTAGCACCAAAGGTTTCTTCATTTTAACCTCTGTCTCTTCCAGCACATATCTGATCCAAATTGATTGACATGCAACATATGATCCTTCTATATATTCATCCCCACACGATGATAATGCCACTACAGTTGCTTTCTTGAACACCATGAGATTGGGGCACCAAATACTTGAAAGAAGAAACCAGTTGTGCTTCTTCGATCTTCCTTATCTCCATACCAATCAACATCTGAATAGAAATTAATCTTATCTTCTTTTCTTTCAGAATCTTGTGGAAATAGAATTCCATATTTTATCGTTCGTTTTAATTGTCTCAGGATTCTTCTTACAGTCTTCATGTGTGATGTAACACCCCAAAATAATTAGATTATTTATTTAATTATTTAATTGATTATGATGAATATTGGTGATGTATTTATGAGATTATATGATATTTTGATGAACATATTGTGTGATGTGATGTTATGCGTAGTGTAGTATATTAAGTGATATTGAGTATTTTAATTTTTTTATAGATAATTAGAGTAAGTATTTAAAATTATTTCAATGACAGAAATAGAGATAATATATGAGAAGGCCAAAATAGTAAGATGTAAGAGGTTACATGAGGGAAAAAGTGGAAGACCATACCAGGGATCCAAGGGATAAGATTGACATAAGCCAAATTTGGAATTTTAGAATGCTCATTATGTGCAACTGTGAAAGTTGGGAAGAGAACTGTGAAGAGTTAGGGCACGAAGAATAGAGAAGAGAATCAATCCCTTGAGCTTGCAACGAGAATCAAAATCTGGAATCTAAGGTAAGGTAAGGGGTTATGTTGTACCCCAAAATTTACCCTCTTCATTTTGGTATTTTCGACTTATAATTGCATCATCATAAACATACAAATAAACATGCATATACATGCATAACATTGATCACATGGCTACCTGGTTCTAAGTATCTCAATTTGTGAAAGAAATTGTGCGTTTCGACTATCTCAAATCATTTCAAGACCGATACTGATATTTTTCGGTTCGTATGTTTGATGCAAGATTTTTCTAGTCAGAAAGCTATTTTGGTTTGGTTCCGTGAGCATTGGGATCAATTCAATATATTCTCTAGTTTATCTATCCAAATCGGAGGCCGTTTCGTCGAGAAAAAGATTTTATTTGTTTATTTCTCAATAAAGTGAATTTTGGGTTTTCAGTGTGTTTTGGGTGCTCCGGAAGGCATATCTCTCAGATAGTCGGGTATTTTCTGATGATTTTTGACTAACAAGTCCCTCTAACTATCATATACAACTTTCGTTTGAAAGCCGGAAGCAAATTGTCTGAAGAAGGTCCTCAAAGAAATTGATCTTTCAAGTGGAATAAACTGAATTTTAGTGTTGTGTCGTGTTCTCGATGCGCTAAAAAGGTCATGAGTCCTAGCTGGAACATCAAAACTGAGCGGGACCGATGTCTAAAATTTCGTATTGAAGTCCTCTACAACTTTTAATCACAAGTCTAGAGCCATATATTCACCATTTAAGAGAAGTTGTTTATTCTTTGGAATTGATTTTGAGACGAACCGAGCATTTTTCATCTGTTACACGATGTTCGAAAAATCATATCTCGCTCGATTTTTATCGAAACAAGGTGGAACCAGTGCCAAAAGTTCACAAATCCTGTTGGCTTCATTTGTCACGGAGACACTGAGTTCAAACTTTGATCAGAAGACCCTCTTTCGAGGAAACCTCTCCGAAGAGCGCAATAAAAATTCTGCACGTGTTAGATGCCCGGAAAATGTGCTGAAACTTCAAAAATTCATATCGTATGGACCGTTTGTCCGATTGAGTTGAAATTTTGACTTACACAAGCAAAATCACGCTCCAGACGTATTTCGTTTACATTCCATTCCGACTTCAAATTTTGCAAGGATTTGGCTGTTTTGGAATAAATAAGAAAATTATTTGGATAATCCTGATTTGGGCTTAATTGTGGATCTAAGGCACTCTAAGGCCCAATTTTTCACACTATAAATAAATTTTCCCCTTCACAATTTGAACACACACAATCATTTGCAAGATTTTACTCTTAAACTTCACTTTTTCTTCTCCTAATTCTCTCTAAACCAAGAGTCAAAACCAAAGGAAATTTGAAGAAAATTATTTCCCTCCTCCACAAGAAAAACTGAGCTCCTCCCTATCTCTTGCCGGACCACCGCGCGTCCTCCTTCTCCACCGGTAGCCTCGCTGTCTCCGACCTCCTCTGACCGGACTCCCCTCGGCCGACCTTGAAGGCTTGGAAAACACTTAGAAGGGGTGTTTGGATAAGTTTTTTCAGATTAAATCTTTCTTTTTTATCAAACAACAAAAATAAACTCACAAGAATTTTTATCCTGGTTCGTTTGAAACTCAAACTACTCCAGTCCATCCGTCAAGGTGATTTCTGTAACACCCCCTTCTATTTACCCGCGTTTTATAAATAATAATCAGAATATTTAATCATAATCAAGAAGGCGTCACAATTTAAATCATACAAATTTGACCCAACAGCATCATGCTTTCACTGAAGAATATTCATTAAATAAATCATACTCAAAATTATGTTTAACAGCGGAAATGAAACATAATTTATTCCTGAATACATTAATCAATAGTCATTCCAGGATATCTAATCAAAACACAATTCAAAACTATCCAACTATCCGTTAAAGGATTCAAGCAATCGTTTCCCAAAGGTTACATCTACCAGAGCACGACATCGACACGCGGACTAGATTAACTAAACTCGACATCTAGAGCTATCCTCACCAACTCCAAGCTAATCACGGATCTGAAATTGTTAAAGTAAGGGTGAGATTCCAATTCAATATAATATGTATTATACGTTCTTAGATCCAACAGATTAATTGAATATATTAGTTCATCAACCAACACGAGATCTTAAACAATACAGAAACAATTCACACAATGATCATGTATAAATATCAAACAATGGCAATTGTAACACTGGAAACCATCCTAACATGTTACAATTCCATATGCAAGACTCTATGCATGTGGTACCAATCGTGAACGCGTTCACCCCCGCTCCGCTTACTCGTGGAAAGATGTAATCCATGATTCGCCCACCCATTGGGTCAAGAATCTAGCCTCACTACCTCTAACCAGTCGTCTATTGGCTCTGCAAGCTCACTTCCGCACAATGGGAATGAACCAATTAACAAATGTTCATGCATGCAATCATATAAGCATGCAACATCATTCCACTGATCATAACAATCAACATAATCACACGATGTCATTTCACCAATTATATCACATTCAAATCATAATGGATATCACAATATAACATGGTATGCATTAGTTCTCATCCGGTACTTAGACCATTCGCATTAATTACCATCTTCCGTATTTAAATCCACATTTTCAAAATCGGGACTCGGCTCTTTTTAAAATAATTTTCAATAAAATAATATTTTTCTTTTCCAGGAGGTAGAACTTTAAATTTAAGAAATAACGCCGAAAACGGCACTCGAATCGGAGTTACGGTTTAGAAAATATGCATTTTTGAAAATTTAGAAGTTTTGAAAATATGGTAACGGTTCCTCACGGGAGAACCGGTTCCCACAATCTTTGAAAACACGCTCCGGAAAATGTATGGGAACCGGTTCCTCCCACAGGAACCGGTTCCCGTGTTTTCAAAATAGAGTCCCCTGGATTTTGTATGGGGAACTGGTTCCTCCCACAGGAACCGGTTCCGTGTACAAAATGCCAAAATATTAATTTACTGGAACCGGTTCCTCCCCAGAACCGGTTTCCACGATTTATATGACAATATTTATCATTTTTGACAGCTTTATGCATCCATAACCATTTCCAAACTTTCAAACACGAATTATAATATCATGAACACCATTCTAACACCATTTCACACCATTTTGACATCAACTAACATATTTTACCGTTCCTAATTATCATCTGACACACTAGTGATCAATTTCCCATCCACTGACACAAATAGGGTTTCATACTATAACCTATCGTTTCCATTTCCTAATATACCCAATCATCCCATTGGTTCCCCAAAACCCATAAGACATATTAACCGAAAGAAATCACCCCTTACCTCGCGATGATTCTTGAATTCCTCGGCGTCGGCTGTTTCCTCTCTTCTCTTCTTTCTCCAACTCTACGTGAAATGATTTTCCAAAACCTTCTCTTTTTCCTTCTTTTCCTTTTATATTTCCTTCTAATATTCCAATAAAATAATTAATCAATATTAGTAATCAGTAGAGTGATTTACTCTTACACCCACCATTTACTCTGCACACCTCCAGGCCTTTCCTCATTAAATGATCCAATTAATCCAGATGAATTAAATATTTAAGACTTTAAATCAATTAAATAATTAATTCTCACTTATTTAATATTGAATTAAATCGGGGTGTCACAACTCTCCCCCACTAAAAGAGTTTTCGTCCTCGAAAACATACCTTAGACGACGAAAAGTTCGGGATATGAGTCCTTCATCTGACTCTCCAGCTCCCAAGTCACATTTCCTTCAGCTGGTCCTCCCCAAGCTACTCGTACCAGTGCTATGTCTTTACCTCGCAATTTCTTCACTTTTCGATCCTCAATTTTCACAGGCACTGCTTCAACAGTCAAATTATCTCGTACCTGAACATCATCTACTTGAATCTCATGAGACGGATCCGCAATGTACCTCCTCAACTGGGATACATGGAAAACATCATGCAAATTCGCAAGTGACGGCGGTAAAGCAATCTGATACGCAACTTTCCCAACTCTCTTGGTAATCTGAAACGGACCAATAAAGCGCGCGGAGTCAACTTCCTTGACTTCAAAGCTCGACCAATACCAGTCATCGGAGTAACTCTCATAAACACATGATCTCCTTCATCAAACTCAAGATCCTTCCTCCTCTTATCGTGATAACTCTTCTGACGACTCTGAGAAGTCTTCATCTTCTCCTGAATCATCTTAATCTTTTCTGAAGTTTGCTGAACAATTTCTGGTCCGATCACATCACTTTCTCCAGATTCGTACCAACACAATAGTGTCCGACATCTCCTACCATACAATGCCTCAAACGGAGCCATACCAATGCTCGAATGAAACTATTATTGTAGGTAAACTCTATCAATGTCAAATAGCTATCCCAAGCTCCACCTTTCTCTAACACACAAGCTCTTAACAAATCCTCTAACGACTGAATCGTCCTCTCCGTCTGACCATCTGTCTGCGGATGATACGCGGAACTCAATCATAACTTAGTACCCAGAGCTTCTTGCAATCCTGTCCAGAACTTAGAAGTAAACCTCGGATCTCTATCCGACACAATGCTAGACGGAATACCATGCAAACTTACAACTTTCTCAACATACATTACGCCAACCTCTCCATCGGATAATCCATTCTTATCGAATAAAGTGAGCAGACTTTCAATCGATCGACAATCACCCGATAGAATCACGGTTCTTATTGTTCTAGGCAATCGAGACACAAAATCCATAGAAATGCCATCCCATTTCCATTCCGAACGAATAACGGTTCCATCAGTCCTGACGGCTTCTGATGCTCAATCTTTGATTTCTGACAAACCAAACATGCATACACAAACTCGGCGATTTCCTTCTTCATTCCTGGCCACCAAAATAACTTCTTCAAGTCATGGTACATCTTAGTAGCACCGGGATGAATACTCAATCCACTTCGATGTCCTTCCTCCAAGATACTCTTTCTGATCTCAGCAACATCCGGAACACACACTCTATCACCAAATTTCATAACACCATTCTCGTCAATTCGGAACTCACCTCCTTGACCTTGGTTAATCAATGTCAGCTTGTCCACTAAACCAACATCAGACTTCTGCCCATTTCGAATCTCTTCCAAAATACCACTAGTCAGTTTCAACATGCCCAACTTTACACTATTCGGAGTAGTCTCACATACCAAACTCAAATCTCTGAACTGCTCCACTAAATCCAATTCCCGAACCATCAACATCGACATATGCAAGGATTTCCTACTCAACGCATCTGCTACGATGTTTGCCTTACCAGGATGGTAGTTCAAACCAAAATCGTAATCCTTGAGAAATTTCAACCATCTCCTCTGTCTCATATTCAACTCCTTCTGATCAAAGAGATACTTCAGGCTCTTATGATCGCTGAAAACTTCAAACCGTGAACCATATAGATAATGCCTCCATAGTTTCAACACAAACACAACGGCCGCCAACTCTAAATCATGAGTCGGGTAATTCCTTTCATGAGTCTTTAAATGTCTCGAAGCATAAGCCACAACCTGCTTATCTTGCATCAAAACACCTCCCAAACCCATCAAAGACGCATCACAATACACCACAAAAGATTCGTCCAGATTTGGCAAAATCAAAATCGGAGCACTAGTCAACCTCCTCTTCAACTCTTGGAATCCCTTCTCACAATCTGCATCCCAAATAAATGCTTGACCTTTTCTCGTCAACTTAGTCAACGGTAACGCTAACTTAGAAAACCCCTCAATGAACTTCCTGTAGTAACCTGCCAGACCAAGAAAACTACGAATCTCCGAAGCATTCTTCGGCACTTCCCACTGAGATACCGCTTCTACTTTTGTAGGATCAACAGCAGCAATACCATTCTTGGATATCACATGACCCAGAAAACTCACTTCGCTTAACCAAAACTCACACTTTGACAATTTTGCATAAAGTTTCTTTTCCTTTAACAATTCCAATACAATTCTGAGATGCTTTGCATGCTCCTCATCATCCTTTGAGTAGATCAGAATGTCGTCAATAAACACCACCACAAACTTGTCAAGATACGGATGACATATCCTGTTCATATACTCCATAAACACACTAGGTGCATTAGTAACTCCAAATGGCATAACAGAATATTCATAATGCCCATACCTCGTTCTAAAAGCAGTCTTCTGAATATCCTGCGCCTTAACACGAATCTGATGATATCCAGACCTCAGATCAATCTTGCTAAACACACAAGCTCCAACCAACTGATCCATCAAGTCATCAATCCTCGGCAGTGGATACCGATTCTTGATCGTCACTTTATTCAACTGTCTGTAGTCAACACACAGTCTCATCGTACCTTCCTTCTTTTTAACCAACAACACTGGCGCACCCCACGGCGAAACACTAGGCCGAATAAATTTCTTTCCCAATAACTCTTCCAACTGTTTCTTCAGTTCAGACAACTCAGATGCCGACATACGATAAGGCGCCATCGACACCGGACTAGTTCCAGGAATCAAATCTATAGTAAACTCCACTTCTCGTTCAGGTGGTAACTCGTTAACATCCTCTGGAAACACCTCTGGAAATTCATTCACAACAGGTAACTCACCACTCTTAGCCTTCCCTTTCACTTTCGTCAAAGAACATAACATGAACACCACAGCACCCTCTCTGACAGCTGAATTCACCTGCTTAACTGACATGATCGCATCTTCGACTTTAGCTACTTCAGGAAACATAACCGTCTTCTCAAAACAATTGATATGAACCTGGTTGAAGACCAACCAGTTCATTCCAAGGATAATATCAAGTTGTTCTAACGGTAGGCACACTAAATCCGTACCGAACCCTCTATCGAAAATAAAGATAGGACAATTTCTACATACATACGAAGTAGTCACTGAACCCGACGCAGGAGTGTCAATAACCATACTTCCATCCAAATTAGAAATTTCTAGATTCAATCTCTTAGCACAGTCCAAAGAAATAAAAGAGTGTGTCGCTCCAGTGTCAATAATTGCAATTAAAGGTATGCCATTAATAAAACATGTACCTTTAATCAACCGGTCATCAGGCTTAACATCTGATCCTGACAAAGCGAACACCTTTCCACCAGCTTGCTCTTTCTTTGGCTTAGTACACTGCGGACGAGTGTGTCCTTCTTCACCACAGTTGTAACAAGTTATCCTTCGGGATCTACACTCAGCAGCTAAATGACCGACTCTCCCACAATTGTTGCACTTTCTCGCATCAGCCTTGCATTCAAGAGCTCGGTGACCTAATTCACCACATCTGTAGCACTTTATGGAAGAACCAGAAGAACCAGAGTCTCCCCCACTAGGCTTCTTCCAACCTCCAGATCTATGATTATTCCTATCATAAGGCTTACCGCGATCCATCTGTCTCTTACCCTTACGGTCAGCATAATTCTGAGCATTTGCCTTAGTACTAGTAAGGTCTTCTTCCAGAATCCTACTACAATCAACCAAATCAGGAAATCTCCTAATACGCTGATACCTGATACCTTGCTTGATCTCATCACGTAGTCTATTCTCAAACTTGATACATTTGGAAAATTCTCCATCTGCATCGTTAGGATAATTAGCATAATACTTTGCTAACTCAGTAAACTTGGTCGCGTACTCACTCACAGACTTGTTGCCTTGCTTGAGCTCCAGAAATTCTATCTCTTTCTTACCCCGAATATCTTCAGGAAAATACCTTCTCAGAAAAGCTCTCCTGAACACAGCCCAAGTCAATGCAACCCCATCTTCTTCCAATTCAGTCCTGGTAGCAACCCACCAGTCGTCAGCTTCCTCTGCTAACATGTGAGTACCATACCTCACCTTCAGCCCCTCAGCACAATCAATAACTCTGAAGATCCTCTCGATCTCCTTCAGCCACTTCTGAGCACCCTCGGGATCATGTGCACCTTTGAACAACGGAGGATTATTCCTCTGAAAATTCCCCAATTGTCTATCACCACCAATAGCAGCTCCCTGCTGATTCCCTCCGAGCACTCCAGCTAACATTCCCAAAGCCTCAGCAATAGCATCATCATTCCTTCCATTACCTCTTCCAGCCATTGTTCTGTAACATTACAAAACAACCTACATCAGCATACAAGTATCGACAGTGTTACTTACACTAGTCGCATACTAAAGGGATAACGACACTAAGACAAGACTGACTATGCTCTGATACCACTATTGTAACACCCCCTTCTATTTACCCGCGTTTTATAAATAATAATCAGAGTATTTAATCATAATCAAGAAGGCGTCACAATTTAAATCATACAAATTTGACCCAACAACATCATGCTTTCACTGAAGAATATTCATTAAATAAATCATACTCAAAATTATGTTTAACAGCGGAAATGAAACATAATTTATTCCTGAATACATTAATCAATAGTCATTCCAGGATATCTAATCAAAACACAATTCAAAACTATCCAACTATCCGTTAAAGGATTCAAGCAATCGTTTTCCCCAGTGTTACATCTACCAGAGCACGACACTGACATGCGGACTAGATTAACTAAACTCGACATTTAGAGCTATCCTCACCAACTCCAAGCAGCTAATCACTTCGGATCTGAAATTGTTAAAGTAAGGGTGAGATTCCAATTCAATATAATATGTATTATACGTTCTTAGATCCAACAGATTAATTGAATATATTAGTTCATCAACCAACACCAGATCATAAACAATACAGAAACAATTCACACAATGATCATGTATAAATATCAAACAATGGCAATTGTAACACTGGAAACCATCCTAACATGTTACAATTCCATATGCAATGCAGACTCTATGCATGTGGTACCAATCGTGAACCGCGTTCACCCACTGCTCCGTTTACTCGTGGAAAGACAGTGTAATCCATGATTCGCCCACCCATTGGGTCAAGAATCTAGCCTCACTACCTCTAACCAGGTCAGTCTATTGGCTCTGCAAGCTCACTTCCGCACAATGGGAATGAACCAATTAACAAATGTTCATGCATGCAATCATATAAGCATGCAACATTATTCCACTGATCATAACAATCAACATAATCACACGATGTCATTTCACCAATTATATCACATTCAAATCATAATGGATATCACAATATAACATGGTATGCATTAGTTCTCATCCGGTACTTAGACCATTCGCATTAATTACCATCTTCCGTATTTAAATCCACATTTTCAAAATCGGGACTCGGCTCTTTTTAAAATAATTTTCAATAAAATAATATTTTTCTTTTCCAGGAGGTAGAACTTTAAATTTAAGAAATAACGCACGAATCGAGTTCGGTTTAGAAAATATGCATTTTGAAAATTTAGAAGTTTTGGAAAATACACGGTGGTAACGGTTCCTCAGGAGAACCGGTTCCCACAATCTTGAAAACACGCCCTGGAAAATGTATGGGAACCGGTTCCTCCCACAGGAACCGGTTCCCAGTTTTCAAAATAGAGTCCCCTCGATTTTTGTATGGGGAACCGGTTCCTCCCAGAGGAAGGTTCCATGTACAAAATGCCAAAATATTAATTTAATTGGAACCGGTTCCTCCCCACGTGGAACCGGTTTCCACGACTATAACAATATTTATCATTTTTGACTTTATGCATCCATAACCATTTCCAAACTTTCAAACACGAATTATAATATCATGAACACCATTCTAACACCATTTCACACCATTTTGACATCAACTAACATATTTTACCCGTTCCTAATTATCATCTGACACACTAGTGATCAATTTCCCATCCAACACAAATAGGGTTTCATACTATAACCTATCGTTTCCATTTCCTAATATACCCAATCATCCCATTGGTTCCCCAAAACCCATAAGACATATTAACGAAAGAAATCACCCTTACCTCGCGATGATTCTTGAATTCCTCTTTTGTTCCTCTCTTCTCTTCTTTCTCCAACTCTACGTGAAATGATTTTCCAAAACCTTCTCTTTTTCCTTCTTTTCCTTTTATATTTCCTTCTAATATTCCAATAAAATAATTAATCAATATTAGTAATCAGTAGAGTGATTTACTCTTACACCCACCATTTACTCTGCACACCTCCAGGCCTTTCCTCATTAAATGATCCAATTAATCCAGATGAATTAAATATTTAAGACTTTAAATCAATTAAATAATTAATTCTCACTTATTTAATATTGAATTAAATCGGGGTGTCACAATTTCGCCTCTCTCAATGAGGACTTAATCCACTATAATCCAAAGATTACAAATGGACAACTAACTGTTGTGACTAACAACAATGCACAAGTCAATTGTAAGTGACTAACACCTCTAAGACTCAACTAGTCCTAGCCCTCTTAAGAAATCTGATCCAAATTGGTCTCTCAAGGAAGAATTTCACAAGAACTTCTAGACGATGTGTTTACAATTGCTTCTAAAAAGCTTTATCACTGAAAGTGATTTTTACACAAGTTATTTAGCTCAAGAACTCGTGAGTTTTCTAAGAATGATAGTTGTTTTCTTCTTTGAATCTTGCTCTTTATATAGATCTTCTAGGAATCTTTCCATTGCACTCTTGCGTGTCTTGGATACTGGAAAGCGTAATTAATGTTGATTTATTTCACGTGTTTTGCGTATCCAAGGAACATAGAACGTTGCACCACTCAAGTACTTCATCCATTTTAGCTTAGTAAGGTAACATTACTGTAGCAGACCTTGTCTTAGAAGATGACATACACATAGATCATAATCTTCTGTAAGCCTTATTAAAACATCTTCTAATTAGAACATTCTTTTTGGTGCTTATATCAGAGGTTTGCGCTTGCATGCTTCTATCAGAAGTTGCTTCTAGCGTGTGTGACCTAAACTGTTTCATGACTTTGGCTTTGATTTTCTCAGACATCTCAGGATGCATACGATGAACCTTCTGCTTCATAGGGAGAAAACCTTCTTTCGTTGGTAGTCGGTGTACCACAATGTCAATGTCTAAACCTGGCATGTCTTTGTAGGACAAGCAAAAATCTCGATATAGTCTCGCAACATCTGGACCAATCTCTCTTTGACATTGTTCTCAAGACCCTCTCCTATCGTGATTTCTTTTCTGTCTTTGTCGGTACCTAGAGTCACAATCTCGATTGGTTCCTCATGTGGCTGTATAACCTTTTCTTCCTGTTGTAGTAGTCTGGCAAGTTCTCCTGGCACTTCACAATCTTTCTCACCTTTGTCTTCGGCTTGGTAGATCGGATTATCGAAGTCATATTTAGCAATAGCAGAGTCGTTATCGACGAGATTCAGAGTGAATCTGCAGTGTATCATGTGGGTGTGTGTAAGAACACATAGCTTTTTGAAAGGGTGATAAAGTAAAAGAAAGAAAATAGCACAATATTTAAATGCAAAAGTCCAATGATTTTATTGAATGAGAATATGCAAATGATAAATAATAACCCTCACAAACGAGCCGTGGTTCCCCGGGCAAGGCACTAGGCTTAAAGTTTATTGTTCGAGACATGAAAACGAAAAGCATAACAGAAAAAGCAATTACTCCTGTCTAAAAGAGATTGGTATAACATCTTTAGCCTTCCAATTGTTGAGTCTGTCGTCTGGAGTTGGGAAGATCCAATTGATGTTGAAGTTGCTGTCGTCTTCTTCTATAGCATTGACTCCGCCTTTGTTGATGTGGAAAGGAAGTTTGCCGGCACGTTCGTGGCGTATCATCTTCTGACCTTTGATAGTGAAGCCTAAACCAACCTTGTCAGATTTGAGTGCAAAATCGGGGAGTTGACCCAAAATAGTACGACCTCCTTCTTTAACCGTAGCTTTGGCGTCTTTTAGTGAAGCCATCTTTGGTGGAACTCTAGTAACTTCAGGGGCGACAGGAGAGTCAACAAGCATGACTCGTGGAATTGCTTCGAAAGCTTTACAGGGATTTTCGACAAATTCACCTTCCATTTCGATGTACCGAAATGACTACAGATGACTTACCATATATTCTTCTTCACCGCATACTGTAACAATCTTCCCCTTCGTTGGGTACTTCGGCTTCTGATGTAGGGTGGAGGTGACAGCGCCTGCCACATGTATCCAAGGGCGTCCGAGTAGGCAAGAATAAGCTGGACGAATGTCCATGACAAAGAAAGTAGAGTCAAAAGTCTGGGACCCGACTTTAACTGGAAGGATAAGCTCTCAAAGTACTGTTCTTTTCGAACCATCAAAATCTCTTACGATTATGTCACTGGGCTTCATGACCACTTTTTCAGCATTAAGTCGGTCGAGAGCGCTCTTCGGCAGAACATTTAGAGTAGAACCAGTATCCACCAATACGTGAGACAATGTAGTGCCATTGCATTCAATGGAGATGTGCAAGGCTTTGTTATGATTCCTTTTGGCAGGTTTTAAATCAACATCAGAGAAGCCTAAGCCATTGTTGACGGTCAGGCTAGCAATACAACCTTCGAATTGATCAACAGTAGTGTCTTGCGGTATGTGAGCATTCTTCAGAAACTTTACTAAAGTTTTAGCATGAGCCTCAGAGCATAATAGTAGAGCTAGCATGGATATCTTGGACGGAGTTTGTCCCAACTGTTCCACAACATTATAGTCGCTCTTCTAGATGATCTTCAGAATTTCCTCCATTTCTTGATTGGAGGTATCCTCAGCAACTTCCTTTGGTACTTCTGTCTGAGAAGGGTGAGTTACTGGTTCTTTCCCTCTAGATTTGGGAACTGGTTCGATAGCAGGAATGCGAATTGGTGTAGTATTATCTTTCGGAGGATAGATCTCTGGAGAAAATACTCTTCCGGTTCTAGTTACCTTGCTTGATCCGGTGATGTTGCCGATGTCAAGATTGGTAGCTTCAACTGCAATGTCTTCAATGGTCAAAGGTTCTTGCTTGACGCCATGATAGTAAACTTCGGCTCCATAATTCCAAGGTATAGCTTTGTCAGAGGAATATGGAATTGGTCTGGGCGAGGTAATAATGAGAGGCGTCACTCTAGGCGTGGGATCTGCAGAGGTGATCCATATTGTGTTCACATTAGCACAGTCTTCTGGGTAATCATCTCCCCATCCAGTTGCCTTGATGTCTTCGATTGGAATTTTGTAACTTTCAGGAGCGGTATACTTAACCATGAAATCAAAATTTCCACTTGGCTTCCCCAAGGTATCCCAAACTTCTGGTATGGCTTCGCTTACATCTTCGATCTTCAGATTCTTAGAAACATCTTCACACAGATTCTCCACAGATGGAGGTTTCAGAAATAACACTTCTCAATTGTCTATCATGCGTTGAATACACCTCTTCAACCAAGCACATCCGTCAGATTCAATTGCACACCAACGACAGTTATCAGGGCATCCTGGGAATACACCAGCTTGTAGAAAATCTTGCTTGACAGTCATCAGAGGAATAGTCAGCTTGTTCACATTATAAACATAGGAGTCATTGTCAATAGCATTGGAACTTTTACCATGGTCTGGCATTGGTGCGTTGATCACATTCGGAGTTTCGACAAGAGGGTCGAATTCAATCTCCCTTGCTTCAATCATGTCTTGAATCTTGTTCTTCAGGGCCCAGCAGTTGTTGGTGTCATGCCCTGGGCTATTGGAGTGGTATGCACACCTCGCATTAGGATTGTACTTTGGAGAGGAAGTATTGACGTGTTGAGGAGGATCCCTCAAAGTAATCAGCTCTGCTTTCAACATGTGTTGTAATGCTTGAGACAATGGCATGTTGATCTTCGTAAACTATCTTCGTGGCGCGTTCTTGGCTACGCGCGTTGTCTCGTTGAGGTTGCGCTGGTGTAGGATTGGAGATCACGACTGACCCCACTGATTGAGTGCGATCAGCTTTGTCACGGCTCTTCTGACCATACACAGCATTGGCTTTTTTCTTACCACCAAAAGATCTCTTCGCAGCATTTGAAGATGACTCCACTTGAATCTTTCCGCTCTTGATTCCAACTTCGATACGCTCGCCTGTCAATATCAGCTCGGTGAACCCGACTGAAGAATTTCCAATCAGATGATTGAAGAATGGGCCTATCAGTGTTCCCATAAACATGTCAACCAACTCCCTATTGGACAAGGGTGGTCGAACTCTGCCTGCTAGATCTCTCCATTTCTAGGCATATTCTTTGAACTTCTTGTCACAACCCATAGACATGCTCTGTAGTTGCATGCGGATAGGTGCCATTTCAACATTGTACTGGTACTATTTGTAGAAAGCATCTGCTAAGTCATTCCAGGTATGAATGTGGGTTCTCTCTAGCTGATAATACCATTCCAACTGAGTTTCGGATAAACTCTCTTGAAAGAAATGGATCCACAGTTTCCTGTCTTCAGTATCAGGATGGATCTTCTAAACATAGGACTTCAGATGTAGCTTCGGACATGAGATTCCATCATACTTGGCAAAGGTAGGGACCTTGAACTTGCGGGAATTACCACACCAGGGACAAGATTCAGATCATCAAAGTTCAACCCTGACATTTCAGATTTTCCACAGCATTCAACGGTCTTCAAGTTGTTTGTACTTGTCATTGTCAGGAGGATACTGTTCACTCACATAGTCTTCATCTTCGTTTTCAGACTCATGATGGCTTCCTTCGTTGTTCTTGATACTTCCTTCAGTTTCACCGCTTTTGTCTGAGAATTCGAGCTGTTTGACCACCTTGACTGGACCCTTGTGATTTCTTCCCATATTGAGAATACCAATGATCTTCTTCTTTCTGGTGATGAGCTTCTTCAGATCTTTCTGGCCTTGGACCAAGTTGGTGAACATGTCCTGGAATTGAGCATTCTGAGCCTGGAGATCTTTGACATTCTGTTCAAGAGCCATTTTTGCTGAAATAAGCAGCGAGAGAACAAGAAAACCGGTCTTCAATGTACCTGTTATGAAATATTATGCCATGATATGTGATGTTATGCAATGCAATGTTTTCAAGGACCTTAGGAATTTAAATTTGTTAAACAAGCATGAACAAACTTTTTATTAGTTTACTTTTAGCAAGTACAAAAGAAAGTTTAAACAAATAAAAAGAAATTCCTAGAGTTTAGGCGTCCCATGGGCGAAGTTGCTTTGTCAACTCTAATACCTTCTTCTCGCTTGCATATCACTGAGCTTCGAATATATCCCTTTCTTCTTTAAGCTGAATCCACGATCTATTAAAGTCTTCTAAATTAGTAGGCATGTCTGGATGGAGAATGGTATATGTTTCGTCACCTATAGCAACAGGTTCCATAACCACTGGTAGAACAGATGTAAACACCACCATGAGGTTTTGAGCTCGAGCTCGCACCTATTTGAGGTACGGTTCCCAAGGAATGGAATTTTTGTGTCCCAAAGTCTTGGTATCAGTCTTCTTTATCATGCCCCAAGCGTGCACAAATCTTCGACGGTAGTTCTGGAGATCGTTGTTGTAGTCAAACACAATGTCTTGAAGAAGCATATCATGAGTACCATCTCTTTGAGCATAACCAAACTGACGTAGAGCTAGCGAAGGGTTGTAAGTAATACCTCCCCTTATGCTAAGGAGTGGCACATTAGGGAATTCCCCACAACGCTCAATGAAAGTGAAGTCCTTTTGAAAAAAGACACCAACGGATATCTGAATGAGAGAGTGACATCAGCCTTTGAGACCACTTCAACCTTTTCTTGTTCTTCATTATTTATTGAGGAAGGTGCGAAATAAACCACCTAGAAAGTAACGGTATGCAACATGAGAGTTTCTTGTCTTTGGATAGTACGAGTGTGGAGAGAATGAAGGATGTCTCCAAGTAAGGTAGGCACTGGATTACGAGTGAGGAATATTTTGATGGCGTTCATGTCTATGAACTGATCTGGATTAGGAAATAGCACCAAGCCATATATTATCAAGGCCAAAATGTCTTCGAATGCATGGAAACTCATAGCCTTTAGGAATTCTCGAGCTTTCTTTATCTGAAATTTAGCAAGCAAACCCTTAACTCCGCTTCTTGTTTCCCAATTAGCTTCAATGTCTGATCGCTTTAGATGTAACTCTGATGCGATGTCTTTGTATTTCGGAGCTTTTTCTGAATCAGTGAATGGTATCTGATCAAGGATAGGTATCCCAAGTATCTTAGAGAACTCTTCCAATGTAGGCACCAACTGATAATCTGGGAATGTAAAGCAATGATGTTTCGGATCGAAGAACTGGAATAAGACGTGCATCATATCTTCTTCAAAGTTGGAGATAACCAAGTCAAGTAGATAACCATGTCTTTTTGAAAAACTGAGCATGATCAGGAACTTCTGAAACCAATTCTTTGAGTTGAGAAGGTATACCCATGAAGCTGATTCGGATAGTATTCCTGGAAGCCATAATTCCTACAAAACAGAGCAAAGATAAATCCTTAGGTCCTTGAAATAGTTAGAAATGTTATGATGATGTTTATGATGTTATGATGTCCTGATTTCATGTTTAAGACAAGTAACAAGCACAAACAATTCACACAAAAGCCCTAGGTTTAAGGCTTGCATGAGGTATTGGTGTCTACCCTTCCAGAGTTTAAGTGGGTTCAACCTGTCCTATAATAGTAAACCGGGTTCTAGAAATCTCATATCATTGATCTTTCTCGTAGGCTTTATTTCAATACGACTACCAAATGGTAGACCGAAACATCCCGAAAGTCGAATCTTAATGAGCGTAGTATCGAGTATCAACCAACCTCAGTCTACACCGAAGCCGGCCATCTCACTACCTTCTAATGGCCAAGGTCAATTAGGGTTCTAAAAGTTAAGTTAGTGCTTATGACATCACGCAGACGCCAAATACTTTCCTCAACTAAACATGAGGAGCATCGGGACATCCAACGTGTCGCACTAACGTAGCCACCATGTTGACCGTTTCGGTATACGTCTAACGGTTGCAACGATCTATTGCTACTTACCTAAGGAAACCTGGATCCGGGTGTAGGATCCCCCATAAATATAATACCCAAGCAACCCTTAAAAATAAAGCATACAAGTCAAAAAAATTAAAGTGATCTAGACCCTAAGGTAGCCTCTCTTTGGGATTCTCCCCAGCAGAGTCGCCAATTCTGTAACACGGTGGGAGAACTGACTTGTTTGTTTTCTGTTTGATCGCAAATGTTGCGGATAGCAAGAGTCGCCACCGACTTTTCTTTTATCCAATTAAGGGAAGGAGAAAAGAACAGGAAAAGACCTTCGTTAGATTCTGAGTAAGGGAGGCAGTTATGAAAAGGGAAGGTGTTAGCACCCTTTCCATCCGTAGTTATCTACGGGCTCTTAATTGCTTTAGCTTACTTTATGACTTGCTTTTTGTGTGTGTTTGAAAATGTTTTGAAAAGTTATTTCGCTTTGACTTCGTAATGATTCTCGCTGGAATGTATACGAAGTGTTCGGAAATGTTTTGTTTTGGAAAAGACTTTGTAATGATTCACGCTGGAATGTATACAAAGTGTTTTGAAAAGATTTTGAAAAGTGTGAGGTGTGAAAGTTATTTTAATTTGAACAAGCAAAAGAGACTTATTTACCCACTCAGAACGGTCGTTTCCGTGTTATTTTGCTTTCCTTTAGAATAAGGCTATCCATACCATTGGTTGATAGGTAACCTTATTCGTTGGATGTAAAAGGGACATTCGAAGGGACATCAGATGGTTATAGAAGGCAACTTGTAGGGATACCTTAGCATGTTCGTAGGGACGATCATCACTTTTCGTAGGCAATAATCGAGGGACGAGATCATATATTCGTAGGCAGCATCGAGGGTCATCGAGGGACTATGATCTTTATATTCGAAGGGACTGTGATGATATTTGTAAGCGTCTTAGCTAAGATACCCCCACGTTCGAGGGACTTGACCATGTATTTGAAAGGCAACAAGAGAGGATACCCTAAGGAGGTGCATGTGTGAAAAGTGTGTTGTATTCAGATATTTTATCTTGTGATTAGGGTTAGCTACATTTGATTGATTTAATCTTGCCATACATGCCTAGTTACTAGCAATTAATAGGTGCGGAAAATAAATTGCGGAAATGTAAAGGTCCTACGCTATTACATGGCTTTGGGACAGATACATAATATGGGAGTGCAGAAAGTAAAGGCAGAAATGTAAAGGTCCTACGCTATTACATGATAAAAAAATGCAACCTATACAACCTTTCTAGAATTTAAATGCGGAATAATAAATAGTAGAAAAAAATGAGAAAATGTTAGTGCAAAGATATTCTGGAAGTTAGTAAAAAAAGTTTAGTTAGCAACCCTAATTACTAATAAAAATATTATTTTTATGATTGATTTTAAAAGAAAATGCTTTTTTTTGTGAAATTTTAAATTAGGATGTTCTAAACTTAAATCCTAAAGTTAGACATTTTTTAGGTTTTTTTTTTTAGAAAAAAAGTTTTAAAGGAAAATGCAAAGAAAGTTAGTCAGCAGAAAAATAAATAAAAAAATAAGGGTTTCCGTCAGAGCTTCTGACAGAAGTTCCCTCTGGAATCTCTGGAAACCTATTTTCCAGAGTTTCTGGAGGCTGGCACGGAAGCTGCTTCTTTCTGGAACGGAAGCTGCCTCTTTCTGGCACAGAAGCTGTTTCCTTCTGGCACGGAAGCTGGTTCCTTCTGAACCTTCTATTGGCATGCTTTATGGGAATCCAGAAGTTAGAACTTCTGGAGACAGCACTTCTGAGGACCCAGAAGTTGGAACTTCTGGGAATTTAACTTCTGAGGGGGTCCAGATGTTGGAACTTCTGGAGATGTACTTCTGAGGAGTTCTGAAACAGAAATGCGCCAAGGTGTCATCTTCTTCGTTTGAATTTTCAAACTTTTATCCACGGTTCTGATTCGTAGCAAAAGCCTATAGCCACAGTTTCATCCGTCAGTATACCCCTGCAAGAAATCAAAATCAAGAAATACGCAATATAAATTTGTTATGGGGACATGGATCAACTCGATTTGATCCCCTGAGTGTGATAGGGTCATTAGTTTCGTCCAATTTTTCCTATTTCAGAAAGCCCTAAATCGAGCTCATGAACCCTAGCCATGGAAGATTCTTGTTCCTATGTTAAACTCAAATCAAACTATGCAGAAAGTTTACAAACATCAGTCTAACACAAATATGCAATCAAATTGTATTAAAAATGCATGAATTAATGAAATCAATTTGGAAGTTTTGAAGAGCAAACGGTAATCGTGTTCTTACGATTTTGGGCGTCTGGATGCTTGGTAATGATCTGGAACGAATCAGAGAACCTCCAGGAATGTGTTGGAATGCTCGGAATGCCTTGAATTGGTGCAAAACTATGGATGCAGCTTACTTGACACACGGTTTTTTCAAGCTAAGTTAGGGTTCTTTAAGTTGCCAAAAATTATCCTCTAGGGTTTAGAAACCCTCTGAATTTATAGAGGATGGATTCAGGTTGAGAATTGATGAGAAAATATATCCCATTCAATGAGAGTATATTTGATTTGCCAATCTTGTCAATCTTGATCAAATATTGCCAATCTTGTACCAATCTTTTTCCAATCACTCAATTTCTAATTTCAGGCCATTTAATAGGTATCTTGGACCTCAAGAATGTCAAATATTCAGCCTTGCATTGATTGATTTATTTTTTGCTATTTTATTTTATTTAAATTGACTTTAATGAATAAAAAATCAAAATAAAAAGCTCAAGGGAGTGGATTTGGGCTTGGACGTTCTAATTGGGATTAGAAACAAGTTTGAATCAAGAAAAGTTAGGCCCATTTAGAATTTTTTTGATTTTTTCAAGTATTTCTCTTTATGCACCTCCTCAAAAATTCTCAACTTGCAAAACTTGTATCTTGCTCAATTTTTAACATTTTTGAGTGTTCTTAGACTTTTTAGAAAGCTCAAGATGTCCTCTAAACAACCCTTTTGGTTTCATATTCATTGAATTTTCCATGTTCATGAACACTTCTTTGCAAAAAGAGGACTTTTTGTTGACTTTTGAAAGGACCTATAATGTTTTGGTCCATAACTTCCAAATGAAGCATTTCTAGCCAAAGCTTGTGAGACATGAAGTTGTAGAGAATTGAATTCCCTTTAAAATGAAATTTGGTGGAAAACATTATGATAAAGTATGTGAAAGTTATGCCTGGTCAAAGTTATGTTGACTTTTGTTTGAAAAACCCCAATGTAGAAACTTTGACTTTTGATCAAATCTTGACTTTCCTTGAGGAATCATGATCAACCCCTGATCAAATAATGAATATTACTTCAAAATATTGATGTTGACCAAAAATTATGAAGTTTGACTGTATGTTGACCACAGTTGACTTTTTGTCCAATACAGTCGATTTTCAACCATCTGAGCAATTGGATGAGCAATTTTGACTTGTAAGGCTTGAAACTTGACATGGAGATCTCTTGAGGTATATGATGAGGTATGATGACCACTTAGAGCACTGGAAATCCATCTTGACTTGAGATGTGAAAGTCCCTAGTTTGGATTGAATGCTTAGGAGAGGGTTTGTCTTATCAACCCTTGTGAAATCCTTGAGTATGAGTTGTGGATTATCTTGAGAATTGGGAGGGAAAATTTTGGTGTATAATAAACAACAACAATGTTTTATACAGTAGGATTTCTAACTTATAATCCTATCTAGAATGTTTGAACATGCTGTGTTGAAGATTTTCAACATCTGGAACAACATGTCATATGAGATGTCGAGACATCAGACATCAGGACATCACGCTATAGAAATTGTAAAGTTTGTTACAGTTCTGTTTCAATTGTGCATAATATTCTGGGAATATTATGCAACATAAGTAGCGTGATCTTTAAGGCATATGTGGAGGTCCAAGAGGTAAGGAGAAAGGTCAGCAATGACCTTGATTGTAGCAGAAGTTATCTACGTATTTAATTCTGCAAAGTTTGTCACTATAGAAGTTTGTTACAGCTTCAAGCTGTTATTTTGAAGGCCCAAAGCCAGTTGGGTAATAGGTTATAAATATGCAGTTGTAACCTAGTTTTAGCAAGCTAGCCAGTTTTAGAAAGATGTAGTCTTTAGGGTTATTCATGTAAGTGAACCACCCGGATTATGGGATGGTTACTGATTTGTGCCTCGAAGACTGTAGGCAAGAGGTTTATTTTACTCACTCAGAATTTATGAAGCAATGAGTGTAGTTGTGTCCTTGGAAGAAACTGTGAAGTAATTCCAAGTTAGTTTGTGTCACAAGTTGACTGGTTTGTGTTTAAAGTGAGGTACCTTCAAACTGTTTTGAATTGTGTTTGGAGTGAGGTATCTCAAAGCTTATTGTATTAGGAGCTAAGTCGTTGATGCAGTTGATGGGATGTAATTGCTAGACATCACTGAGGTGATTGGAAGTGAGCAGAGGTTCTCATATCTAAGTGTGGTATCTTAGGTAGAAGGGAAATTGGGTAGTCTGATTAAGTGAGGAGTGTAAACAGGGAAGGTTTCCCTCTGAATTAATATTACTGATAATGGACTTCATTCTTGGCTTGGTATGCCCCCAGATATAGGTTGGTTAGAACCGAACTGGGTGAACAATTATGTGTGTTGTTTATTGTTTTCTTCTCTGTTGATCGTATGCTCTACCTTGTCTGTTTTATAATGTCGGCTCAGATGTCACGACATCCTGAGTCTGATGACACCATAATTTCAATTGGTATCAGAGCAAGCATCTTGTCTATTTCTGGATGAGATCCATAGGGGATACTTTCTGGTTGTGTACAAGGTAGATGATTGTTTGAACACGTAGTGTTCATATTGTATGGTCCCTTGAAGTGGAGGATAGACCTATTTATGGATAACTAGACCAACCTAACGGGAACTATTATACCTTCTTGAAGAGAGAATATAATGAAGCTGGAACAAGAGAGTTAAATTAAAAGACTTCATGCGGGACTGAAGATTTTGGATTGAATTGTTCATCCTATAATCAGCATAGAGAAAAGATTGTCAAAACCTTCATGCGGGAGTGAAGATGTTGATAAGGTAACTTCGGTGCCTATGTGTTTCCATATTGGTCAGGATATTGGTTGGGTCTAGTCTTTTGCTTGGTGAGGAAGCAAGCTTATTGTAGGGTTGATTTATTTTTAATCCTTATGTGTTATGATTACAAGTGAATTATGGAGTAACTATTGTGTAAATTCTGTTAAAGTATGGATATATTCTGCTGCATAGCCTTTGATGCAACCCTTATGTGAAAGAAGGATCCTAGGGTTAATTTTTTATTCAACAGAATATTGAGCAGATTTTACAACATATTAAAAGTGTCAAAGATACTTGATATTTCCTCAAGTCCACTCACAAAGGCATTTATTAATAAAGTTGATGAGTATCAATTGATCAATGATTCTCATATACATCTGCAAATTATTTTTGTTACTGTTTTAAGTTGGCATTACTTTTTGGTAAAACTAGGCTATGGCAATGTCATGACATTCAGAGATTGAAGATAAATCCTACTTGACAAGGATGTTTAAAGTACAGCTCAGAACTGGAAGCTAAAAGCTGTGCTGGAATTCTGCAGAAAATATACTGATGTCATATCAGATGTCATGACATTCAGTGTGACATTCTGTTCTGTAGAATCTATTTTTTCATGAGACTTTTCAGGAAGTTTGTTGAGCTGCTGTATTATGTTTTTCTGTTATTAAAATGTATGCTCACGTGGCTGTTAGGTTAATCTTAGTTAGACCTAAATTGGTTGTTGAAAAGACCAAGTTTTTAGGATTAATTAAGTGAACCCTAGCTATCTTTATGGAAGCCCAAAACTGAAGTTTCAGGACTGCTTCTATAAAAGGAATTCAACCCTTACACTGTTGCTGCGCCTCTGGAATGTATTGAAGATTTAGCAGGTTGTTATTTGTGTAATTCTAGTCACTCTTGTGAGCCAAGCAATTATCAATTGATAAGTGCCTTGGACTAGGATTTGTTTGTAAGGGTAGTTTATCACTCAAAGCTTTGAAGGACGAGTGTTTGTCTCTTGATTGAAGCTTTGAAGCAAGATCAAGATAGTTTATTGAAGTGTGTCTTCACAATTCAATTAATCAATAGGTTGATATCACTGCTGTGATTGAGGGGGAGTGAGTAGGAACTCAGGTCTAAGTAGGACTTAGATTGAAGTTGCATTGGGTAGGTTTTAAGTGAAGGAGATAAACTTGGTTGGTTTTTCCTGAATTAATTCTACTAATAGTGAATTTCCTCCCTGGCTTGGTAGCCCCCAGATATAGGTGTAGTTAGACACTGAACTGGGTAAACAATTTATTGTGTTCTTTACTGCTGTTTAAATTTATTGTGTGAATTGTTAACAGAGTGTCAGATAGTGTGTCATAACATTCTCTGTGACATCACGTATCTGCTGCCAGGAATTTCAATTTTGAAGACCTTGAAGACTATCAAGGATGATGTGTTCCAAGGAGATGAAACTAATATTCTATGGGATGTTAGAACATTACAATTACTAGTATGAAGCTACCAGTTGAAGAACAAATGTTCTGGGTGCTAAACAAATGGAGTGTGAGTATAAATGTTTGGAGCATGCTCCTAATCTGAAAGAGGAGACATTTGTATTATTTGATCAGGACACGATCAACAAGCTCTTATACTCTAGATGTCAGTTTATTTCTGACCTAAGCTTATGGGAGTATAGAAGTTATGCTCAGTACAAGTAAAAGACTCATAAAGGTATACCCCTCAGTCCCTTTATGTGAAATCAGGACGAGCTTATATCTGGTACATTCTCCTGATCCAAGGAACCTGATATGTGTAGATTTGTTTATGACCATAGAACATATTGTGTTTGGAGCTGAATATTGTGTCTCAACCACAATCATGGTCATAAATATTGACTGACCTAAATATTATCGTGGAAGGGTATTGTCAATTAGAATCAAGGAAGTCAGATTGCTATGAAGAATCTGAATACTTCTGTGTCATGCCATAAGTAAGTCTGTTCCAAAAATCTAATTGAGGGAATCTCCTCTGCAGGTACAGACTATGGCAGCCATCATCTCAAAATCAGAGTGAAAGTATGAAGAAAAGCTTATTGAGATGTGGCTCATATTATTCCTTGATATGTAAATTGTTTGGATGTAAAGTTGGTAGTTGATGTGCTTCTTATGTCCCCCCCTAAGTGTTACGGATGAGAAGTTATAGATGTTACACCCAGAACCATAATGGATGATGTCGTATCAGATGTTGAAACATCATCTTAAAGTCTTCAGCTATTGAAAGTTTTTTTATTGCCAAGAAGTATATATAAGTGTGAAGATGTAATAAGTCAGAATGATCTAGTGTGAGTAGTTAATTCTAAATGACTAACTGATAGGTAATTTTACGGGAGACTAAGTACTTATTAGATGTGCATCCTGAATGCAATATTCATATACTCTGTCGGGACCTGAGTATTTGTATAAAGAACTCATGGCCTAGTGTGAACTGAATATCAATAATAAAGTTCATTGTTACCTTCACAAGATTTGGATGTGTGGCAATGTTATCTAGTGATCATTTGAAGAGCTGATACAACCTAAAGAGATACATGCAGATGCTGTCAAATATCTTTATGGGAGCTGGATATTTATGATAGCTATGTGGAAATTTGAATCAAGAAGAGATGAAGTATGTGATGTATAAAAGAGAATTCTCTACATGAAGAAGTAACATCACAGTTGTTGAAAACACCAAAGATTGAAGAAGGCAAATAAGGTTCTGACTTATCTATTGAAGACTCATAATTGGTTATACAAATGGTTAACTATGAGGTTTCTTCTATTATAAGTTATAGAATGTGGCTATTTGAAACTTGTGAAACAAGTAAAATAATGATTCCTAATTTGGAAACTGTGGCAAATTCCGAATAAAGAATACTTCAAGTAATGTAAGGATCAACGTCAAAGAATTCCTTATTTTGTATAACTCAAGGGGAGTAACACATATAAGCTTCATCTTGGAAGCTAAAAGGAGGAGTTTTGATAATCAGGGGGAGCAACAGTCTAATTGAGGAGCAACAACCTATTTGAAGAGCAACTGTCCATATAAAGATCAAATATACTTACGAAGAGAAACTATTAATTGTGAAAGCTGCCATGTCTAGTGCAATTGGATATGTTTAGAAGAAGCAGTTTTTGTATATATTGGTTTTCAACTAATGTTAAGGGGGAGAAATTTAGCTGATGAAAAAGGGGAGTGTCTATTGCTTTGCGCTGAAGTGATCTTCTATCTTAAAGAAGCAGCGTTATTATAATCTCATAGCCAAGGCAGATGGACTCTGTGTAAATGTGCCATATGATGTTGAAACATCAATATCATTGAGAATTTGAAGTAAATTTAAAGCATGTTTATGGGTTCAGATTCTTTTTCAAGGCCACCTAGAAAGAAGTTATGGCATTATATGGACAAAAGTGAAGATTGCTTCACAGTAGAGAATCCACTGATCTGAAAAGTGAGCCACATGAAGTGAGTGGGAAATGTTTGACTAAATGTCAGGACATCATGCAAAACATGTCTAAAAATGGACATGTTAAATGATGTGAACAATTCATGCATTGGGACTGTTTTCCTCTAAAGAAACAGTCAAGGGCTATTAAAAGCATTCAAGGGGAGTGAAGACGGTGCTCAGTAAGTCAGTGACAACTTTTCAGCCTAGATTAACGCTCCTTGACCAAAAATTAATATGTCGTTAATTCCTAAGGCATTGTTACCCTATTTATGAGAGATCTCAGCTATTGTCCAACCACAAGCAAACACTCAACCATTCTCCATCATACGCTTCATTAAGGTTTGGGCAAACTATGCATGGATTTGGTTTTGTGAAGGTTTTCATTGTCAAATTCTTGCTAAAAAGGGGGAGAGAAATATTATCACACAGAAAATACAGCAGAAGAAAGAAAAGCAGCAGAGAACAAAAAGATGTCCAAGTCACAAATCAAGTTGTCACAATTCTGAACTACTTGTGACTTGTGATCTGAGTTGTGAACACAATTTTGACTTGTGTTCTGAGTTGCCTGGGGGAATTTCAGATTATCTCTTAAGAGATAGTGTGTCTCCCATGGTCCTCTTCTTCCACCCCTAATGACAAGAATTGGTTCCTATCTTAAGGGGGAGTATAATTTATCATCTTTCTCATGTGCACCAGGACTTTTCTTCCTTTTATCCTTGACAGGCTTGATGGGAAAATTCAAAAACATGAGAAAAAGTCAGACTAGATGTTGAGACATCATCTTCAACTGGTAGGCCATAAATCTCAAACTAGTAGGCCATCTGATCTTCCCTTGGATGAACTCTGATGAAGAGGTTGCTCGTCTCCAACTCAAGCTGTGTGAAAGGACTACAAGACATAAAGGTCCCGCTCTAAAGACTGCTGGAGACTCTCTTAATTTTTAATTGTAAATTGTTGATTGTAAATTGTTGCTGCTACTTTAAATTGCTTGTTATTATATTTATTTGTTTTAGCTAAAATTTGTCAAAGGGGGAGATTTTAAGTTCCTGAATTGTATGGATTGACTTAATTTTAATAAAACAAATAAATTGCAGCAACAATGTTTTGTACAGTAGGATTTCTAACTTATAATCCTATCTATCTGAACATGATGTGTTGAAGAATTTCAACATTTGGAACAACATGTCATATGAGAAACTGTTAAGTTTGTTACACTTCTATTTCAATTGTGAAAAATATTATGGGAATATTATGCAACATAAGTAGCGTGATATTTAAGGCATATGTTGAGGTCCAAGAGCTAAGGAAAAAGATCATCAAGGACCTTGATCGTAGCAGAAGTTATCTGCATATTTAATTCTGCAAAGTTTGTTACTGCAGAAGTTTGTTACAACTTCAAGATGTTAATTTGAAGGCCCAAATCCAATTGGGTAATAGGTTATAAATAAGAGGTCGTAACCTAGTTTTAGCAAGCTAGCCGATTTTAGAAATATGTAGTCTTTAGGGTTAGCCATGTAAGTGAACCACCCAGATTGTGGGATGGTCATTGATTTGTGCCTCGAAGCCTGTAGGTAAGAGGTTTATTTTACTCACTCAAAAGCTGTGAAGTGAAACCACCCGGATGAACTTACGAATGATAAGGGTATATCAATGGAGTCGCCATCGAACGTTTTTTATCTCACGACGGAGAAAGGAAAACATCGAGTAAACCTGAAAGGGGAGAAATCGCGGTCGTATGACTGAGAGATCAAGAGAATCTAGGTAAAGGAGTTAGTTATGCAAGGGGAAGGGATGATCACCCCACACGCCCGTAGTACTCTACGGTATCCACTTTTTATTTCTAGCTAAAGGGTGCGTAATATCTACCTATGCTTAATCACTACAATGCATGCAAAAGAAAAGAGAAAATAAAGAAACCATGTGGAAAAGAATGAAGTATTTATGAAGTTTGCTCGATCGAATCCCGTGACAAGATGCCTACGTATTTCCGCGTGCAATGGGAAAGTCATAGCGCCATAGTTCGGCTCACTTTTTTTGGAGGGTTTTGTGTTTTTTACTTTTGAAAAAGGTTTTAAACACAAAATAAGGGCGCACAAAGGCGAAAAGAGTCTGTGTTGGTTGGTTGCTTTTACCTTGAGAAAGAAGTTCAAACCATTATTAAGTGTTTTGTTTTCAAAGGAAAAAGAAAAGCAAGTTTTAGTTTTATTATATGCATGGATGTAAAAAGGAAACTAGCAAAACAAAAGGGAGACTAGCTAAGTACTAACCCTAATGTTGACATGCAAAGGATAGGCCTATGGTTGAGGAAGCAAGGGAATTTCTACCTATGTTGACATGCAGAGGAAGTGGATCCTAATGTCTAGGTTTGAGAACCTATCCTAACCGAGCACCTGAAAAAAGAAACAATCAAGCATGCACAATCCACAAGTAGAATCGCCCTAAACGGGTCTTTAAATAAACCAGAGGGGTTCCTGAACATGCTCCAACTACAGAAGCCCCATCATGCATCTCTATTCCTACTTCTCATGATATCCAGGAAAGTTGTAAGAGAATGCGATAAATGGTGTAGAAGCTACCGGACGGATATAAAATCCGAAAAGCACTGCGAGCTAAAGAAATACTCCAGAAAACTTCAAGTACTGCAGCCATGCAATAAGAGTAAACCAGTGAGATATGTTCAAAGCATAAAAAACAAGCGGAATACGTGTCGACACACATCCGAAGCCATAATGCCTGCAAGAACAAGATTAAAACGAGCAGAACAAGATAGGAGGGGTGCACACATAGGTGTTCAAGCATAGAAACACCTGCAGGAAGGGAGTTAGACCCAAAAGGCAAGTAAAGAATGTATACGTATATATACAAGCATCAGAGAAATGTGTCGTATGCATATGCAAAACAAGTCCCTGCATCAATAGAGCCCAAACAGTAGCTTGGCATAGCTAGAGCATCTACTGTTCGTTGTTAGAATCAAGAAAGAACAGAAAAATACACCAGCACAGGCCGCACTAAGCCTGCTATGCCGCGCTAAGCGCGACCCAAACAGAGGCCACCGCGCTTAGCGTGCCCTGGACCGCGCTAAGCGCGACCTGCAAAACAAAAGTCAGTAAGTTTGGCGCTTAGCGCGCTCCTGGTGGCGCTAAGCGTGATCTGCAACCTGCAAAAATGTTGTTTTTGGTCCGGATCACCTGTTCATGATGCTCTCATGCCAAAGCTCGATCCATACAGTTAGGCCACAGTCCCATAGCATATAAAAGTTGAATGAACATGCGAGGAATATAAATCGAAACGATAAAACCAATGTTCATAAATGAAGAGTACATGTATGAACATGCGAGGAATGCAAACCGAATCGATAAAAACCAATGTTCATGGATGAAGAATACATGCATGAACATGCGAGGAATGCAAATCGAAATGATAAATCCAATGTTCATGTGAAGAGTACATGCATGAACATGCGATGAATGCAAATTGAAACGATAAATCCAATGTTCATGTGAAGAAATAGATGTATGAACATGCTAAGGATGCGAGTTACGATAACAATCCTAATGCTCATGTAAAGAAGCAACACATGAACATGCTAAGAATGCGAGTTACGATAACAATCCTAATGCTCATGTAAAGAAGCAACGCATAAACATGCTAAGGATGCGAGTTACGATAACAATCCTAATGCTCATGTAAAGAAGCAATGCATGAATAGGCTAAGGATGCGAGTTACGATAACAATCCTAATGCTCATGTAAAGAAACAAGGCATGAACATGCTAAGGATGCGAGTTACGATAACAATCCTAATGCTCATGTAATGATACAAGGCGTGAACATGCTAAGGATGCGAGTTACGATAACAATCCTAATACTCATGTAAAGGCAATGTATGCAAGTCGTGCTACCTAGGGGTGTCAAAAGCTTTCATTCAAAACTAGGTTATGCATTAACACAAACACTTAGAATGCATATGCAATGGATTCATGTATAATGCATTGTGCGACTGGTGATCAAGATTCTCGGATATATACGTGTCGAAGCGTTTTGAATGCAAATCATGTCTCAGGTCATCATGAATCAATACAATTCAATCAAACTAAATGCTCTCTAATGCATGAGCATTTAATAGATGATGCAAGATGCATGAATTTGTGACTTATTTGCAAGGACGGTACAAATACACATGAATATATGTATGCTATGTACAAAAGACCTCACTCCGACACAAATATGGTTGCAGAATCTAATTCAAATCAAAGAATTCAAGAGTGAAAGTTCAAGAATCCGAATGTACATCGAATTTGCTTGCAATTTCAGTATTCAATTTCAAGAAAAGCTGAATGTCAATAACAGCTTAAAATAAGTGCTTAATTGAACCTAACACTTACTTGAACTTTAAATTTGAATCAAATTGTAGAGGAATTCCTTGTGCTCTTCAAAGAAAATACCAAATCAGCAGTGAATCGATGATAATCTTCGAAGTTGACCTTGAATTCTTGAAGAAATCTTGAAATCTTCAATGGAGGATTAAGGAAGAGGAAGGAGAAATCCTTGAATCTTGAAGTTGAAGAGAAATCAAGATGAAACAGTTCCTTCTATGTCGAATTCGTGCAGAAGAAGGAGAGGGAGATTGGGTTCCCAATAGGAGAAGCTGCGATGAGAGAAAACCAAAAATCGCAAGGCGTGCTTAGCGCGGTCTGTGGATGAGACGGGTGTTAGACGGAGGTCCGGTGGCAGCCTGTGGTGGTTGCTTGGAGGGAAAGTTGTAGTTTGAACTTTTTCAGTTTTTGCTTTGGATTTGAGAGAACTAGAGTGAGATTGGTAGTGAAAACTAAGCAAATGATTGTGTTGTTGTGATTTGTGAAGAGAAAAATCTATTTATAGTTTAGGAGTTGGGCCTAAGAACCATAATCAAGTCCAAATCATGATTATCCGAATAATTTTTGTAATTAATCTAAAACAGCCAAATCCGTACAAAATTTGAAGTCAGAATGTAAATGAAAAGTGTCCGGAATGTGATTTTTCTTGAACGAATCAAAAATCCGACTTGATCCGATGAACAGACAAGGAAATACGAATTTTTGAAGCTCCAACACAATTTTTACACCACTGACACATGTAGAATTTTATTTGCGCTCTTCCGGGATAATGCCTCGAATGAGGGTCTTCAGATCAACATTTGCAAATAAGTGTTTTGAGACAACCGAAGTTAACGAAATTTGTAAACTTTTGGCACTGGTCCCATATCGTTTCGATGAAAATCGAGCGAGATATAATTTCTCGAACTTCGCGCATCAGATGAAAATTGCTTCGTTCATCTCAAAATCAACTCCAAAAAACAAAATTCTAGTATTGATCGGTGAGGAACTAGCTCCCGAGTTACAAAAGAAAGTTGTAGAGGGTTCCGATATGGAATTTTAGAAATCGGTCTCGCTCAATTCCGAATTTTCAGCTAGGAGATAGAGACTATGTAGTGGGAAAAACGCGCGGTTCAGCACTAAAAATCAACTTAATCCACTGGAGAAATCAATTTCTTTGGAGACCTCCCTCACAAGGTCTGCTTTCTGATTTCAAAAGAAAGTTGTAGATAATAACGAGAAGGAAATGCAAGTCGAAAATCGACAGAAAATATCTAAGGAGATGAGAGATACGCCTTGTGGAGTTCCCAAGATGCACCGAAGACCCAAAATCCGTTTTATTGAGAAATAAGCGAGTAAACTCTTTTTGGTCACCATTTGGAATACCTCGAACCTAGTCATCCTCATGATCGATGCTTATGCATGTGACTACATATATGTTTATGCAATCGGATTATAAGCGAAAAAAACGAAAAAGAAGAGGGTAAATTTCGGGGTACAACAACTGCCCTTATTCAATCATCCTCAAGCTTGAGAGCGAGGTTGGCGTCTGCCTTCTAGGCGACAAGGTGTGAGGTGATTGAATATCGAAATGTACTCGAAAATTTATGCTCTGAATTCTCAGATCCCTTTGGAGGAAGGAGTATGCCGTGCCATGGCTTAACGTGGTCACAACAGGAAAGAGCATAGAACAAATGCTATATTCTGCGAAGACAAGTACATGTGTATTCCCGACCCGAAAGAAGATTTGGCCTCTACCCAAATCAATCCACAATGTCAGGGGAGAGCTGACATGCAAGTGGAAGCAAAGACTAGATACCCTGACTGGACTAACCACTTTATACTAGAAGACGGTTGGGCAATCGTGATGCAAAGACCGGAAAACGCCGATTAGGCTTTACAAAAGGTGAGAAACAAGTGTGTCCTTGTTCTCGAAAAGGTGACCCACAATGCCGGTGGAAAACCAACATGCTATTGGAAATAAAGACTAGATACACTGACCAAACTAACCACATCACGCCAGGAAGCGACCGGACGAATTTATGGCACGAAGACTAAAAAGTGTCGATTAGACTTTGCTGGCTCAGAACGCTGTACTCTGAGGGGGAGAAACAAGTGTATTCTTGTTCTCGAAAAAGGTATAGGGGCAGAACCTGTCCTAAGGACGTTGCACCAGGGGACGTGCTGGCAGTTTCGACGAAGACTGGAAATGCTGACCAGACTCCATACACAATACAAAGTAATATGTATCATGCGCATAGGAGAGAGCATAATACTCAGACCTGTTCAAGAATTGGTAGCGAATCAACTATTGTGCAAGGAGAAGAAGACAAGTGTAGGGCTTGCTTTCAAAGTTGAAAACGTGTTGCACCATGGTAAGAATTGGCAGTTTCAACACCAATCAGGAGATAAAGGACATATTGCACCGGGAGACACCAGGACACAACGGATTCCAAGAGATACAGGACACCACTAGGGGGATAAGAATTGTGTTCCTGGCTTATAATCCTAGGAAATGCATGAGTTTCCTAGGAAAAAATGCAAATGCGATGATGCATGTTTGCAAAAATGCATAAAATGAACGAAATGGCGACCCGGATCACTGGGTCATCAGGTTGAATGGGGAAGCTCCACCGGGGGACAAAGAATTAACGGACAATCGGAAATCACTCGGGGCATCTGAACCTTGTCAGATAAGCTTGTTGAAGAGTTAATGCCATGGGAAAACTTGTCCACTGGGTAAGGATCTGCTGGGGAATCAAGGAGATATCTAAAGAAGGTCTTCCACCGTTACCCATCACAACCTCGGCCGGGGAGACAGCGATACGCCGACTTACTGAGGAAACCAAATAGCAAAACACGGACTAACACCCGCATACTCGGGCTACCAGGAAAGGCATGCATCGACTCCAATTGGGGATGATGAAGCTGGTTGGCGTTCACCGGGGATATTGTAAAATGCGAACCCGCTGGGGATGACTATCCACGGACAATAAGTCAGATACCATCTCCACAGGGGATAAAGGAATGTGGCACACTTGAGGTTTTGATGAGCATCCATTGGGGAACTTCAATCGAGACGGACATTGCTGACCCGTACTAGAGATCGATGCGACGTATTACGACGTTCCTTGTCCAGGGCAAAACCGCTGAGGAATCCGATGGGGATGATAAGCTTTTGGAGATGGCTTCTGTCTGAAGATGGACCCACCGGGGAGACACAATTGGGGAAACATCAGAAAGGGCTCTGATTGATCTCCATATTAGCACCTCCAGATATCCGCCAACAAGAAAGAATTCCTACAACACGGTGTTAGTGGGGTGTCCCTGACATGATGCGACAGATCGGTCTGCCATCCAGGTCACTCAAATCTTGGAATAATGTTCAAAAGTTTCTGATCATGGTAAAACCAACAATGTTTGTATATGAAAAATCTTACCACAAAACTTTGAACGCCTTTCGCAAACAAACCAGTAAGTACAAGAAATTAATTGACAAGCAAAAACTCATTTTATTAATCGAAAATTGACCTGTAAATAGGCAATTATAATTGGAAGCAATTCCTGCAATGAGGCAATTGTAAAAAGTAAAATAAGAGGAAAACTAAAACGCATGGCAATGCGACAATGAATCCTCATTGAGTTCCAACCCTGCTATCACTTCTATAACTCCAACTATCTCATCACTTTGCTTTTCCCCAAAAAGGTGATTGGCTTGATCACTGCCCTTCGGAGTAGCTCGAGATGTTGTCACAAAGTACGACCACTGATCCATTAAGCATGCCTATGCATAATATCTCTTGACTACGTCCGCGTTCATAGGTAGTGGGAAATCTTCTCCGTCCATCGTTGCGAGCATCATGGCGCCACCCGAGAATACTTTCTTCACCATAATCGACCCTTCATAATTTGGTGTCCACTTGCACCGAGGGTCTCCATGGGGAAGAATTATCCTCTTTAGCACGAGATCACCGGGTTGATAGTTTTGAGTTCGCACCCTCTTGTCATATGCTCTTTTCATCCTCTATTGATAAATTTGTCCATGACCGACAGCTGCCAACCGTTTCTCGTTGATGAGGAATAACTGGTCCAAGCGGTTCTGCACCCCACTCGTCTTCATCAAGCCCTACATATTTCACGATTCTTAATGAAGGGATCTAAACTTCGATTGGAAGCACGACTTCCATGCCATAGACGAGAGAAAGCGGGGTTGCCCCTGTTGAAGTGCGAGTAGTAGTTATGTATCCATGTAAATTGAAAGGCAACATCTCATGCCAATCTCGATAGTTACTACCATCTTTTGCACAATCTTCTTAATGTTCTTATTCGCTGTTTCAATAGCTCCGTTCATCTTCAGGCGGTATGGGGACGAATTATGGTGCTTTATCTTGAAGGACTCACAAAACTCCTTCATCATCTTGTTGTTAAGATTCAACCCATTATCCGTGATAATCTTGTCAAGAATCCGTAACGGCAGATGATATTGTGCTTGATAAACCGGGCAACCACCTACTTGGTGACACTTGCGTAGGATGCTGATTAAACCCACTTGGTGAAATAATCTATTGCAACCAAAATGAAGCGATGTCCGTTGGACGCTGTCGGCTCAATCTTTCCAATCATATTAACGCCCCACATAGCAAATGGCCAAGGAGAGGTTAAAACGTTCAAAGGAGATGGTGGCACATGCACCTTGTCAACATATACTTGGCATTTGTAACAAACCCGGGAATGATTAAAACAATCAACCTCCATGGTTGACCAGTAATACCCAACTCGCAAGATCTTTCTAGCCATAGTGTGCCCACTGGAATGAGTTCCAAATGAGCCCTCATGCATTTCTTCGATAATCTTTGCAGCTTCATCTTTACCAACACATCTGAGCAACATCCCGTCATGATGCCTACGGTATAGCACACCGTTGTTGAGGAAGAACTTCGCCGAAAATATTCTCAAGAACTTCTTATCTGTCACAGAAGCTTCTTCAGGATACTCTTGAGTCTCAAGATATCGCTTGACATCGTAAAACCAAGGATTTCCATCCTTCTCTGCGTCAATCTCAAAACAAAAGGCTAGCTCATCCAATATCTGAATGGTTATCGGAGGCGCTTCATTAGCCCATTTGACTTTAAACATGGATGCTAGGGGTGGCCAAAGCATCATCCAGGTTATTCTCTTCTCGTGAGATGTGATCGAAAGTGATTTCCTCGAAGTAAGGAATCAACTTCATCACATGCTCCCGGTAAGGAATCAGATTTGGGTGACGAGTCTCCCAATCGCCGTTGATCTGGAAAATCATGAGTGTAGAGTCTCCATACACTTTCAGATGCTTAATTCTCAAGTCAATCGCCGCTTCGATACCAAAGATACAAGCCTGATATTCAACCATGTTATTGGTGCAATCAAAAAAGATTTAAGCTGTGAACGGGATATGATGACCGTCCGGAATAGTGATTACTGCACCTACACCATTGCCCAACGCATTGGAGGCTCTGTCAAAAACCAAGGACCATTTGGATCCTGGTTCGGGTCCCTCATCAAGACCTAGGATGTTACAATCTCGGATGTACATGATATCCTCATTAGGGAATTTAAACTTCATTGGCTGATAATCATCCACAGGCTGGTGAGCAACATAATCTACCAACACACTACTCTTGATAGCTTTCTGAGTAGTATACTGTATGTCAAACTCTGTTAAGATCATTTGCCACCTGGCGATCTGGCCTGTCAAAGCTAGCTTCTCAAATATGTACTTGATCGGATCCATCTTGGATATCAATAAGGTTGTGTAAGTCAACATATACTGCCTTAGTCGGCGAGCAGCCTACGCTAAAGCACAACATGCTTTATCGAGCAGTGAGTATTTTGTTTCACAGTCGGTAAACTTTTTGCTTAGGTAGTATATTGCATGCTCTTTTCGACCAGACTCGTCATGTTGGCCCAGCACACACCCCATTGAGCCCTCAAGCACTGTCAAATACATGATCAACGACCTGCCCTCCACGGGAGGCATGAGGATCAGAGGTTCCTGCAGATACTCTTTTATCTTGTCGAACGCGACTTGACAATTGTCATTCCACCTGACCATCTGATCCTTTATTAGTAACTTGAAGATAGGTTCGCATGTGGCAGTCATGTGAGAGATGAATCTAGAGATGTAGTTTAATCTCCCTAGAAAGCCGCAGAACTCTTTCTCAATTCTTGGTTCAGGCATTTCTTGAATTACTTTTACTTTAGCATGATCAAACTCGATGCCTCTTTCACTTACGACGAAGCCTAACAGTTTACCAGATCGTACACCGAACGTACATTTGTTTGGACTCAGCCTCAATCTGAATTTCCTCAGTCTATCAAACAACTTTCGTAGGTGTACCAGATGCTCTTCTTCATCATGAGATTTAGCAATCATGTCATCGACATATACCTCCATCTGTTTGTGAATCATATCATGAAAAAGAGTCACCATTGCACGCTGGTACGTTGCCCCGACATTCTTCAATCTGAAAGGAATCACCTTGTAGCAAAAGGTCCCCCATGGGGTAATAAAAGTTGTTTTAGCCATGTCTTCCCACCAATATATCGATATGGGGAAGCGGAAAGTCATCTTTCGGACTAGCTCTGTTTAGATCCCTATAATTCACACACATTCTAACCTTGTCGTCTTTCTTGGGCACAGGAACAATGTTGGAAACCCATGGAGGATAAGAAATGACTTTCAAAAAGTCTGCATCAAGCTGTTTCTGGACTTCCTCTTTGATCTTCTTAGACATCTTGGGGTGAGTTCTTCGAAGTCTCTGCTTAACAGGAGGACAATACTCTTTCAAGGGTAGCTTGTGCTGCATGATATCGATATCCAACCGGGCATGTCTTATAAGACCGGTGAATATCTGAATACTCTCGGAATAATTCGATCAATCTCTGTTTCACGCTGTCTTCTAAAGCGGCCCCAACTTTTACCTCTCTAATCACATCAGAATTGCCCAGATTCACTTTCTCAATCTCTTCCTGATACGGTTGGATAACCTTTTCTTCTTGCTCTATCATTCTTGCTATCTCTTTAGGGAGTTCACAATCTTCCTCACCTTCTTCTTCGGCTTGGTTGATCGAATTATCAAAGTCATAAAGAGTGATAGCAGAGTCGTTATCAAAGGGATCCGTTAGGAGTGTGGGATTATATTTGCATGATTGATTTTAATGCTTATTTTAGTTTTTTAGATGATAAAAGAAAGATAAAGCATTGCCATTTTGCGTTTCAAAATTGTGATGTAAACCAAAAGGAAAGGGAACAAAACATTTGAAGGAAAAGACGTTCTTTATTTTACGATAAAAAGTTGCAAATGCAAACATGGTGGCCCTACATATGATTCACTGTGCCTTGGGCAGAGCACATGAATTATTGCATGATAATAGAAACAAAAGAAAATTACTCTTTGATCATCGTGACTGGGACGCAGTCTTCCGAGGTCCAGTTGTTGAGCTCCACTCCAGGGACACTGGGGCAAATCCACTTATCAATATCAAACTCATTATCATAATCATCCACAAAATTTTCTTGTCCGAGACTGATGCCAGCGCTAGAAAACCTTACAGGCATAGCCAAGTTGGGTGCTTTCAGAGAGTCGAGGGTGCGAGCAGTTAAGCCCAGAACTTGTTGAATTTGGGTGCTACCTCCACCACACTGCCCCAACCTTCAGGGCGTCTAGCCTCGACCACAGCTTTTTTATCTCTCAAGGATGCCATGGAAGATTCTGTTGGGGGGTCTTCAACATGTGCACTGTTTCAAAGCCTTGAAACGGAGTCTCATGAATCTCACCATCAACCACAACATACCGAAAGGAAGCAAGATGGGGCTCACAATGTATTCTTCTTCAGCGCAAACTATGATTGTTTTCCCTTCAACAGGGTATTTCAGCTTCTGGTGAAGAGTAGATGTGGTCGCTCCAGCTTTGTGGATCCATGGACGACCCAAGAGGCAACATTAGGAAGGCTGGATATCCATGACAAATAATGTTGTAACGAAAAGCTGAGGGACGACTTTGATGGGGAGGTCCAATTCTCAAAAACAGATCGTCTGGAACCATCAAATGCTTTAACAATCAAATCACTAGGCCAGAGTTCAAGACCACCATAGTCAATCTTCATCAATGCTGATTTAGGAATCACGTTGAGTGAGGAACCAGTATCAACCAACACTCGGGACAAAGTAGTGCCCCAGCATTCCATGGAGATGTGCAATACTTTATTATGGTTCTGACCCTCCGGCGGAAGATCACAATCAGTAAAACCCAATCCGTTGTTAGCCGAGATGCTTGCACACACATTTTCAAACTGTCCAAAAGATATCTCTTGTGGTACGAAAGTGGTGCTTCGCAACTTCATCAAAGCATTCTTATGTGCTTCCGAATCTCGCAGCAATAAGAGAATAGAATTTTTAGCAGGCGTCTGAGCAAGCTGATCAATCACCCAGAAGTCACTTTTACGGATGAACTTCATGATCTCCTCTACATCCTTTTCCAGGTCCGGATTGGCACTTTGCAGTTCTGGTTGCTTCATGGTCTGCTTTCCCTTGGCTTTAGCAACGGCTTCTGCATTAAGTTGTATTGTCGGGTTAGAAAAAATTTGCCCACTTCGGGTCATACCACCACTTCCAACAATGTTATCGGCATTGGCAATGTCCAACACGTCATCCTTCTTAGCAGAGGAGGAGACATCTTCCTGTTTCATACCATGATAATAGACATCCGACCCATAATGCCATGGCACAGCTTTATCACTTTCATACGGCAAAGGACCGGGTTTTGTAATTGCCAACGGAACAGGTTTTGTTGGTGCAGATATGACAATCGGAGAATAAGGAATAGTAATCACAAATACATCACGTGCCTCAACCTTCTTAACCTTTCTGATCCAATCAAATTGCAACCAGCCGTCATCAATCAAATATTGAATCCCGTCCTTTATATTCACACAACCATTCGAACAATGTTAACACCTCTCACAAACAACTTCACAACCTGGGAAGACACCTCTATTGATCAAGTACTTTTTGACAAAAGGCAATGGCGTTTTCACTAAATCAACATCCATTATCAAATTAAGGACCTCCCCATCTTCCATCACAGGTTGAACAGCCCCATGAAGTGGCATCGGGTTCTGGGTGACATTAGGTCTAACAGCTTGTGGTCGAGCCTCCAATTCAATAGTCTTTGAATCAATGAGGTCTTGCACTTTGCATTTGATCGCATAAAACAGTTCTCGATGCTATGCCCAAGCGTTCCAGAATGAAACTCACAACTTGCATTGGCATCATAGTTTCTGGGACGTTTATCCAGAGGAGGGGGTGCAAATGCAAGTTTCGGCATTACCAGCTTAAGATCATTCAAACGAACAAACAAATCAACATAACTCATAGGAACGACATCAAACCTCTTGGGAGTACAGTTCTCTTGTTGCCTCTGATTTTGTGGACGAGGTGCCTGCTGAGTTTGTGGTTGAGAAGAGGATATAGTCACTGCATTGACCTGAGCTCTACTTCTGCCACCATATACAGCCTGGCTTCTCCCTTCTCATTCTTGGGATGACCATTGTATGCCTTCTTAATACCGGAGGAACTCCCTCCCTCAGAATGTTGGATTTTACCAAACTTCAACCCACTCTCGATTCGCTCACCATATCGGACCATTTCAGCGAAGCTTGCAGAAGTATTGCATGCAACATAGTAATGTCTAGACAGAGTGCTGGTGAACATATCAATCATCTCTCGCTCGACCATGGGTGGTTGAACTCTAGCAGCAAGTTCTCTCCATTCCTGAGCGTATTCTTTAAATGTTTCCCCGATTTCTGAGACAAACCCAACAACTGTATGCGATTCGGAGCCATATCAATGTTGAATTGGTATTGCTGAATAAAAGCATTCACAAGATCATGCCACATCCTGATGTGACTTCTCTCCAAGTGCATATACCATTTTAATGATGCTCCATTCAAACTCTCTTGGAAAAAGTGCATAAGCAATCTCTCATCTTCAGTATACACTGCCATCTTGCGGAAATATGCAGTGATATGAGTTTTGGGACAAGTCGCCCCGTTGTACTTGTCAAACACCAACACTTTGAACTTCGGAAGAAGCCTCACTCTAGGTGTGACCCCAGATCATACAAATCCGGGCGCAATTTACGTCCCAACGCCTAACCGTTCTTCAAGCAAGCGGTACCTGATCATCGATCGAAAATCGAAACTGCGCCATTTACGAATAAGCTTCTTCATTCGATCAAAATACAGGCCACAGGGAGCGAGGATGAATACGATGCCCTTGCATCCCATCATCAAAGAAATATAGCCCATGAGGAGGAGTAGGTGGTAGAGGCGGAATCTGACCATTGAGATGTAGACTCGGACCACGAAGGTGGTCGTTGGCACCCAAATCAGCATTATGTGCCTCAACACGTGGATGACCCACAAAATCATCATCAAATGGATTGTGTCGATCATCCCCTGGACGGGATCTCTCGACCAAAGCCCTTAACTCTTGCTGTCCTTGATTCATGTTAGTGATAACTTCCATGAACTAAGTCATCTGCGCCTCCATTTACGCTTTCATTGCGGCCATTTCTGCTTGAACTTGTTCCATCTGTCGCTTCTCGTTGCTCCGAGTTGGGTAACAGTGGAAGTTTGCAATTTTTCTGCTAAATAAAAGCAGAAGCCGAGGATGAGAACTCCGATCCAAACCTGTTATGGATGGCATGTATATATATATGAATGTTATGCATGTGATGGCATATTTGAACATTTCCAGGACTCTTAACACTTTGACTCGAGTTTCGGGATTTAACAAGGTAATGAATACTGAAAAGTCTAATTATCATTGAATCAAAGAAGTTTACAAGCAATTTGAATAATTGTTTTGCAAATCGTGCAAGTAAAGGAGTAATCCCATCAACAAGCCTGATGGTGATTTTCGCACAAGACAAATAAAGCATAAATCTACAAATTAGGCATAGGAAGTCCTTCAGCATCCAGCACGTCCAATTGAGTCTTGAGACATTCCAACTCTCCGACAACAAGGGATAATTGGGCTTCTTTCTCTTGGATACGAACTTTATATGCCAACTTCTGATTATGCATTTGCTTCTTCAAGTCTCCGATCTGAGCCTTATACTTCTTTTCTAAATCGTCGACGACTCTCCTGTGGTCTTCCACGAAATAGATAAATCTTTATCCTAGACAGCT